>JAXQQM020064076.1:0-59888 GCA_034641835.2 Pinus albicaulis
TAGTACAAATTATCAAAAAATGGAAACACTATTTGATGGGCAAAGAAACAATTGTTCATACTGTTAGCCCCCCTATGAAATTTTTGACAAGAAAATAGGGGGCTAAATTGTTTTTGAGTCTTCAAGGATTGCATTTCCTCTGAAAACATAGTCTCGTTGAAGCCTCCATGTGTCTTTTATCCTTTGATAGTTTCCCCTCTACTGATTCCCCTTTTAAAGCCTCTCTGCTGATGAAGAAATGCCCAAGGCCCCCTTTTTCCCTTTTATTTCATCCCCCTTGTCTTCCCATTCTATTCCCCTTTACCCCTCAAATCCCCCCAAGATCCCATTTAACTCCTTCCCCTACCCTTGGTTTTCCCTTTTTCCCCTTTTCTTCCTCTATCATTCCCCTTCCCCACCCCTTAAAATCCATTAAAAGGGGTAAAAACCCACTTTCCGACCATGTTATAGGGCTTAGCCCCTTTACCGCAAGCCCCTTCAACCACTTCCCCACATGTGCCCCAGCGCTGGGACCAAGCGCTTAAGTCCTGAGCGCCAATCGCAACGTAAGTCAAGTGTGTGCAAAACCCCGTGTAATATTGAAAATTGAAATAGTCGATGTGATTGAATATTATAATAAGTTCAAGACTAAGCTTTGGGCCGCCGATCTAATACGAGATCCAACGGTGGAGCGCCAATCGCAAGCCCCCGTCAATCGCAATCGCAACACTCATTGTGCACCCCCCGATTGATCGCATCGCGCTCCGATTGCGATCCTCCGATCATATCCTGGCCATCCATCTCCCAGCCGATCCAACGGCCCAGCGCTAATCGCTTCTTTCCCTTCTCGCTTTCTATTTTCTCCTCCGATGGACTGTGAGCCGTTGATCTAGCCTTCAGATCTAACGGTCGGCGCTCAATCGCAAGTCCCCTTCCGATTGTAATCGCAATCAAGTCATTCGACCCCGATTGCGATTCCCGATTCAATCTCGCCGTCCACTTCTCCCTGTTTGACCCAAACTATCGCATAATCGCATCATCAAACATCATGCTTCCTTCTCCGCTCTGTTATCTATCATGTTTCGCTGATTCGATCACAGATCCAACGGCCGCCGCAATCGCACTCCCGCCTCCGATCGTAATCGGAAGTCCCATCTTCCCTTGCCTCCGATTGCGATGTTCGATTACATCATGCCTGCTCATCCTTCCCGTGACGAACCTTCAGCGCCATCTAACCTCTCCTTCTCTCCATCACTCCGATTTGATCCGTCCGTCTGCTTGCTGCTATGATCCGATCATTATCGCTCTTTCCGCCCAATCGCACCGAAAGTTTCAATGTGTCTTTCGTCCCCCCGATTGCGATAGCCCGATTTCATCTCCGCCGTCCGTTTCCTCCATGATCTGACGGCCCAGGTTTAATCGCCCTCCGCCTCTGCCGGGTCCCACTTCCCAAGCTTCCGCTCCATTGTTTTTCATTCGTTCCTTTGTATTTCGGCCCGACACTAAGTTTTGGGTTCTACACTGTCATTTCTCCGCCACTTTCCATTGGTTCTCCACTATCCCGCCACCATTCCGCCGCCTCCGCAGCATTTCCTCCACCACCACCGCCCGGTTTTACAGTCTCTTTCCACTATGCGGAATAGTACAGAGATGGCCCGTTCAGCATTGCTAGTGACCAGCAAAAGAAATTCAAAGGGGTTGGTGCCTGTTATTAATGAAATTAAATGTCTTGCCCCGTATGCAAAGGATCAAGGCACAGTTCGAAGACCAAGAGCACGCGGTAAAGTCTTATCTGTGTTTATATATCAGCAGAAGTACTCTTCTCCAGAAGGACATCTTCCTACAGCAATCTCCATGCCTCCTCGAGCCCTTAAACAGATTAATGCATTGGCGGAGCTTCATTAGAGACTGTCTGAGCAGCAGTAATGGAGGTATGGAGAAATCACGGATTTTCATCCAGTTCATTTATTCCAGAGTGGCAGCACAGAGTTCCAGACCACCAGAAAGGATCCCAAAAGAAATATCCGAGGTCAAAATCTGACCTGACAGAGATCTCCGAACCAGATTACAGAGTACCTACAGCACTGCAGAGAGCCATTAAGCAGTATGGGCGTGAACACTTCCGCCTTACTGTCTTGATGAGTCTCATTTATTTTTTTATCTACCTCTGTCACTTCCTCTTCTCCTATAAATATCCCCGAGAACATAATGTAAAGGTTGTTGTTCAGTTGCTGGCAGTTTGCTGTTAGAGGGATTCATTTGACTGTTAGAACAGTCGTGGGAGGGAGTAGCAGAGTAGTTGTATGTAATAGGCTGGAAGGAGAAGTCTGGACTGTAACAGCCATTGAGCTTATTGTACATGATTGGTTTTGCATTAATTAATCAAAGCACATTTCACAGGATCCTAGTCTATTACTATTGGTGATGTGTTTCTTACTCTGTTTATTACATTTTCGCATTGTTTCATTATTCTTCTGGTAGGCATCAGAATAATGGTATAGGATTCACCTGTGTTAGGTGCCCTATGCTGTCTGCTCTCCCTACCTTTATGTTTTCCGCTAGATGTGCTATCTGAGAGTTGTTTTCAGTTGATTTAACCAACGCAGTGGATGTTATTGCCTGCTGGCTGATGTATGAATTGATTGAAGCTGTTCTTAGATGTTCTTGAGGGGTTTTAAGCTGGAAAGTTTGGGAGCACTGGGGATAAGAGTAAGCCCTGTCCACTAGGATCCTTGCACGACCAGCTTACCTTTCTAAGATCCCTTCATTTATCTTATCTTTGTTTTCCCTTGGAGTTGCTAAAGCAGACCTGGAGTTAAATGACCTCTGGTCCGATCTATAAGCAGCCCCATTGTCTCTCTGAGAGCCGCCTTTGAGTATGTCCAAGCAGGTCTGGAGTTAAATGACCTCTGACCTGATCTATAGATAGAAAATTGGTTGCTTTCCTTCTTTCACTTTCCTCCTTAATGTTCCATCCCATCATCTATCTAAAAATATCCTTTAGTATAGATGACTTGCCCTTTGAAAGCCTTGGCTAGTTGTTGCATGTAATTTCCTTTCATGACTCCATAGCCCAATGGATGGCACTGTCTTGGCCTATCCTCTTTGCTGAAGCCTCCTGCTGTTTTGTTTCCTTTCTCCCATTACTTTCTCAGTCTATGATCTCCTGACCAACCCAACAACCAACCAACCAAATCATTTAAAATCCCTCGTGCTTCATAACTAGCCTAATATCTCATTTGAGCTTCAAAGACATATCATTCTTTGCTCTTTTTGGAGAGATCCCTCTCCGGGTCCGGGAGGGCTAGATCCTAGGGCCCCAAAGTGGTTTGATGTTGTCTCATTCTTTTATTTTATTGACCCACAAAACATGGAAATTAACACCCAAGGATCAGATGATCTGATTAGAAATAGAGACTTGTCAGGAATTGATGGTTCCGACGTAGTTGCAGTACTCTCAGATAAAAGGTCACAAAGAAGCTTAGCTAAAACTAAAGACTTCTTTAACTTGGATTTGATGAATTCCAAATCAAATTCCTGCAAAATGAAAATCCATTTTGAATATTCCCCCCAGCAATTGATGTGATAAGATATAAGTCATGGGATTGCAATCCGAAGCAACAGTGGTCTTTCAGAGCAGAATATAATGGCGAGATATTTGGACAACTTGAACAGTTGCCAAGGCAAGCTTTTCTACGTATGAGTACTTCACTTTCGTATCATTGATATTACGACTCGAATAATAGATCGGATGTTCAATTCCATTTTCTACTTGGACCAATACCATAGCAATGGTCGTTTCAGCCACAGAAATATATAGGAAATAATCATTCTGATAATTAGGGGGATACATTAATGACGCTCAAACAAGAGTATCCTTGACAACATCAAAAGAAGCTTGCGCAACTTGGTCCCAATGGAAGGGAACCCCCTTTTTCAAGAGTGGAGTAAATCCTTTAGCCATTTTGGCGTATTTTGGAATGAACCTTCTTAGGAAGTTATCCTTTCCTTGAAGTTTCTGTATATGAAGTAAATTTGATGGCATAGGTAAATCAAGAATTTCCCAGACCTTTAATGGGTCGATTCAAATTCCTTCTTTTGAGACTACGAATCTAAGAAAACGACTAGAACCAACACAAAACACACATTTATGTGGATTCAAGCATATTTTGTAGTGTCGACAGCGTAAGAAGATGGCTCTCAAATGCATCGGGTGATCAGTCCGACTTCGGGTGATCAACTTCTGAAAAGTTGCCCCAACGTTCTTTAAACCAAATGGTAGTTTCCTATAAGTGAATGTGCCCCAGGGACAGCTTAATGCTGTCTTATGTTGATCCTCTGGGTGGATATTGATTTGATTGTAACCAGAAAATCCATTCATGAAAGAGAAGATTTCACATCTAGCACAATCATCAATAATCCAGTCGATAAAGGGAGTAGGATAGTTGTATTTTGGACAAGAAATGTTGACATCCCGATAATCGATGCACACTCTAATGATTCCTTATTTTTTCATGACAAGAAAAATGTTGGAAACCCACTCAGTTAGCGGAACAGGGTAAATGAAACCAACATGCAAAATTTTTTCAACTTCTTCTTTGATGGAAATGGCTTTCTTTGGATGAACAGGATGAAGTTGTTGACACACCGGTTTGACATCAAGATACATATTAATAGTGTGTTCAATAATACTAGTATATATGCCTTGCATTTCCTTGTAAGACCAAGAAAATACATCACGGAATTCATGAATTAGAGAGCTATATGTTTCGAGTTCTGATAGAGAACAAGACACACTGACAGGAATATTTTTTACAATGCTAGGTTTGGTCGAAATATCGATAGAAATGGTTTCTTCAATATTTGACATATTTCGCTAAGAATCGATTGCATTAATAGGTAAATAATTCGAAAAGAAATTTTTGATTGATGGGTGATATAGTTCACTAAGATAATTTTCTTCATAATCAGGAAGATGGGAACGATGATGATAATCTTCCCATGGTTCTCCTTTCGTCAACATGGCTTCCAAAATATTCTCATATGTCAAGAAAATTGAGAAAAATGGATCAGATGGAGTACCAAAATCTAAGGAACGATCAACCCAAACAACCGGTGACGCTGATTTCAGATTCACCGCCCAAGCCAGATAGATTGATTACTATGCCAGCTCAATAGGGTTGGGCGGCAGAAAATCATCCAACGTAACAATTTCAGAATCACCCGTTCTCTCCCTTAAGCCATATGGAGTGGAAGAGATCATGTAACAGGTCTCTATACTTGCAATTTCTACCGACGTTGCAGGCGATGGTAATGCAAAGGTTCCCATGAGAGTGGAATCATTTAAGAGTCCTACACCAATGTTTTGAAGTGCTAGTTGGGGTGCGTGAATGAACATAACACTTCTAGTTACCTGCGAAGTGGAGGCAAAGAAGGATAGCTGATTGATGACTATAATTGTACCTTTATATGGAAAGGTGATCATTCTAAAATATGTAGAAACAATTGAAATCATAGCATATACCCATGGCCTTCCAAGTAGAATATTATAGTCAAGGATCCGTCAACAACCTCAACATCAACATTCACTGTTTTTCCCCCAAGCTCAATATGTAGGTTATTAATAATACCACAAGGTTTATATGTACGTCCATCAAAAGCCTTCAACGTCATTGATGATTGTGATAAGCACGGCGAACCAAGTGACTTCCAACAATTTAGAGACATTATATAGGTAGATGCTCCCTCATCAATAATAGTGCGATGAATAAGGTGATTGAGAACATCTACTTGTATGGAGAATGCAAATTCTTCTGGTAGTTGCGGCACATACCCATATGATTAAAGATGACAAGATCAGAATCAGTCGGATCAATTCCACCAATAGCTGACAATAAAGCTTGTTTTTGGGATGGGAAATTTTGTAATACCTCAAGAGCAGACATAGTTGAAGGGGATTGAGCCAAATCTTCAACTATATTATAATTTTGAGCAACTCTTGCTCAAGGATTATATGTCGATTTGTGAATTACTCCCTTTGGTGGCTTAATTGTCAATTCAGGAATAGCAGTAGGCGGTACCAATTCCGTAGATGGATTCTTCATCGAGGTAGTAGGTTGATCAGTTGCCTAACTACCATAATCTTTATTACGCATTGATACCAACATATCTATTCAAGGCTTTGTGATGGATAACATAAGTACTTGGGAACTAGGAGCTGGATCCGTAGCAACCAAATTTGTGTCCGGATTCGAAAAAGGATCTATCAACATAGCTGACGCATGGGAAGTCTTAATGATTTTTGAGACTTCAGTGCAGTGAGTAAAATCCCGAAAAAAATGTTCCTCATTATAGATTATGCATGAATATCGAGGTTTCTTAGGTCCAGACGATTTATCAGATGATCTTTCTTGTGGGTTAGAAGCTTGCTTTTTCTTATATTTCCCATTTTTCTTACTTCCAGGTTGCTTGTCACTTTTTCCCTTGTCAAATGACACAGCATTAATTTCGAAAGAAGGTGCAGGATCATATGCAGTAGTATGATGTATGCTTGCAGTACCAATCAAGCCGTATCTGGCATGAGAGTCCTTTAATTGAGGAGGAACAATAAAATTAGATCGCGGTGCGAGGAATTTTTTCATAGAGCGTGCCTGATTGAGTATAGATCACATATAAATATTGGGCATGAGAAATGACTTTCTCTTCAGTGAAAATGCCACCCTTAGAAACATCCTCAGTTATAGATGCTAACAGGGACTTAATGAACCACTCAACAAGGAGCTGATCAGGAACACATGTCTTAACCGTTCTACGACGACGACGCCACTCATGAACATGATCAGAAATGTGAGTAGCATTAGTCTGTTTGAAATTGGTCAAGAGTTCCGTTCCAGTTTCATATCGTATGGTTAACTGGAAGTGAGTAAAAAATACAATAGCTAGGGTAGTGAAATTATCAAAAGAAGCTCTAGGTAATTCAATATACCATTTTTCAGTTGGACCAGTAAGCGTACGCTGGAAAATACGTAGTCGAACAGAGTCATCATTCAAGGAGTTTGATGAACACCACAAATGATAAGTCATAACATGAGTCAATGGGTCTTCTCTAGGGTCTCCATTGAACTTAGGAATATCCGAGGGTAATTTGTGAGGTATCACCAGCCACCAAGGAGCGTAGTTGATTAGATCATTGGTTAGCCAATTTAAATCTGGTAACTCTAAAGTTGCAACAAAGGGAAACTATATATTAAGGTCAGGTTGATCATAGCCAGGGTATGATGGAATTGCTTGAGAAATAGGCCTTTGAGAACCAACATAAGGAATTTGTTGTTGGTAACCCAGATAGGGGTTGTTTTGATAAGAAAACTCTTGATGATTCTGTTGACCAAAACCTGGATATGGTACTTGTTGAAATGAAGTTTGAGATATTTGAGCGTGAGGTTGCCAAAGGGTCTGTCCACCAATGTTATAACCCAAATTAGAATAATTTGGATTGGGTTGAGCATAAGTATAACCAGGTTGTCACTGAGACATCCCATAAAATGGTAAACTAGCTTGTGAATAAATGATTCCAAATACATGTTGTTGTTGTAAATTAACCGAAGGATTTGGAGTCTGTGGGCCCAATACTTGAGGGTATTGAGTTGAAGGACCCGCCTGAAAAGGTTGTTGTACAACATTTTGATTCTGTAACAGGGGTAAAGATGTATTAACAAGTGGAAATGATGTGGGTGTAACAGGTTGAACTGGTTGATATGAGTGTACAACCATTTATGGTTGGATAGGTAGAGTGGGCTGCCATTTACAAACATTCATTTCAACATTAGGTTGACCAAAATGTGACGGAGTAATGTCATAGAGGGTGACCAAATGTTGCCCCCCTGCAGGAGGAGGATAATAAGATGGAAAATATTTCTCTCCAAATGCGGGAGTCTAGTTGATATGGTACTGGATGGAATAGACCCCGAAGGACCAGCTTGATATTGCATTGATGATGTGTATAAAGAATCAAGATGTTCAGTACCAAATATAGGTTTACCAGTTAGAATACCAGACGATGACATTGGTGAAGTCCATGGGTTTGAAGATGCACCAGAAAAAATTCCAAATAAAGATTTATAACCTGATGGGACCATAGAGCCACCATGAAAATATGATTTTGGTGAAGTTGTAGACATCAATGGGGTAGCGAGGGCAGGTACTGATGTAATTGGAATAGATGGCCCAATCGAAGATGTTGGTTTAGGCATGGTTACTTGACCAAATGTATACGCTTTCGAATCGACGAGAATATGAATAGGAACATGATCAACAAAAGTAGAGGGTGGTGATTGAGGAAAAGACTCATACAGGTAAATATCCTCCCTAAAATGGGTTGGAGTTAAAGGTGTCTCGTCTTGTGGGATTTCTTCAATTGAAATCAAACCAGGGGGAAGTGTTTCACCGTCAAGCACAAAATATATTTCAAAAGCTTGACTATGTGATATGGGAGACTCAATGGCTACAGAAAATTGTGAGATTACCAATGGATGAACAACTTCCGGTTATTCAACTTCAGGATTCAGATTTTTTGGCAAAGAAGAGACAGGATCTGGATCAACTTCCGACTGAACAACATCGGGTTCAGGAGGTATGGTCTCACTAATTGGATGGATCGTGACCATGGGTAACTGTGAGGACTCTGTCTCGACAATGGTAGATGAACCAGAATGTGTAGAAACAATTTGTGCCAACTCTGGTATATGGGAAGATGATGTTTCACCAGAGGTACTGATAGTACTGGTTTCAGTTGAGTGATGTCACCTTTGCCGTCCAAAAGTAACTTCCGGTGGTAAAGGTGGTTTCAATGCTAGTCTATGCGAATGATGGGGAAAAGGATTTTGTTCTTCCACGACAACTAATTTATTTTAACCAAAAACAAATAAAAAAAATAAAAGGGTATTCCTAGGCAAAAGGTTTACCAAGAAACTTTGAACTATGGAATACCTCCTGGCGAACCAAGAAGTACGAGCAAGCAATCTCCCCGAATGTTGTGTTCGATGTATCACAATTTACAAGGTGACCGACTCGGTTCACTATGGATGGATAGAAACCTAAAGTTGTCCTCCAAAATATACCTGAAGGTACGTGGAGGCCCAAGTCCGTATTAGTGCTATCTAATGTGAAACCGCACAACGAGAGCACCCCTTTATACTTTTCGTATTGTAACACCTCTTGATATACCCGAAAGTATGTGGACGAGCTACGATATACTTACGTACGTGGAGTGAGGTATCACACTAGGAATTTATCATAGAAAATTAATGACAGCTGCTATGTTTTACGATGCCGAAACACGTCTCTAGCCTAGACATTCTAAATGTTATTGTTATGGTTCCAATGCTTTGTTAGGTAAATTGAGATAAATTTTAAGTTGATATTGTTTATCAATTTTCCTTTCAAGGTTCACCACGATGATGTATTGGAAATTCCTAAAATGCAAACTAAAATGATAAGAAATCTTCATTTTTAATTTTTCAATGAAAATCCTAGCACTAGAGGGAAAGAGCAATCAGTTTGAGAGAAAACAATAGAAGTGCACAAACTAAAATGAAGATTTCCTAATCGTTCCTATGCAAAATACACAATCCACTACATGCAAATGTAGGTTTTTCTTTTCAATCCCTTTAATGTGAATGCAGAAAGAAAACTAAGTGCATCAAATCAATAAAAACAAATTCCTTTTACTTTTGAGAAATGAGGAATAGAACAACAATTTCTCTTTAATAGGAAAAATGAAGAATAGAACAACAATTTATCCTACAAGAAACGAAGAATTTAACGACAATTTCCTTTTCAAAATAAAATGGATCTAATTCAGTAATGAAAATACTTTGGAATTAATCCTTCAATGATAAAGAAAAACACTTTAATAAACATTGAACAAACTTTTCTTTCAAAGGAGGAAGAGGCAGATAGAGTGACTGGTCAATATGAGGTATCATGCTCTTTAAATAACAACAAACAACAAACTGAAAGCAAATGCAATCACGAACTCAATGGAATTTGGTTGATTCTAGGGGGAAACACAGTCTCTAAGGGGATACAGAGCATTGAAACGCACCCCTGGAAGGGAGACAGTGCTCTGCAAAGCACTGTGTCCTGTTCAACAGTGCGTTGGGCAAAACAGAGAACAGAAAACTCAAATGTTTAACACACTTCTAATGCAAATTTTGATTTCAACAAGCCTAATGTTTTAGAGTAAATGCTACTGGGTAAATAAACAGAGATAAACAGAGGCAAATAAACCAAGGATGAAGGGTAAACACCCCAGTGGAGTCGCCAATTTGTTATGTGGAATTATGGATTATAGATAAAACATTCTTCCCTAGATGTGGTGCTCATATAGAACAACAGGTTAAAGACTTTGCAACTAATTTTCCTAAAAATAAATAGACACAAAGAACAGACCAAGAAACTTACTTGGAGTCCAAGCGCTTCCAATTTTCCTTCTATCGCTCTTGCTGTAGCTTCAAATCCGAGCGAGATTGCCAAAATATTTCTTGCAAAGATGAACACTAAACAAAAAAAGATAGCAATAATACAGATGTCTATTCAAGTTATTCACTTAAATCAATGAAACATGAACCATATACATCAGATAAGAATTCATAATATGAAAGACAATAGCTTATATAGATACATATGTGGGAAAGTAAGCAACAATCTTTATTAATGGAGAGAAGGGGAGGTTAAAACCCAGTGATTGATTTGATGTCACCATCTCCAACAGCATCCCAGCCTCATCATAATGCACATCTCTCCAGCAATATGTTACACAAATCAACTCCTCAATTGAAATTCCACCAGCATTTCTCTACTCAAATTCTTCCTTACCAAGCACTAGGATCTGTGCTCAATTTATAGAGGAGCTAAAGTTAGTTTTACAATCAATGAATTTCTAATAATAGGCAAGACATGTTCCCAGTCTCAGAGATATCAAATGGACACATGGATTCGAGGTTTGAAACATATGCACTCTTCTAGAAGACACTGTCCAAGTGGAGATTCCGAAACAATGAGAATTTTGCTCCCAAATGACCAACGCACCCTTGAGTGTCAGGAAGTGATTTGTAGAGCACCCTTGAGTGGAGTTACCTACATATGCAACGCACTTAGTCCCTTGAGAGGCAGCGTTGGTGAGCTCACACATGATAAATTATAAACTTCAAATCTTGGAAACCTTGCAGATGGAAGTCATCTATGATTTTTTCTTGTTCTTTGTCTTAGGGCATGTAGCAACTGAAATGATAAGGGATGATAGACCCTATTCATCGGTCCTAGGGATGATGTCCAGTTAGCCAGGTCATTGGGAATGGTGCCCAAATTGAACTATAACACCAAGGTCTTCCTAAGATTAATGGATGTCCTCCTAAGTTATTCTTGGATGTCAAGATCATGAAATCAACCGATATTCCTAGGAATCTAAGGATATATAATTGTCCTCTAATGCACCATCAGGTTTAATCACAGATCTATCTGCTAATTGTAACAATGTTGGTGTATATTGGAGATTAGCAAATTTTAGTTGATCCAGAATTTGTTTACTCATGAGGTTTATAGTTGCTCCTAGATAAATCAATGTGTTTGGTATTTCAATACCATTGATGTGTGTTTTCACAATGTGACTTCTTGGATCCAAATAGTTATGAATTATTGTTTTTTCCATAATGATATCTACAAATTTTCCGACTAACTGAATTCTTTTGACTTATTTTATTTTCCTTCCCAGGCTTTTAATGCTTAACTCCCTAATTGTCTTTGAAAAAAAATTGAATTTCCTCGATGTCTTGTAACAAAGGAATTTTTATGCAAACATTCTTCAGTTCATCCAACATATCATAGTCAGGTAAGAGAGTCTTTTTTTCTACCCCTTTATCAATTTTTAATTTTCCAGGAAAATTTGGTTTTGAAAAAGATACTGAAGGTTGTTCCATAATGGGAGTTGAGTTTATTGGATTATCATGTGTAGGAGTGGCCTAATTTTGAAGATTTTCATCCTGATTAAGAGATGTCCCTTCCTTAGAGTGATCATCCTCCATTTGAGGGTTTTTATTTTTTTGAATAACAACAGATGGTGACTTATTTTCCAATACTCTTCAGATCTAAGTTGAACATTGTTAAGATCTAATGGAGTTATCATATAGGTCTGGAAATTTTGTCCCTCCATATTGTAAACAGGTTGTGAATTTTTATTATTTGGGTTCGGAAGAGGTTGAGCAGGAAATTGATTTAGTCATTGTTGAAATGGTAATGCAAGTTGTGGATTTGGATTTTGAATTTGAGCTTGCGGTGGTGGTTGACTATAATTTTCCCAATTAGTCCTAAGCTAATGGGAATATTCAATTTTGTTTTTCTTTTATATTTCATGAATAAATTGAAAAGGAGGATCATAAAACTCCTAAAAATAGTAAATAAATCAATGCCACATGTGAACAAAGCTAAATCTGAGCTATGTAAATGAGCACCCTTAGGTGTGAAAGGGGCTGAAACTTTTGACTGGGTCAACCATGACCAAATCAACAGCGTTGTCTTGGAGGAGTGGCCATCAATGATGCAAAACAGAGTTTTAGAGGGAGATGGTTCATGTGAAAGGAGCCATTTCAATGAAGGTGGTTTAGGGTTTTCAAGCTCTCAACTTATAAAAGGAAGAGGATGGTAGCATGAGAAGGTTGTTGATGTGATTACATTTTTTCAGAGTATATTGTCTATTTAGACATATCTCATTCTCCTTGCTGTTTAGCAAATAATATTATTGTTTAGCACAAGGATTTCCTATTTATGAATCCTATTTCCAACTACAACTCAGATCCTGTTGAGGGTTTGGTTGTCTTTGTAAGCTGCAGCAAGTGGAGGCTATATCTACTCATATCTAGGCCAATCTAGTGCCACTTTTCAGTGGGAAAGTCTTCTATTCCATTGGAAAGGGAGTATTGGAGCATTAGATCTAGATCTTGGCATTAGTCCAAACTTATCTCAAACCCTACATCGCAGTTTTTCTTCCAGATCTGCGTTTTCCTGTAGGTGCTGTTGTAGGGAATTTTGGCATAACATTTTGGAGGAGTGTTTTTCATGTGTCGGGGATCTTCCCTTCACCTTTGAGATCCACAGAAGAGGATAATATTATTGTATACATTAGATCAGATCTGAATATTCATGTAATTCTGAAGATTTCTGCAGATTTGCAGCTTTTAGATCTCAAATCTACTCCATGTGCTTCACTTTTTGCTGAAAACCCCAAGGGGATCTTGAAGAAGAGTCTTTATAGTGTATGGATCTGTCATAGATATGAATTTTAATGCATTATTTTTCTCTAGATCTAATTTTTAATCAACAGCTGTTGCAACCTAATAAAAATAACACTGTCAAGGCAGTTTTGGTTCATATGTCTGGTTGCTGCACCTATTTTTGAGGATATTTCTTCATTGGAGACTTATATTTCTTCTTGTGCATATTATGGGATTCATTATACATCTGATTTGTTGTTATGAATGTTAAAGAAGGGTCTCCATATTGGCCTCCTACTATAGTCTTGATGAACTGCGTTATTTCTCTATAGTATTGTTTAATATTGCTGCATGTTTTCCCATTGGGAACATTACATTGACTAGATTAAGGAAATTATTGTGGTGAAAAAGTAGGATAATGTTGGGGGTATTGATGGTATTGATAACATATTCCATAAGGAATTTTCCATCCTTGTGCCCAAGGTTTAGGTCGAGACGAGGATTGCCAAGGCATAGGTGTAGTCCAATTGTTTTGTGTTGGTTGTGGAAATGTTTGAGTGTTAAACACTTGATTTTACCATGGTATTTTGGCAATAAAAAAAGAGGGTATATCTGATTCAGAACTACTTCCTCTCGGTAAACAAGTTTAAGACCTGGTATTGAAGGAAATTTTTTTGGTATCGCGATTTTCTACACATATAACACAAGTTTCTACACTCTTCAAGTCAAGAGGACATTCTCTCAAGGCATGCTTTTTTTGCATTTAGGACCAAAAATATATAAGGCATAAATTTCAACCTTTTGCTTGTTTTGTAATTTTAAGGTGTATATTTGTTCACTAAGACTCCCTAAAATGTTTGTTTAAAATTCATCAAGAAAATTGCCTATTTTAGCCCTACTTACTGTTCCAGCTGAATTTTTTTTTAATTCTAGAGATAGAAAGATCTCTTGAAATATTTCCAACTCTTGATTTACCTCTTGAAAGATACATGCATAATTCATAAATTTTGGTAATGATAACTAAGAAATATCTCCTTTTCCCATCATGTTGAGGATATCTATCCATTCATCTCTAATGGATTTTAATAGGAGAGCTTTCAAAGTATATTCATCCAAGTTTTCCATTTTAGTTCTCTTAATATTATAACTAAATCTTTCAATTAAATCCTCAATATTTTCACCTTCTCTTTGCATCATTTTAAAAAATTCATCCTTACAATTATGGGGCATGCATTAATCCTTATATTTACCTAAGAATGCAGTTTTCATTTGTTCCCATGTTCTAATAGAGTTTTTTTTATTAAAATTATGAACCATTTTAATGCTGCATCCTTAAGAGTTGCTGGAAACAATTTCAACTTTTGAAAATCGAGCAAATAGTCATAATATCTACATAAAACTTTGAATTCAAAAAAGAAATGTTTCAGGATCCTTAGTTCTTAATCCATGGAAATTAGGAAGGATAAAGGGTGATATATTTTTCATTGTTGTTGTAGTATTTTCATTGAAGATAGATTACCCAACAAGATCTGGTTCTCCTTTGTCTTTGCCTCTTCCTCTTCCTCTTCCCCCTCCTCCAACTCTTCCTCTTTCTCCACCTCCAATCCTAGGTCCACCTCCTCCAATTATCAAATGTTAATCATTTACATTGTGTACTTCTCCTTCTCCTTCCCCATCCATTGTATATTCTTCAGAAATAATGTAAGGTTCAAAAATTGGATTTGTTTGTTCTTTTTCTAGTTCTTTTGGTTCCTCTATCAATGGTATATTAAAATAGGTTTCTTCTTCCTCTTCTTCAGTAAGGATTTCTAGTTCTTGGGCTAGAATTTGTTCTCGGGTTGAAGTTAGGAAAATTACTCTTATGTTGGGCATGTAGGATCTTGTTTTTCTATGATTACTTCAGTTGATGAAGTTGGTGAATTTCTAGGTTTTCTTTCAAATCTCAGTACCTCAGGAAGTCCATGTCTGCCTGCAATGGATGGTATGTGAGTTTGGGTGGATGGTGTGGCACTACAACGTCATGTTGGGGTAAGTTGTGTTGTTGGAATTAAGCTTCTACCTCTACATACAAATATTCCTCTAGAATCTCTTTCCCTACGCATATCATTTTTTCTATTTTATTGTGTTTTTTTAGAAAGAAAAAGGCTCCTATTTATAATTCCCCAGCAACAACGCCAAAATGTTTGTCAATTTAATAGTCTTAAATTTCTTACATAAATTATCGAACGAAGTTGGTAAAATTGTGAAGTGCAAGTGCACTATATATGCTAGAAGCCTCTTTTTATTAATTCAGTTTATTGATGTAATGATTGAGTTTTTGGAAATTACTTCTAAGGATGATTTTTATTCTTATGTTCCTAACGAAATTTATGGATTTAAATCACAATTAAGTTCCTAAATTTTTCTTACTCCTAATGAAATCAACATGCTTTTTACGCTTGCAAAATATAACTGTTAGATGATCCAAATATCATAGTTTAAAGCTAGGATAAAATATTTATTAAATTAGAATATTTAAATTAATATTGGAGACACTTAAAAATATAATATTGTTACAAAAGATATGACTCTAGAATAGTGTCATATCTTAGGCTCTAAAATAGGAATAAAGTTAGTAGATTTGTTAGAACCATATTTATTGTAAATGGACACTTCTTGTTTTATCAAGTGGTCCATAACTAAAATAAGTTAGGACATGTAGCTTATAAATAGGCTATTTTCCTAATTGCAAGAGTGTTGTATTTTACGTGTGTAAACTCTTGCAATTTCTTCATGTAATTTCTTTTCCTATTATTAATAAAATTATGTGTTTGAGGAAACTTATGAATTATTGTGGTATCAAAGCCAAGTGAAAATCTCAATCATTTTTATCCTTTTAAAAAACCGACTATATGAGGATTAAGGCCAAGCCCCGATAGATCGTTTTTGTGTGGCGTGTTTCGTGTGACGAGTTGCTCATTTTTTCCTGTGCTTGATTCTTTTGGTGCACTGCTTAAACACTACCATGTCAAAGTTAATTAATTTGTTCTCTGATTCTGATAAACTAGAAGGGGTGAAATCTTATAAGACATGGAAACGTCTAATTGAAAAAACTCTCGTATATAATGAATTGTGGCATGAAATATGTGATGGCGACATTAAGCCTAATAAACCAACAGATGCAACTTTACTTGCAAAATGGGAAGTAAAAATGCCAAGGCATTAGCTCTTATAAAGTCTTCAGTTAACAATGAAATCTACATTCATATTGAAAATGCCTCAGATGCATAGACTACTTTGCTTACATTCAAAGACCTATTTGATACACAACCTGAATAAAAAAAAGGTTGATCTTCGATTAAAATTGCTCCAACAAAAATTAACTGAAGGTGGTGATGTTATTAAACATATTTCACGACTTTAAAACATCAAGCAAGAAATAATAAATGCTGGTTTTCAAGCTGTTGACGAAAGTTTCCTAACTACAATTTTAATTCTTGGATTGCCATCATCTTACACAATTTTTTTTGAAACTTTGCGAGTCACTGGAAAATTAGAGAAGATCAAGTTTTATGAGTTGAGTGATATGTTAGCCCAACATGACAAAAAATTTGGAAAGAAGAAACAGATTGGGGAAGATGTCTTCTTCATAGAGGCTAGCACAAGTAAATCCTCAACGGAAAGTTCGAGAAGCAGAGGATGGGGAAATTTAAATCAAATTCAAGAGGCATACAGTGTACAAGGTCGTGGTCACAGCCAAAGCAGAGGAAAAAATTTCAACAGAGGCTACATTTCCGGCGGGAGCAATTTTCAAGGAAGAGGGAACATCAAGGCAGAGGATATAATCAAGGAAGAGGACAAAGTCCAAGCAGAGGACAAAATCTGAAAAAAGGAAAAAGTAGAGGCAGAGGACAATATCAAGGCAACGGCATATATTTAAGTCAAATTGTTTGCATAAGATGTACAAACTTGAACATTATGATGAGGATTGTAGAACTTCCATTGATAAAATTTCTAAGTTTCATCAAAACACTGCACAGTTTGAAAATGATCAAGATGATCATGATGGTTTAAAATATGTCTTCACAAGCACAAAATCAACAGCTTTGCCGGTTTGAAACTTTCTTAGAAGTGAATATGAAGATGCATGGATTATGGATACAAGAGCAACTCAACACATGACCTTTCAACGTGACTTATTTTGGAACTTCCAACAATGCCATCTCAATTCAATCTGTCTTGCTGATAAAACAAAACATACTCCTTATGGAAAAGGTGTAGTTAAAGTTTTTCTACCTGGCATTGGAGAAAGAATGATTTCAAATGTATGGTACATCCCAACATTTAAGCAAAATTTGTTATCTTTAGTTACAATTTGATAAGCAGGACATCTGGTGATTATGGAGGATGGCTTAGTTAAAATTAACTCAGTCAAATAGAACATGAAAAAAATGATGACAGTTTATGAAGATGGAAAACTGTTAAGGATGAAAGGGACAGTTATTCCAAGAAATACCGACTTTGTAGGAGCAAAAAGTACAAAAATTTCACCGATCTAATTGTGGCATGTAAAATATGGCTATCTCAACTTTGAAAGTCTCTCTCAGTTACAAAAATAGGGAATGTTTAAGGGACTTCCAACCTTCAAAAGGGAAAATACAAAATGCAAATCTTTCATTTATTGAAAACAACATCAAGAGAATTTTCCGACAAGTTCATGGTGAGAAAACAAGCATTTGCAATTGGTTAAAAGTGATATTTGTGGACCCTTACAAACTTCACTAGGAGGATGTAGATATTTCTTACTCTTTGTTGATGATTTTAGCATGATTACTTGAGAATATTTTTTGAAGAAAAAGTCATAAGCATTTGAAAAGTTTAAAACTTTTCGTCAACTTATTGAAAATTAATTTAAGGAGAATATTGGCACTCTTCGAACAAACAATAGAGGAGAATTCACTTCTAATGAATTCAAAATTTATTGCATGGATAATGGCATAAAACAACATCTTACAAATGTCTACACTCCACAGAAAAATGAAGTAGTAGAAAGAATGAACCAAAACTTATTAGGAATGGCGAGATCTATGATAAATTTCAAAAAGTTAAGTCCTATATATTGGGTTGAGGCAATTCATATAGCTGTCTACTTAACGAACAGATCTCCAACTGCTTCTTTAGATGAAATCACACCTTATGAAGCATGGTTTAGTTTCAAACCTCGAGTTAAACATCTCAGAGTTTTTGGATCAGTATATTATGCCTTAGTTTTGAAAGAAAAACAAACTAAGCTTGACTCACGAAGCTCTAAGTGCACAATGATTGGGTATTCTAATGATAAGAAAGGGTACCTAATTTTTTCCAATGGGAAATTTATTGTGAGCAGGGATGTGATTTTTGATGAAAATGAGAGTAAGAGTGCTGAATAAATTGAAATTATTCTTCAAAAGTTATAAGAAAAAGGTGATAAAATAAAAGGAAATATACAAAGTCAACCAGATTCACAAAATTGGTATGAAATTGAGTTTCCTTCATCTAAAAATGATTCATCTAGTCCATATTCTTCACTAGCGTCGTCTGGGTCTTCTAGAAGTTCATCCAAATCTCCTAGTACCAACAGTTCTTCTAGCAGTGACTCTCCGCCCCCAGAATCTGCAATTGATCAATGAAGATCTATTTACATCAACCCTCTTTACAATTATGGTGATTTTTCACAATCTCAAACCAGTGAACATCAATTTCCAAAATGGGCAGTTCAACTTTTGAAAGATGTAAGGCCTAATGAGCATAATAAAACAGGAACAAGGGGATCACATAGAATTGAAAGCAATTTTTTCTTGATAGCAAATGATTTTACTGAACCCTCTACATATAGAGAGGCAGTAAAACATAAAGAATGGAAATAGGCTATGATTGATGAATATCAGGCAATTCTTGATAACAACACTTGGCAACTTGTTGATTGTCCTAAAAATGTTAAACCCATAGGATGCAAATGGGTTTACTGAATTAAGTACAAGAAAAATGGCGATATCGACAAGTACAGAGCAAGACTTGTTGCTAAGGGTTTTGTGCAGCAGAAAGGGATTGATTATGAGGAAAAAATTTCTCCCACGGCTAAATGGAACACCATCTGACTAACACTTGCCTTAATAGCTTAGCAAGGATGGAAAGTTCATCAGATGGATGTAAAAAGTGCTTTCCTCAACGAATATTTACAGGAAGAAGTGTATATGACACAACCACTAGGTTTTGAAATTGAAGGATAGGAACATAAAGTCTGCAAAATGATAAAGGTTTTATATGGGTTAAAACAAGCTCCCCGAGCTTGGTATGCCAAAATGGATGAATACCTTTGGAAATTTGTCTTTCAACGAAGTGAATCTAATGATACCTTGTATGTACGCCAACAAGGTAAAATTTTGGTTATGTATGTATATGATTTGATTATCACTGGCAACAATGATGATCACATTGCACAGGTGAAAAAGGAGTTACACGCAGGTTTTAAGATGACATATTTGGGACTACTTCACTACTATCTTAGAGTTGAAGTATTCCAATGACCACATCATATCTTCATTTCTCAAAGTAAGTATGCAACATAAGTTCTTCAACGATTTGGAATGCAATATTGCACGCCTGTTCTTACCCCCATGGAACAAAACTTGAAACTTTCAAAATTTGAAGGGGGGGAAAAGGTGGATAACTCTTCTTATCGATAGTTTATTGGAATCCTGATTCATCTGACGACTACTCGACCAGATCTTTCTTATGCCATCAATATTATTTCCCGTTTTATGTAGGAACCCCGAGAAAGCCACTGGAATGCAGCCAAAAGAGTTCTTCTTTATATCCAAGTAACAAAAGGTTTTGGTATTCTTTACAAAAAGACTAAAAAATTTGTACTTGGTGGATTTTCAGATGCCAAATTTGCTGGCAGTATTGATGATAGGGCGTCAACCTTAGGTTATGTAATGAACATGGGGTCAATTTCAGTGCCTTGGAGTTGCAAGAAGCAAGCTACAGTGGCCTCTTCTTTAACAGAATCAGAGTACATATCAGCATGGGAAGCAACATGTGAGATTGTTTGGTTGCGTAGAGTTTTACAGGACTTGGGAATTCCTCTAGTAGAAGCTACATCGTTATTCATCGACAAATATTCAGCATTAAAGCTTGCCAAGAACCCAATTTTTCATTCAAATACAAAACATGCAGACACCAAGTATCATCATATCATATCACTCATTTCAAAGGATTTCATCAAGCCGATTTATTGTCCCTCAGAAGATCAGATCTCTGATATCTTCACCAAACCTCTTGGCATAATAAAATTTACTAAGTTCAGGGATGAACTTGGTATATGTTGTAACGTATCTTTGGATCATAGGGGGGAATGTTAGATGATCCAAATATCATAGTTTAAAACTAGGATAAAATATTTATTAAATTAGGATATTTAAATTAATATTAGAGACACTTAGAAATAGAATATTGTTACAAAAGATATGACTCTAGAATAGTGTTGTATCTTATGTTCTAAAATAGGAATAAAGTTAGTAGATTTGTTAGAATCATATTTATTGTAAATGGACACTTGTTGTTTTATCAAGTGGTCCATAACTAAAATAAGTTAGGACATGTAGCTTATAAATAGGTTATTTTCCTAATTTCAAGGTGTTGGAGTTTACGTGTGTAAACTCTTGCAATTTCTTCATGTAATTTATTTTCCTATTATTAATAAAATTACGTGTCTTGGGACACTTTTTCATTAAGAACTAAAGCAGAACTTAACCAATCTATTGTTAGTCTCTAAGAACAGAATTAATTAAATATTGTGCTAACAATCCTTTGCATTAAGATACAATTGAATTCTAGAAATGGAAACCACACATCTTCTCATTCATGCTTTAAAATGAAAGATTTTGGAAATGAAAACTTGTAAAGAAATTACTCATATTCTGAAAACAAATCACTTAATGCCCTGAAATGAAACTATGTAGAATTCTATGAAGAATGATTACTCTGCAATTGACAATTCAAAAGGGAATACTAACGAAATATTGCCATAACTATCTATTTAATAATGATCATATAGTATGTAAACATCTACATCAAATGGTAAAAGGAAATTATGAAAACAACTACATCAAATGATAAAATGAAAACATAAAAATGAAGAACCTTCATTGTTTGCAGGGACCCTCCACAAATAGGTGGTCTCACAGATTTAAACAAATAGTCAGCTACAAATCAAGTCTTAAAAGCACTTCTTCATTAAAAAGGATGAAAATAAAGTTTTTAACACATTTTTGTAGCATCAGAAAACTACACACAATGTTTAGGTTTGCTTGCACAGTAATTATAAAAGCCCGTGTATATAACTGTTCAAGGCTTTCATGCCTACTTAAGCTAAACAAACTCTAATTTTGACTTCTAAAAATAATATAATATCGCTTATTCATGATTTTCTATTTGGAAATCAAATCGTGAATGCGTGAACATCTCAGACTCTCACTCGCATTTTCAGCAACATGTTAACCCACACCTTTGACCATGCAATCGAACAGTTTCCTTTGCAATCTGGCTCAAATTAATAGGAGGAAATCCTTGAGGATATTAGTCCCCACCTGTCCATATACTTCTTGACTTAGCTGGCACCTCAGAGTCTAGTAAACCATGGAGTTGGCTACAAAAAAAAAAATTATCTGTAGAATAATGTCAATTCCATAACCGATACAAATATTAAGTTAATAATAAGGAACATTATTGGGAATGTTGACACCTAATCCTATGGATGGGTGTGCATTTGTATTTTTGTATATTATTTAATATTAGGAAATAAGGAAGGCCAAGAGTCATTGGGAGATGAATCCCAATAGCCTCACCTCCCATCTATAAAGGCATGTACATTCTTCAGCTAATACACATTCTAGTTTTGAGGAGTTACCTCCTGGTTAAATATGAAAGACAAGAGAATTAAATACCTTACCATGTCAAAAAAATTTAGTTTGATGCTTATTTGAGTTGATAATGATGGTCAAAAAGAGGAAAAATAAGCAAGAGAGAGTGTCAAAATGAAGCAATCATGAGGATATACATTCCCCCACATGGAGGTCATTGCATGCAATCATGAAAAAATGCAAAATTGATGACCCCTATCAGCTACTGCATTTCTCCTAAGACTTGTGCTAGTATATCCAGGTTTATCTTCTTTACCTTATTTTTAGCCACTGCCATTCTTGGATTTTTCATCAAGACTTTATACTTCAAATTTATGACCTTTCTTTAAGAGATCTATTCTTTTGCTTCAACTTCTTGTTTTTCTCATACCACAGGCCCAAATGCAAAAGAATATTATTATTCTTAACTATCTCAATTTTATTTTGCATCCCTAAGGCCTCATGCTCTACTACTGTACGTGTCTATTTAGTGTCTCCAGCTCAAATATTTCTTGTTTCAAAATTTTTATAACTGGAGGTTCTTGTGGACCACTAGATTGAACTTATTTCTCTTGATTTAAAAATGATGTTTTTCCGTGTCTCTCCTCTCCAAATATTTAATGTAATCATAGATTTATTGCTGCACATGATCAATTATTGGTGTTTTTCGGCTCGTGCTATGAATAGGTGAGATGACAGTAGGTGATGGAATCCTTGGTTCCTCTTTTTCCTCCAAATCAATGTATTATGTACTTTTTGGGGATGGTTCCTTCATTGTTTGGCTAAGCCTGGCACTTCTTCTTACATTTAATGGAGGAGGGTTTTGAGTTTTAGCTCTTTTCTTCTCTGTTTTAGGCTCCTCTACTTTCTTGGACGTACTTTATTCTTTTATGCTGTCTTTATTTCTTCTAACACCTTTATTTTTAATGCTTCCTAAAATTTATGCAATAGGAATCTCATCCTCTGAATGCTCTTATGGTTGTTGTTGTTGTAAATTTCAATAGGATTTTCAATTTTTCTCTTCCTCCTCTGTTGGTTTCGCTGCTACTGGGCTGCTCTTGATCTCCTTCATTGAAATGATTCCTAACTAGGGAGATATCCCAATTATCTCCCAAATTTCAAGATAAAATTCAATGAGTATTTTGATAATTTCATGGTGATACATGGTGTTTTCTGTGAATTGGACCTTTCTCTGAACATTCCATGATGTCTTTCTTAAACTATTTAACATAAAACGTGGAAGATTTATTTCATTTTCTTTAAGAAAATGCATGAATAGATGAATTTGATAGAAGAACATACACCTAAATCTCCCTTCACAAGTGAAAATTCTGAATTAATAACAAAAAAATTCTCCATTTTCTGTAGAAATTATAAAAACGATATGTATACCAATGGATTCAATCCGATCATGCGATATGCTAAAGCAAGATACTGAATCCTTCTACAAATAAATTGTGGAAAATAAACACGATCGCCAATCACAAAAAGTAAAAGAAAGAAGCAAATCAAACCACAACACATATATCTTCTCGGGGAAATGTTGCTTCTCAAAACCCCTCTATCTTCTATTGTATATTCACCAAGGAATTATGAAACAATTACAATGCACTCTTCTCACAAGAGTCTACTACACTCTCACAACTGTCTCACACTGATCTAGACAAAATCGGTCAACACTTAGCCAATTTTCAGCCTCTGCTCAGCCTGCCTTACTTGCACAATTCATGTGGAATGAAATCCCTATTATTTAGGAAATTCATCCTTCCAAAACTCCGCAATACTCATGGGTAATCCTATGGGTGTATTACTGCATACAGGCAGTGTGCTAATAATGCAATTGATAGTTAACATCCCTTTAACCTCTGTCTCAACTGGGTCTTCATCAGAACTGACATGCATGCAACTATTAAAAGTAAATAATCAGTCACTTGACAGATCACTACATGTGAATTAAATCTGATTTAATTCACTTGAACTCTCACTAGTGAAATAATCAGTTACAACTACTTAAACTAATTTTACCTCAATTAATTGAGTTAACTAATTTATCATGAATTAAAATAATGCACTAACTGCAAGTTGGACTCAAAAACTAATAGAATCACTCTGCATGCCTCACCAACCACCCTCAACTCGAATTCCATGAGCTAACTGAGTTTATCACACTTAGTTAACTATTACAAGTGATTATGAGATAAGATTACATTTTATTGTCCAATTTAATTAAGGGAAAATTAAATTAGACACACATTTCTTGTTGAATTTTCAACACTCCCTCTTAATAAGAAAGGGATCATCAGCTACCCCAATCATGCCTCTATGGTATTCGAATTTTCTCTTGGCGAGCACCTTTGTCAGAATATCTGTGTCCTAATCCTCTGTGGGAATGTACTCAAGTAACATAATGCGTCTCTGAACACAATCTCTGAGATGTTGGTACCAGATGTGTATATGCTTGGACCTATCATGGAATACCAGATTAACCGAGAGTTTTATGCAACTCTGGTTATCACAATGTATCAATGTCTGATCCATATGACAACCAAACAAACCAACAAGAATATTTCTCATCCAGATGGCCTCACATGGCACCTGACTAGCTATCATGTACTCTTCCTCGGCTGAACTAAGTGCAAATGATCTCCGCTTCCTGTTGTACCAAGAAACTGCTATTGATCCTATGCTGAAGATCCCTCTTGATGTGCTCTTTCTATCTGATGGACTACTTTCCCAATCTGCATCGGTGAAACCGTGAAGCTTCACTCCCTCTATTCGTCTATACCATAATCCATACTTTGTATTTCCCCTGAGATATCTCAATACATGCTTTCCCACCTTCCAAAAGAGCTTGGTCAGCTTAACCATAGCTTGACTCAGTTGGTTAACTGTGTGGAAAATGTTTGGCCGTGTGTTCACCAAGTACATGAGTGAACCCACAAGCTGCCTGGAAACAGTAGTGTCCACTACCTCACTTGAAGTAGCATCCTCCTTCCTCCAGTTTCCCACAAAAGGAATCTCCATGTGTTTACAACTCTCCATGCGGAACTTCCTCAAAATCTCTTTGGCATACTTTCCTTGAGAAAAAAATAGATCCCCGTCCCACTGCCATATCTCCAAACCAAGGAAATAGTGAAGGAGTCCCATGTCCTTCATCTCAAACTCTCTTGCAAGATCCTCTTTGCAAGAAGCTATGAGCTGCTCATCACCTGTCAAAATAATATCATCAATATAAAGTATGATAATAAAAATCTTACCATCAACCACAATTTGGTATAGGTTCGCATCCTCTTCACTCTTTGTGAAGCCCAACCCGATGAAATAGCTGTCAATCCTGGTGTACCAAGCACGAGGTGCTTGCGTCAGCCCATACAGTGCTCTCTTGAGTCTGCAAACATGAGACTCACTGTCAAAGGTCTCAAAACCTTCTACCTACTCAATGTACACTTCTTCCTCAATAAATCCATTGATAAATGCATTATTCACATCCATTTGATGTATCTGCCACCCCATCTGCACTAAGAGTGCAAGGATAGATCTAATCAATAGCAACCAGTGAAAAATTCTCCTCATAGCCAATCCCATCAACTTGTGAGAATCCCCGGGCTACAAATTTAGCCTTGTACTTCTCCACACTCGCATGTGCTATATGCTTCACCTTGTAGATCCATCTAGATCCAACCACTGATTTTCCGACTAGTCTTGGGAAAAAATCCCATGTACTGTTCCTGACGATGGAGTCATAATCCTCAAACATGGCGTCAACCCAAAGTGGTTGCTGCACTGATTCCTCAAAAGAGGATGGTTTTGTCACAATACACTTTCTCATAAGAGCCATGTATCCAGTAAACCTATCTAGAGACTGTCTCTGTCTACACAGTGATGTAGGTGCTCCTACATGTTCTGCTGCATCAAGTCTCAATCTGTCAGCTTCGGTGGTGTGCCTTCTACCATGTATGGTGGATGGCTCTACATGAGTGGTTTCTACCACTCCGTGATATTCTGCATGTGGCTGCTCCACATCTTGAGGTTCATCCTTTGGAACCAAGAGTTACTCATCTACAAGCAAAAAAAGCTCCCTCTCAAGGGACAATCACACGGTTTTCTCCTCATCAATTTTTATATCCCGTCTCACAACAGTCATCTCGTTGTTCGAAAAATACACTCGATATTTGTGGGGAGTATCAGTGTACCCCAAAAATATACCAATATCAGCTGTTGGTTCTAGCTTCTTTCTAGAATCTTTGGTCACATGGAAATAGATAGATGAGCCAAAAATTTTAAAATATGAAACATCAGGTTTCTTACTTGGAAAAGCCTCCTCTAGTGAACTCATGCCAAGTATCCACTGAGGACTACAGTTCTGCACAAATACCACTATGTTGCATGCCTCTTCCCATAGATGAAATGATAGGCCCTGATCATGCAACATCGCTATTTCCACACCCAAAATTGTTCTATTATTTATTTCTGCAACCCCATTCTGTTGTGGGTTATGAGGTGCAATCAACTCTCTCTGAATTCCTTCTTTGCTACAAAATTTATTGAATTAATTGGAAATGTAATCACCACCATTTTCACTCCTCAGAGCCTTCACATGCTTCCCTGTGTCTTTCTCAACTAGTGATTTGAACTCACAAAATTTTTTGAACGTTTGATCTTTCTTTTGCATGAATTAGATCCAACACTTTCTAGAAAAATCATAAACAAAAAACACATAATACCTGTGCTATGCTATCGAAGTTATAGAGAATGGTCCACACACATCTGAGTGAACTCTCTCAAGTATTTCCGCTTCTCAGTTCTCCTTCTCATGAAAAGTGGCCTTTGCATACTTCCCCATGGTACATCCCTTGCATGTGTCTATCTGCGCAAGAGTACCCTTTGGAAGCCTTGTAGAAATCTGTTGCATGAACTTCAAAGCATCATGGTGTAGATGGCCTAATATCTTGTGCCACAACTCACCCTCATATCGACTCACCACTTTTTTTCTTTACCCATAATTTTTGCACATCCATCTACATCAATTTTGTATAGATTCTTCACACGAATCCTAATATTATTGACTTGTCTCTTGGCTTTGTGACAAAGGACTGCTTTCCCTTCACTGAAAACCACATCATATCATCTATCCTCCAACATAGCAACTGAAAATAAATTATTTTTCAAGCTTGGTACATGCATGACATATTTTATTAAGAAGGCTTTACCTGATTTTCTCTGGAAAGTAACTATACCAATCCTGGTAGCACTATACCTCCCTTCATCACCCATTTCGATATGCATCTGGAGATCCTTCTCCTCCAAGCTACTAAAATTTTCTTTGCCTCCTGTCATGTGCAAATATGCACCACTATCCAAGTACCACACTGATCCCATCACACTAGACACCATGCATGCAATGAGTGAGAATTCCAACTCAAATTGCGAGGCCAAAGCCTCACCCGTTGTAGATCCTGAAGTGTTCTTGTTTTTGTTCTTCTTCTATGGAAAATTAGTGGCATAATGTCCATGCTTGTGATAGTGAAAACATTTCACTCTGGACATGTCATGCTTCTTGCCTTCTTTTCCAGTCTCATATTTGGAATATGATTTCTTTCCCTTCCTTTTCTTCACCTTACCAGCCAAGGCGCAATTTTCCTCATCATATGTCTTGGATGAGGATCCATCCCTAGTATTCCGCCTGAATTCTTCTTGTACCAAATTCTACCAAAGTCGCTCCAAATTTGGAAGCTTTTCCCCCCCATTTCCAGAGTCTTGATAACTATGCCAACTCTTGGGAAGGCTTAGAAGAGCTAGGTTCACCAAGTCATACATTGGACTGACTTGGTCAAATATTATGGAATAATGTCGCCTTTCTCCATTTTGATTTTCCTGAGATTGTCCTTCAGTGCCAATTTTCTGTGGTCACTGCTACTCTGAAATAGATATTTAAAATCCTTCCACATTGCATATGGAGTCGCTTTTCCATGTAGAATCGAGACAATGTGGTCTCGAACTCCCTCTAATAATATCCTCCTCGCTTTTGCAACCTTCTTTTTCCAAGCATCAAGAAGATCAACATCTGTTGATGTGGGTTTGGGAATATCATTATCAATGAATTCTTTCAACCCTTTGTCCTACAGAACTGCCTCCATTATGTCTTTCCATGCATTATAATTAGAACTGCCTTCGAGTGCATATTCCAATCTCAAGCCATTGAAAGCTATATTGATCATCCTGTCGCACCAAAGAATAGTTTTGCAAATTTGAATGTTATTCAGCACAAACTCAATTTCCTCTCCACTATAGTGATTTCTTATTCTCTGATACCATGTAGAAATTATACAAACAATATGTATACCAATGGATTCAATCCGATCATGCGATATGCTAAAGGAAGATATTGAATCCTTCTACAAATCAATTGTGGAAAATAAACACGACTACCAATCACAACAAGTAAAAGAAAGAAGCAAATCAAACCACAACACATATATTTTCCCAGGGAAATATTGCTGCTCAAAACTCCTCTATCTTCTATGATATATTCACCAAGGAATCATGAAACAATTACAATGGACTCTTCTCACAAGAGTCTCCTGCAATCTCACAACTGTCTCACACTGATTCAGACAAAATCGGTCAACACTTAGCCAATTTTCAACCTCTGCTCAGCCTGCTTTTCTTGCGCCATTCATGTGCAATGCAATCCCTATTCTTTAGGAAATTCATCCTTCCAAAACTACGTAATACTCATGGGAAATCATATGGGTGTATTACTGCATTCAAGCAGGTTGCTAATAATACAACTGATAGTTAACATCCCTTTAACCTCTGTCTTAACATGGTCTTCTTCAGAACTGACATGCATGCATCTATTAATAGTAAATCATCAGTCACTTGATAGATCACTACATGTGAATTAAATATTATTTAATTCACTTGACCTCTCACTAGTGCAATAATCAGTTACAACTAGTTAAACTAATTTTAACTCAATTAATCGAGTTAACTGATTTCTCATGCATTAAACTAATGCACTAATTGCAACTTGGACTCAAAAACTAATAAAATCACTCTGCATGCCTCACCAACCACCCTCAACTTGAATTCCATGAGCTAACTTAGTTTATCACACTCAATTAACTATTACAAGTTGTTAGTCATCAGTATTTTTCACCTGTTGATGATGACTAGTTTTTAAAGCCAATTTTTCTAGTAGCTGATCTCAAATTTGTCAAATTTTCCAACTGGAAAACACCCATAAACATTTTTTCCCTCCTTCCTTTTCAATCAGCCAATGATGAGATAAAACCTCATTTTCAAGCCCTACCTAGCCTCAGCCATACTAGCTTGTCCATCAGCTCCAAAGAGAATAATCCAAATCTGTCCAAAAAGTCTCCCCTAAGTTAGGTAGTGGCGCTTTAGGCGATTTTCCCTTGGAAAACTATCCTAAAGTCAAAAGAACCCCTATATATTATCAACCAGTCCTAGAGGTTCTTCCTATTTTGCAAATAAAGTTTGGTTACACCCTTAAGTCGCGCCACTAACAAGCCTTGAAGTCTCAGCAATACATATGCCGCAGGTCAAGCTGATATTAGGTAGATGTACAGTGTTTCATTGTCTTTGTCAAAAAGTAGAAGTATACTAGTGTTCCAGAAGACATTATTAAATCCAACATGAGAAGGCAGCTGCTTCTCATTTGGTTTTGAGCTTGGGATGCAAATACTGGATAGAGAGTTATTTCATTAAGCTCCTACAAACACAGTCATAGGTTAGTGAATTATAAATGACAAGAAATGCTCTGCAAATACTCGCCAGGCTACCTTTGATTGTCTAAGGATGCACAAAGGTATTTGAAAAGCAGAATTACATGTCTCAGAGAGATGCCCTTCGTGGCATATTGTCATTTTTTCATTTTCATTTGCTTAAGTATGGATAGGCAGTGAAAGGAAAGATAACACTATTTGAAAATTGATGAAATGGCATCACTGAGAAAACCTCCTCCATAGATGAGCAGAGGGTTGAAATACTGAGAAAACCTCCTCCATACATGAGCAGAGGGTTGAAAGACTGAGAAAACCTCCTTCATTTCACAAGCAGAGGGTTTGGCAATGTGATAAAGGCATCCTTCATCTAATAAGCAGAGGGCCAGGGACAGAGATTGATTATAGGGTTTTCACTGACTGAAAGGCAAATTTTAAGGGCAGTGGGAGATAATTGAAGGCTTATGAATAGAAAATGGTGTTAAAAGCAAAGGTAAAGCAATGTTGCTTTAAAAAGGTGTTTACATGAGTTTCACTGTTAAAACAAAGAATTGAAATACAGTGTGAAGCTAATTGGGTGATTATGAATGAAGAAATATGGTTAAGAAAATGGCAAAGGAAGTAAAAGAATATTGGTCTTAAACTGACTTCTACTATCAAATAAAAAGAAAACCACTAATAGTGTGTTCATAAACATTCTTCATTTGGCTAAAACAGGGGTTGAAAAGAACCCAGGCATTTGTCAAAAATAGGCCTCCTTCATAAACAAGTAGAAGGCTCACCATTGTTTGAGAGTGAAGAGTATTCATTTTCAGTATGGTTTAGATTTCAAAGGGACTGCTGTCAAAATGGTAAAATGAATGAGAAATTCATTATTCTTGCAGACTTCCTTCACAAAAGAACAAAGGGGCAGTTTTCCAATTTTACATTCTAACTTCAGCTCATCATCCCTGCTATACCTCCGTAAAATTTGAAGACTAGATTACTTTGGAAATCCAAGACTTGCAAGTTATTGATATAGACCAAGAATAGTTTATTTGCTGCACTTATGAAGTTCAGGATAGGCAGTTTCTCAATATTGAAAGTTGTGTAGTTGGCACACATTACCCTCTGTGGATGTTTTTGTTTTTGATGCCTAAAGAAGAATGTCATTCAAAGGGGTGCATCTGAAGTCATTATAAGGCTTTGGGCAGGGTTTACTTCTAAAAAACAGATATGAATAAAGGGAACAAGTTTCCTCCCTTAATAGGCAAGCAGTGAAAAAGAGTTTGGCCTTGAGATGACTTCTTCGCATTGGGAAGGGTTATATCTGTTAAAGACTTTCCAAGCAGCCTCCACAACACTTTATTATCAGCATGAATTGGATAGGGGCCCCTTTGGCATTTTAAAAGTCATTTGAGCTTCGTTATAACAAAGAAAACTTTCAAAAAAGCTTCAAAACCCTCATAAAGCAATTTCAAAGCTAATTGGTCTTTTTGCCTTCAAAGAGAATAAGAGACCGTTGCAAGCCCATTTGCAAGTTTCAAAAATGTAAACAAACGTTCACAATCACTCTCCTAGCCATCCACTGAAGAAACGAGAGAAATTCGAGAAATTTGCAGAGTTTTTGAAGGTTTAAAGCCACACGGCGCGCCTGGAAAAGTGTGCGGCATGTTCAGAAGCGAAAATACACAGGCCTTACACCTCTGCGCGGCGCGCCTGTGCGCACGGTCACCACTGCCCGAAGGCCGACCTGACACTTTCTCCACTGCGCGACGTTCTTTCTAATAAATGTGCCGCTCACTCCTTGTGCTTTCAACAAGATATAAACCTACTCAACTCATCAAACGAGGGCCCTTAAACATTTTTTTAGGTATTTTCCTTACTCTAATACAAATTTTGAGTTTAAGAGGTGATATGTTTTGCTATGTTTCCAAGAGACAAATGATGTTATAAAGTGGGATGTTTTGGTCGAAAATCAAAGGTTATGGTTGACTGTGAGTGTCAAATATCCACACTGTAATAGGCTAAGGTGTTCTTAGTCAGTTCTGAAGAACCCTAGCTGCCTTCAAACACGGTGATAATCCACAGTGAAAAAAAAGCTGACTTTGCCTAAAACTCAAAGGGGAGAAATAAGCACTGTTTATAAGGTGGAAGTTTGATCATTATGAATTTTTTTCTTTGTGTTATGAAATATCAAACTAGTGTTGCCTCCATTGTCCCATAAAATAGAGTGTGGTGAGATATTTTGCAAAGCCAGTTGAGGGTGTTTTGTCTACCTCTGTAAAAATAGTGAATACAAGAAGAGTTTTGTTTGGGGAAGGGTGTCTTTCTTCTGTCAAAACACAAGGAGACCTCTGTTCTAAAAAAAAAGCCACAGATACCTCTTTTCAAAATACCTTGCCCAAACATAGTAACAATTTGACTGTGTGCTTTTTATTTGATAACTATTTGTTGATTGGCATAAAAGAGGACAAATCAGTGATTTAGAAAGAGCAGAAAGTTGGTATTGGAGGACTATTTCACACAGCATTTGAAGCAGTTTTCCTTGGTCAAACAGTGACTAACAAGGAGGACAGGGGTGTGTGCTTGAAAAACATTGCAAAGGCCATTTGAGACAGCTTGGTTTTGCAAAGAACATTCAAAACAAAATGCCTCCCAGACAAGACAGTAGGAGTGGCCTTCACAGGAGATTTGAGCCTGTTTCCACAGAAGAAGTAAATGCTCATCCATCAATCCTTTTTAACTTCCATGAGGTTGGGTGCCTATATTTTTGTCAAAGAGTGCAAGAGGTGAAGAGCTATTCCCCTTTGACACATCTTTGTGCTTTGAGGTTTCAAGAGAAGCACTTTCAGCTGGCAGGCCTAGATTTCAAATTCTCTCCAAGGTCCATTTCCAAAGCCACCAAAATCCCTTATGTCGGGGAGAAGTGGTTTAAACAAAGCCACCTGGACTTAGAAGAATACAAGCCTTTTCTGAAGCCTGAGCATAGAGATTCATGCCCATCCATTTTTCCCTTCTCATATCTATTGACTAGTTACGCCCCCCTCATGAAGATAATCATGAAATACTTCACTTGCGAGGGAAGATTCTCCTGAGTCTATGCCTATCATATCTGATTGCTCATGCATTTCATGAGGGCCAAATTGCTAAATCTCCCTTTCTTCCTACATATAAGTATTGAGAAAATGGCCTCCACTGTTCAGAAAAGGCCTCCTTCTTAGCAGACAGCCTGCCTCTTCCATCACTCCCTCATCAAGGTTATCATTCTTCATCAGCTTGAGAAGAAGGAAGACTCTTGGGATACTTTCATCAGACATCCAGATTTCGCCACTGTCCCTTCATTTCATACATCTCCTTCACCTTACACTAACCATCCTTCACCTTCTTCAAGCAAGCCTATTCCCAAGAATCTCAAGTTTCCCATTGAACAAGCAAAATAGCATGGTGAGGAAGAAGATCATGAGCAAGAAGAGGAAGGTGATGATGAGCAGCATCATGATGAAACAGGGCAGCAAGGGGAAGAAGAAAAAAGTGAGGCAGAACAACAAGGGGAAGAAGGGCATTATGAAGAGGAACATCATGATGAACAACAGACTCCTAGGCATGATGAAGAGGAGCATGATGATGAACAAGCGCAGCACAGTGATGGTGAGCAGCCTCTTGATGAAGAAGGGCATGATGAACAGGTGTAGCATGATGAACAGAGGCAGCCACAGCATGATGAACAACAGCCTCATGATGATGAATAGCAGCTTCAAGAAAAAGAACAACAACCTCATAAAAAGGAACAACAGCATGATGAACAGGTGCAGCATGATGAACAGAGGCAACCATAACATGATGAATAGTAGCCTCATGATGATGAAAAATAGCTTCAAGAAAAAGAACAACAGCCTCATAAAAAGGAACAACAGCATGATGAAGAGGTGCAACACAGTGAGGAGGACAACCCTCAAAAAGAGATGCAAAAAGACAGTCAAGGCATCCACGAAGAAATCCAAGACAATGGCAAGAATGATGAGCAAAGCAGCAAGGGTAAAGAGCCAATGGAGCATGTTCTAGCTGCCTCTCCTAGGCAAGGGGCCATGCTCTCTTCTGCCAAAGTGGCCAAGCCCCAAACATCAAGGAAAAGGGTGCCTAGAGTTGTAACTCCAAATGTGACTAGGGCCCTCCGAAGCAAGGGAAAATTGCCCTAGAAGCCCATTGTCGAATTGCCCAAGAGAAGGAAGAATAAAAGAGCCACTCAAAGCAAAGGAAAAGAGAAACAAGAAAGCAATCATGAAAAGGAGAGGGACTTTGACATAATTCAAATTCAAAGTGATGATAGAAACAATGAAGCCCGAATCCTTGAAACTCTCTTAATCAATAGAGAAAACCAAATTGATGCTTTGAGGACTGATCTTGAGAGGGCTAGGAACTTCAATCAATTTTTGCAAGTTCAAAACAAATAGATGAGTGTCCATATGGCTGTATATGAGACACGGGCAATCAAATACAAAAAAGAGGCCTCCAAAGCACAAGTGAGATTGGAAGAACTCATGGGTGAGTTTGATGAGAGCGAAGGCGAAGATTAGCCCAGGAGAAAGAGGCCAAGAACCATGGGGCTCAAAAGGGCCCTTGAGAAACAAAAGGAAGAAGAAGCTGCCCTTCTCCAATCTACCCCTCTCATTACATTGTTCGCACAAGAGATAGAGAACAATTGAGAAGCATGGCTTGAGAGGGTTAATGATCACTTGGGGAAGAAATTGGAGAAGGAAAATAGAGACTTAGACCTTCAACGGAGGATGATCTGGCATTGCAAGAAGCTAAATCAGTTTGCCCGACGGAAATTGAAGGTCACTCAGGAAAAACTCAAGGAGGCTCAAAGGAGGCGCCCAGCACCAAAATTGAGGAAAGACACCTCAAAGCTCCAAATTTTAGCCTCAGCTTCACAGCATATTTCTGAAAACCCTTGAGGGTCATGCTCGTCGAAATTGCGAAAAATTCGACAAATTTTGTTTTTTTGTCATTTTTGGGTTTTTAGCTAAAACTCATGGGCATCGCCATTTCAGTTTGGGGCATCCTCAAAGGATGAAAATGGTATAATTGGATGCCATAATTTCAGGGGCATATACTCAGCGATTTTAAGATCAATTGAAGATCATTTTCTCCCCCAAAATGGCAAAAAACACTCGCTTTTTCTACACTCTGCCCTGTTTATCTGCAAGGCCTATTTTTGGGTTTTTTACACACAGGCCTATTTTTGGAGGAATTTCAGTGGTCATTTTGGAGAAAAATAAGAATTTTCAGAAAATAGACATTCAGATCTTTCCAACGAGCCATCATGGGCCTCATTTTGACATCGGGAAGGCCTCCAAAAGTTTCCGGCAAGTCAGGGGACTTTTTGCTGATGCATTTTTTGAGTATTTTTGTAAAACTTGAACCTTTCAAAAGTGACTTTTCTTCATGTTCGTTTAGCTATTTTTGTACATGATTAGTTATGAAAAGTCAATATATTTTCCTTTTTTAGCATTTTTGAGATATTTTGTGCCTTGGGCTTTGCAAAGCCTCAAGGACAAAATCAGATATTTTGGATAGGCCAATGAGATTGCAAGTTGAACTTGGAGGTTTTCCTCACTTTGGCCTATATATTCCAAAGGATTTCATTGTAAACAAGGCTGAAATTGATGAATAGAAGCAATATATGGTTATACAAGCTTTGGAAGAAACACTTGTCTCATGTATTTGAAGATTTTATTGAGTGCTTTTGGATGATGAAAGAGGATTGTTGTTGGATTCCATGATTTGGTAGAATGGTATAGTGTCTCTCTCTCTGTTTTGTTTCTTAGTTTTCATTCATAATTCCATGTTCTTGCTTGATATAAGACAGTAGAGAACATATTTGAGACATGCCCTTGGAGGCACCTCAAATTCCCTGTTTCTTTATAGCTTCTATGTTTTCTTCATTCTTAGTCATATTAAAGAATTCTTGATTGTTCTTTAATAACTGAAGAATATTGTTTGCTTGTTTCATTTATGGTTTTATGCATGCTAAGTATGATTCATGGTATGCTCTTCTTACTCATGGCTAGTCATAGCTCCACCTCTGAAACCTCTCTTCGATTGATTAGATTGTCATTTGTTGAACCAAGGAGGTCTTGTACTGATCTTGCCCTTTGCCTAAAACTATGCAATCTTGCTTCAAAGTGCCCAATAGCTTGAAATAATATGTTTAGGAATTCCTTCATAGTGATTTAAGTTGTTTGTTTGTCTTAAATGTATTTCCCCAAAGTCTGATAGCCATTTCCTAAAGTTAGAGAGTCATATATCTCTATGCATGGCTTGAATGTTTATTTCTATGCATTGATCAGTTTACAGTTACATTTCTCATGATTAATGGTTTTCCCTACCATGTTTATGTCAGCTATTAAACTATTTATGTTTGAAATCCTTTGTTCTTCACAAGTTTAATGTCCATCTCACTCCATTTTGCCCAAAGATCAATTTTACCTCGAATCAAATCGGCCCTTCAACAACCTTGTATCACCATTTGAAGCTTTCTTGACCTTTTCGACCCCATAGCCTAGTTGATTTGACATCTTTTTACCTATCTTATGTCTTTGATCAGTTCATCCCTCACAACCTAAAAACCAAAACCAAAAACCTACTTCATAACTAGCCTAAAATCAAGAACACAATAAGCAAAAACACAGATATCCCTTACACAAATAGAGAGAGCCCTCTCTGAGTCCAGGAAGGCTAGGTACTTGGGCTCCAAAGACTGGTTTGATGTTACACTGTCATTTGGCTTGCCAATCAGCCAAATCACGGGACCCTAACACAAGTGATTATGAGATAAGATTGCATTTTATTGTCCAATTTAATTAAGGGAAAATTAAATTAGACATACATTTCTTGTTGACTTTTCAACATTTTCATTTAAGTGTTGTACTTGTAATACCTTTCTTAAAAATGGTGGTGTCCATAATTGGAATTTTTCAAGAAGGTCTTGCATTCTTCTCCTTCAATGCCTTTAGTCTTGAACCATCTTTCTCCATTTCTAGACAATTCGATAGCTTCAACAATAAAGGATTCTATCACTGCAAAATTAGTGTCTCCAATTTCAACCTCCATTCTCTCAAAGGCCTTGGCAAATGATTTGGTTACTTCTTTGTTAAAACCATCAGATTTCTCTACAAATTCTAGCAACTTTCTTCAACATTTCCTTCACCTACGGGTATAGCTCCATGATTTTTATCCCCTCTGGTTCCATTCTTACTATGACCCCCATGGTTGAGAAGTTTCACCTCAACATTGCTTCTTGACATGGTATGATTGAGGGTTTCAGAATAATGGATTTGGTGATATTATAAATGAGAGAGAGAGGGAAAAAAGTAATTGTTAGGGTATGAATCAATGTGATTTGGGTGATCTTAACAATGAAGTTGTAATTTGGGTTGGAGTGTTTACGTAATGATGAGGAATGAATGGGTGGATTTCAGATTTTATTTGATTTGACAAGATATTTTCATCTCAACTCTTAACAATAATGGTTTTTGAACCAGTGGTATAGCGTCCATATAATTCATATACTAATGTTTTGACCCTTATTATCAAATTAAATATTTGCATACCTTTTGTATTGATGTTTCTAACACTTGGTTTCTCTTTTTTTCATTGTCTTCAGGTGCTTTCAGTGGAAGATTTAATAATTTCTTAAATTGTTCAATTAAAGGTTCCCGTCAACAATAGTTGCATAAATATCTCAGAGCTACAAATTCTCAACAATTCGGTAGCTGTTTTTATTCTAGAAAGAAAATAAAGGGATGCAAAGAAAATTGGATTTATAACAAGTATGAAGAAAATTTAATGTGCCAAGAATTTTTGGTTTTCACCTTAGATTTTCTGTATAAGCTTGCCAAGAATTGTTGGTTTTCATGTTTGTTGGAATAAAAGAAGGCTTGAGGTTGGAGAAGAAGAAGAGTTATTCTCAACCAACTTGAAATCAGAATTGTTTTGAAAAATCTCAACAAATTACTCCTTTGTTGATGGCTTTTGATAAATTCTTAGTCGATGTCCATTCACAAGGAAATGAAATTTTCCTTCATCAATGATCCTGATCTCGACAGATCCATTATCAAATACTTTTTCAATATCATAAGGCCCAAGCTATTGAGTTTGAAAATTTACTTGAAAATCATTAAAATTTGAATCAAAGAGTAATGTGCAATCTCCTATTTGAAATTGTATTTCTTTGATATATTTTTCATGCCACTTGGATCTTTGTTGTTGAACTAAATTGTTCTTTTGAATAACATATTTCCTTATTTCATCGAGCTCATTGAGTTGTCCCAATCTCTGCTTTTGTACCTCTAATAAGTCAAGTCCCAATTTAACTGTTGTCTTGAAATTTTTTCTTTGAAACTCAATAGGAAATAGGACTTGCTTCCCATAAACAAGTTCATATGGAGTGTGTCATGTAGTGCTTGTTCATGTGGTATGGTATGCCCATAAAGCTTCTGTAAGATTTTCTGCTCAGTCCCCTCTATGCAAATGTACAGTCTTGGTAAGGATTGCTTCAATCAAATTTTTATTAGATTATACTTGTCCATTTTCTTGTGGATGATATGGAGTAGAATTTCGATGCTTGATTTTATATTCCTCCACTATCTTCTGTACCATTCTGGATGTGAATTGGGTACCTTGATCTGTCACAATTTCCCTTGGGACACCAAAACGAGTAAAAATATCCTCAAAAAGAAATGAAATTACAACATTTTCAGTAGAAAAAGGAAGTGATTTAGCTTCTACCCATTTAGTAACATAATAAGTGCACACAAGAATATACCTCTTTTTTCTTGATGGTTGATTGATTTGTTTGATATATCGAGATCCCATTTTTCAAAAGTTTCGATGAGTACCTGTGGTTGTAGAGGCATTTCATTTGAAGGAACATGTCTCCCCATTATTTGGAAACTATCACATCTCTTAACATATTCCTTACATCCTTAAAAAGGGAAGGCCAATAATATCCTAAGAGAGGAACTTTGTAAGCGGTTCTTTTATGAACGAAGTGTACTCCACATGGCTCATCATGAAATGCATTTAATATTTCAGGTATTTTGTATTCTCTTACACATATTCGAATCATGAGATCTAGCCATGTGTTGTACAATTATTCATTTATCCTTGAATAAGATGCACTCATTTAAAATATCTTTCTTTTTTCTCTAGGAAACAAATATGATGGTGATTTCCTTGTCACCAAATAGTTAGCAATATCTACAAACCATGGATATTTAATAGATATTGCAAAAAAATATTCATCAGGAAAACTATCCTCTACAGGTATATCATTGTTATAATTTTGAATTCTAGATAAAATGTCAGTAACTGTGTTTTTTTTTCAAGGTAGGGAAAATTTTAAGGATGGAAAATTATCTTGAAGTTTAAAAAATTGGCGAATCTTAGTGGTCCCTAATATGCAAACTATAAAATGTTTATTGATGTATTTGTAAAATTATTCAAATTTATAATGATATTGTATATACTCTATATACAATCTTGGCGATTTTTAACGTAAAATAATTTTATATTGTAAAATTAGGGCGAATCATTTTTATAAAAAAATTCTTGCGAATATTAGCCCTTAAAAATTTCCATGTTTCCAGGTCGATCCAAAATAGTGATATTAAATTCCTGTAACAACAACAACCATCTTGTGACTCTTCCATTAGTAACTGATTTATTCATTAGATATCTAATTTCACAATTGTATGTATGAATGAAATTTTCATAACCAATGATGTAATGTCTGAATTTGTTAATGGCATGGACAAGAGCTAAAAACTCATTTTATGTTACAATATAATTTAGCTCTGCAGAAGTTAAAGTTTTACATGTATAGTAAATGGAATAATGAGTTATATATTTTGTCCTAATACAAATCCTAAAGTTATGTATGAAGCATTATTTGAAATGTGAAATGGTAATTTCCAATTTGGTCCTCTCAAGAAAGGTGCTTCAGAAATCTTCTTTTTCAAAGTTTCAAAGGCTTTTTGGAAAGCAAGATTCCAGCTAAATTCACAATCTTTTGTGAGAAATTTGAAGAGTGGATATGGAGTTTTTGTAAATTTATCTATAAATATTCTATAATACCCAGTAAAACTAAGAAAAATCCTAACATCTCGTTGACAAATTGGAACTAATAATTTAGAAATAACTTCTACTTTAGATGAGTCCACCTTAATTCCATTTCCTGAAATGTGGTGTCCTAAAACAATCCCCTCAGTAAACATCATAATTTTTTTTTCATGACTTAGTGAGAGATTTGCTTCCTTACATATTATGAGAATTTTTTCCAAATTTTTAAGAGATTCTTCAAAATAATTTCCATAAACTATAAAATCATCCATATGCACTTCCACACAATGATGAATTAGATCAGAGAAAATACCTAATACTACTCTTTGGAATTTTGCTGGTGCATTACAGAATCCAAAAGGAAGCACTTGGTAAACATAAGTTCCCCATGGATAGGTAAATGTGGTTTGTCTTGATCTTCTGGTGCTACCTGAATTTTGTTATACCCACTAAAACCATCCAAGAATGAGATACATTTATTCCCTACTAACGTGAATAAAACTTGATCTATGAAAGGAAGTGGAAAATGATCTTTCAAAGTGGCCTTATTCAACTCCCTATAATCAATGCATACTCTCCATTTTCCATTATTTTTAGGAACAATTACTAAAGGTGTAACCCATTGACTGTCTGATATTGGATAAATGAAGTTTACATTCAACAGTTTATGTAGGTCCTCTTTAACAATTTTCCTTAAATTTGGATTCATTCTTCTTTGAGGTTGTCAAATTGGTCTGAAATTTTCTTCAATATATATGTGATGCATGCAAGTTTTAGGATTTATTCCTTTCATGTTAGTGCATTCCCATGCATATGCAGAAGAATGTTCTTGTAATACTTTCATTAATTCTTTCTTTTGAAATTCTTCCAAGTTATGATTTATATTCAAAGTTTTTCCTAGAAAAAATTCTATTAAAGAATTGCCAAAATATTCCATAGAATGTAAAGACATTTAACGATATGATACATATTCAATATTGCATTGTTCCTGAAAATTTTGACTAATCTCACAATATGAAGAGGATTCATTATTTTATATTGAATTTAAAATTTTATCTTCTTCATTTACTTGTGAGATAGTAAAAAATGGTTCTATATCATTACCATCATCCATCCATTCTTCACTTTCTACCTCTATCATTGTTTTACAGGTGGATACAAAGTGAATTTCTTTGTTGAGCTTCCATCAGAGATAAAAATATCACTAAATTTACAAATGATAAAATCATCGGTTGTAGCTAACCAAGGTCTTCCTAAGATTAATGGATGTTCTCCTATGATCCAAAATCTTTTTCTTGAGATGTGTTAAAGAATTACATGTAAAAATTTCAGCTTAAACAAGAAACTTTAAAGGCATAAACATAAGAAGAGAGAAGCAATTAATATCATGCAAGAGAACACGAAAATGATATCGAGGTTCGTCTAGGAGGGACTACGTCTCTAGGCCCTACTCAATTAGTGGGGAGGTCCTCTTTCATTAAGTGGCGGTAAAAATGAAAGTACAAGTATTAAATGAAAAATCACACCCTTATACCTCCATAGCTGAAAGTTCCCGAAAATTGGAGACCTTTGGTGAAGAAATGGACAACACTGTTGGATTCATGGCACTGAGAGGTGAAAAATCTATATAAAATTTTCCTAAATTTGACAAAGTGAAAATCTACCCCCCCTAGAAATGGATCAGATCATGGTTCCGCCCCCCTCCTACACAGTGCTCATGGTTCCATTTGTATCGTACTTCGTACCCACTCCTGGCCTGCCTGGGTGCACTTATGAAATGACTGGCTTAAATATGAAGAGTTGGGTGGACACCCCAAGGAGCCCACTAGATGAATTGGTTAGGATCCACAATGTGGGGGAGGGGGTCGAGTGGTAAAACCCCTCCCCATCCGTAATTAGTTGGATTTGTTTTATAAAACCATGGATTTACTTTTTTAAATACCCTGCACCATATTATATTTAAGTCAAGTGGCATATTGGGGGACCCGACTGGCATTGGGTGACCCGCCCTACTACTTCTGCTGGTGGTACCATGTACATTGGCGTGGAGCGTGGAGTGGGTAGGGGCGACGGGTTTGGCAGCCCGCGCCCCTCCCATATTAATTTGAAACTTGCCATATGTGGGGCAGGGTGTCCGGCGGGGTTATGGCTGCCAACCCTACTATTATATAATTTTTTTTATGAGGGCGGGGTCATAACCGCCGACCCCTATTAATATATATATATTTTTTGTTTTGACCATTGGATGGGGAGGTCAGGGGACATGGTCCGCCCTCCAAATATATATATATATATATATATATATATATATATATATATATATATATATATATATATTAACCAACTGATATTTTTGAAAATTCTAGAAATTGACCGAAGAAGTCAATTTAACCGTCCCACAATTTTTCCCGGAATCCTTCTAGAATCTAGTGGTTGGGTTTCTGAAAATTTGTCGCCTCCTTAAGCTACCACATCACCAAGTCAACCCTCAAACTTTGACTGCTCCTAAATCCTTCATACAGACTTGGAACTGAGTGTCATCTGCGCCATTGGAATCAGAAAGACGAGATCTTCAACTTGACACTAAATTTGCCATATTCATGACACTTTGATTTTTGAGCCTTTTTACTGAAGGCCACTTTTACTTAGACCTGTTTGATCCACCTAGATCATTCCTCCCCACTAAAGAGATTTTAGACCCCAAAATCCTTATCAATCAACATGCAAGTGAGGGAATTTGTCCCTCACCTTCTCCGTTTCAAGCCATTTAGCTTTACTTGGGTGCATCCCTTTGAAACCAACACAGAGATATTCCACATCCCCTCTTCATGAAGTCATGTTTCTTCGATCGAGAATGATGTCCTCTGGAAATTCATCGAGATACTCTAGTGCAAAGTCATCCACTGTAGGCATTGATCCTATCTCCTCGGTGTCCATAATCAATGGTGGCTCATAAAGCTTTAAATTTTTGACATTCATGACTGAGTACATATGCATGTATACAGGAAAATTGAGTTGGAAATCATTGTTCCCAATCTTTTCCAATATGGTAAATGGACCATACCGGGTTGGTCACAATTTCTTGCCTTCCCCCTTCATTCGATCCTTGCTGATATGGAACGACACCTTGTCACCAACTTGTAATTTATGGTCGACTTAGTGCTTATCATGTCGGGCTTTATATCGGGCCTGAATCTTTTCCAACTGCTCTTGCACTGATTGGTGAATTACCTGTATCAGCTGGATGAACCGATGTACTTTGTTCCTATCATCACGTCCACTGGAATCTTCATCCCTTCCATAGATCATGTCAAATGGGTCCTTTGGTAAGTAACCAAAACATGTCTCAAATGGTGAATGTTGCATAGAGGAATTCACTGTTCGGTTGTGGCGTGCTGCACATATGGAAGATGCTCATCCCACAACTTGGGATGTTTGCTGCAATAGCCCTGCAACAAGTGTACCACGGTACGGTTGACGACCTCTCTTTGTCTCTCGGTTTGTGGATGGAATGTCATATTTCTCTTCAACTTGGTGTCCATCATACACCACAATCTGGTCCAAAACTCTCCAAGGAAGCAAGAGTCTTGATCTAACACAATCGATGTGGGCAATCCAAAGCGGACCCAAACAAACTGAAAGAAAATATAAGGAGTCCACTCAGCAACGACCTGCTTTTTACAAGGAATTAATCTGCACATTTTACTAAAGCAGTCTACGACAACATACAAATAGTCGCGACCCTTTATAGACATAGGAAAACCTCCTAAAAATTCCATCGACACACTTTCCCATGAATGACCTGGAATAGGGAGTGGTGTGTAGAGCCCGAGTTTTCTATTAGAGGGCTTTGAAACAGAACACATCACACATCCCTTTACAAAATGGGTTACAATGTTTTTCATATCGGGCCAAAAGAAAAATCTTTGTAAATGACATAAGGTTTTTTCGACACCAAAGTGACCAGACACAAGAGAGGTATGCGCCTCTTGAATTACATGTACCCTTTCTGCTGTGGGTATGCACAATTTTCCAAGGTGGTACAACAACTTCCCCTGCAAATAATAGTTTTCCACCTGTGATCCATGAGTTAGTTTTGCATATATTGCTTTAAAGTCATCATCGTTAGCGTATTGTTCAGCATAAATTTCAAAGACAACGAAGCATTATGAAAAATAATAGAAGAAGAAATAGGAGGGCGAGAGAGCATATCTGCTACTTTGTTACTAATTCCCTTATACTTTATTACTAGATGAAACTTCTGTAGAAAACCCATCCACCTGAAATGACGAGACCGTTGTAGCTTGGTCTGTGACTGAATGTATTGCAAGGGCTGGTGATCCATATGAATAATGGTTTCCTTGTCGATCTGGTAGTGTTTCCACTTTTTCACACTTTGGACCAAGGCATACAGTTCCTTGTCATAAGTGGGGTAATTGATGACAGCCTGGGATAACTTCTCCTAATGGTAACATATCGACTTCTTTTGCTGCAACAGTGACAAATCCCATGGCGTACCCACTTGCATCAGTTTCGATCTCAAAAGGCTGTTGGAGATCAAGTAAAGCCATGACTGGTGCAGTGTTGATTTTATCTTTCAGTGCTTCGAAGGACTTCTACTGCTTTCCTCCCCATTGAAAGGCTCGTTTTACACTTTTCAGTGTGTGTAAGGGTGATGCAATAACAGAGAAGCTGGCAATGAATCTCCTCCAGTACTGTACTCACCTAAAAAATACGGACCTCTATTATATTGGTATGCTTAGGCCATTTTACAATCACCTTAACTTTGGAGGGGTCTATTTTTAATTGACCATTAACGACAATATGACTTAGGTAAACCAAATAGGTGTTCCCGAACTCACACTTTAACAATTTTACATACAATTCTTCCATCTTGAGTACATAAAGCACTTCATTTACATGGCATACATGTTCATCCCAAGTCTTACTAAAGACAATAATATTATCTAAATACATAAGGACAAATTCATCAATGAAAGGCCTAAAAATATCATTCATAACCCTCATGAATGTGGCTGGAGCGTTGCACAGTCTAAATGGTATCACCATCCATTCAAACAACCATTGTTTGGTCTTGAAGGTGGTTTTCCACACGTCCTGCTCTGCAATTCTGACATGGTGATAACCACTATGCAAATCCAATTTGGTGAAATAGATAGCATTATTTAATTGATCTAAAAAATCATCAATGCAAGGGAGAGGGCATTGATTTTTCACCATGATTTTTTTTAGCGCCCGATAATCTACACACATCCTACATGTGCCATATTTATTGGGTACTAACACGACTGATGAGCCACAATGGGAAGTACTTGGCTGGATGACCCCTTGGTTCAACAATTTCCGTACCTGATTTTTTATCTCCTCCATCTCAATAGATGACATCCTGTACATACCAATATTTGGAAATGGAGCATCATGCTGCAAATGGATCTTGTGTTGGATTCCTGAAGAAAATCATAATAGTTAGAAATAAATTCACACAATTATTTTTTATGAGCCAGATCCCATCCTCGAAAAGCATAAAATGTTTCTACATATTTTTCTCTCACAAGCATGAGAAAACACCCCTTGCTGAAATTCACCAATCTCTTTTTCTTTCCTTCACTTACAAGACTGGAACTGACCTTGGTTTGATGAGCTCTTACAATATACTCTACCCCATATTTTGTGATTTGGTATTTATTTTCATGTCTAAAGAAAATTTCTTTCCTGTCATAAAAATAGGGACTCCCTAACACAATACCACAAATATCCAATAGTATGACATCCAGTTCTACTTCATCCACCAGTTTAGAAGCAATTACAATTTTAAACTTACATTGCTTGGTTACCTTTAGTTTTACTTTTTCATGTATCCATCCAAGCGGATAAGGTTTCATATGAGGCTTAAATTCTAAGCCTAACTTTTTAACCAAGGATTTTGAGATTAAATTTGCTTGAGAGCCTGAATCAAATAGAGTTTCTAATTTTGTATGATTTATGACAACTCTAATATGAAACAACTCAATTCTCTTTCGTTCATTAGGAAGAGGCCCTATTTGTTAGTCAAGTGGTATCAGAGCAGGTGTTTGTAGATTTAAATTACATGCTTGTACACAAACTAGAGACATGCTACGAAGAGGCAAAGGGACACTAAGGTCTTTTGATCCCAAAGCGGGACGTGCACATCGGAGAAGAAACATCGATGGTGATGTTCGAAATGAGGAGGAGCTAAATTTACGCAAGACCTTCTACACCATGGAAGATCGGGTCCAAAAGTTTTTCTCTAGACTTGAGAAACTAGAGAAAGCAGGGGATAATGCTTCAGAATGACAAGGTTCAGGGCATGGAGATAATGGAGGAGATCCACCTCCTTCTCTTCTAGTGAGCGAAAGTTCTTCCTCCTCTTCTCACCATCATCATAGGAATTCTAGAAATGCATATAATAACCATTCTTTAATTTAGATGTCAAATTTGATCTACCCATGTATAATGGTGAAAGTAATGCAGAGAAACTTAACAGTTGGATTAGGCAGCTTGAACTCTACTATAGGATTTAGCAGATTGTGGAGGATGATGCAAAGATCCAGTTGGCTTCTCTTCGACTGAATGGCATCGCTCTCATCTGGTGGGAGAGAAAACTTCAAGGCAACAGTAATTTGGGTAACCTTCTTTCCTCATGGTTAAATTTTATTGTTGCTCTTAAAGATCAATTCTATCCCTTGGGCTATAATCAAAAAGCCTTAATGGAGTGGCAATACCTAAGTCAAGGTAAAGGACAAAACATGCAAATATTTACTGAGGAATTTAGAAAACAAGCACTAAGTCTGGGCATTTCATTAGATTCACCTGAAGTGGTAACTAAGTATATTGGATCATTACATAGTTACATTAGAAATTCATTGTTAATGTTTGAACCTACTACTATTGACTCGACAAGTGTAAACGTCATTCATCTTGAAAATAGGGACAGAAATGATAAGGATGATCATTCAACGAAACCACCTTTCAAACCTTCAAATGGAAAATTCAAGGGGAAAGGAAAGGGAAAGGAAAAGAAGATGACATCAAAAAATAAATATTACACTCCTTATTACACTCACTGCAAAAAGGAAGGTCATGATGAAGATCATTGTTGGAAGTTGTACACAGAAAAGAAGCCAAAGAGATATGGTGGAAAGGGTAAGAAAAATACAGTGGAAACCAAGCAGCAAGACCTTGGATCCGACTCTAGCGATGAGGCACTTGTCGCAGAGGAGCAAGTTATCCCTGACTCACCACCAGCAGAAACCCCTCCACAACCTATTACCCCGAAGGAGCCGGAAAGTGACATGTGGACCTTGTATTATGACGGTTCCAAGACCCATGACGGAGCCGGTGCTGGTTGCATATTGCTTGACCCTCACAAGAATAAATACTTAATCTCATGCCGGCTAGAGTTCCAGTGCACCAACAACTCTGCCGAGTACGAGGCATTAATCCTCGGACTTAAGAAAGCGCTGGATTTGAAGGTAAAATGCTTACAGGTCATTGGAGATTCCGAGATTATCACCCGCCAGGTACGCAACACTATTCACTATTTATCTCCGCATTTAAAGGCGTATCAACAAGAGGTATGGCGATTGATTTCTGCTTTTGATGCATTTGGAATTAAATATGTTCTTAGAATGCACAATGTAGCCGCTGATACTCTGGCTAATGCTGCTGCTAGATTCACCCCTTTAAGGGATGGTTTTTCCATTGAAATTATATATAGACCCTCTGTGCCAGATAACATTACTAACTTACGCGTCTTTGATGATGATCAATAGGTACTGGAGTTTATGTGTAACTCGGAAACATTCAAAGACGCTGCAATAGATGAAGATGATCACGATCAAGCTGTGCAGGAAGAGTATGAGAAACGCAAAGGGAACCCCATGCCCAAAGGGGTAGTGTCACTTGAGAAACTCTTCGATCTGTAGAGCCATTTTCGAGGGCCCCCGAATACCAAAGTGAAAAGATCCATCTTGGCCCATCGACAAGTGAACTTGGGATCAGAAGATAATCCTAAGTTCGTCAACCTTGGGAAAGACTGCACCACCCAGGAGGCGTAGGCTTTCACCCAGCTATTTCGCAAGTATCGTGACGTATTTGCTTGGACGTATGACGACTTACTTACGTATGATACTCGAATTATCCAACATGTTATACCCATGAAGGAAGGCGCAAAACCGTTCCAGCAAAAGCTCAGAAAAATACATCCTACTTTGGAACCATTGATCCTGAAAGAACTCAAAAAACTCTTAGACGCGCGCATTCATCTTCAAAGTACACTATTCCACATGGGTGTCCAATTTGGTCCCGGTACGAAAGAAGTCAGGAGAAATCCGCTTATGCGTGGATTTCCGAAATTTAAACCGGGCCTCAAATAAAGATAATTACCCAGTACCCCCCATGGAACAAATATTGCAAGCTGTGTCCGGGTCAGAAATGTTCTCCTTATTGGACGGGTTCTTTGGCTACAACCAGGTGCTGGTGGCTGAACCGGATAGATTGAAGACCACCTTTCGAACCAAGTGGGGAATTTTCGCGTTCAGACGTATGCCTTTGGGATTAATCAACGCAGGGGCAACTTTCCAAAGGGCCATGGATATAGCATTCAGGGGGCTGATAGGCCAGAGTGTGGTTGTCTACTTAGACGACGTCACCGTGTTTTCAAAACACCGGGGTGACCATATACGCCACCTCAGGCAAATTTTTGAAAGGTGTAGAAAGTACGGGATTTCACTTAACCTGAAGAAGAGCGTTTTCGCTGTGGCAGAAGGAAATTTACTGGGCCATATCATAACTAAACAAGGTATTGTCGTCGATCCAGAACGGGTGAAAGCCATTGCTCAAATTCCTCTTCCCAGGAGTAAAAAAACGATGCAATCTTTCTTGGGAAAGATCAATTTCGTACGGAAATTTATATCAGATTTCGCACAGATATTCAAGCCATTACAAGGAATGATAAAAAAGAATGCTGTGTTCCAATGGAATCTGCTGGAAAGGGAGGCCTTCGAAAAAATCAAACAGGCTATAGCTGAAGATCCTTCCCTCCAAAGTCCAGATTTTAGCAAAGGTTTTATCCTGTATACTTTTGCTTCAGATTCCTCACTTGCGGCTGTCCTTACGCAGAAATATGGCAACAATGATGAACGGCCCATTTCTTTCATGAGCACCGGTCTACAAGGAGCTGAGTTGAACTATCCAGAAATCGAAAAGCAAGCCTATGCGGTCTACAAAGCGGTCAAGAATTTTAGGCCCTACATCTTGAAAAATCACGTCACGGTTTTTGTTCCACACCCAGCTGTCCGCTCACTTTTCATGCAGCAGGAGTTAGGCGAAAGGCGAGGCAACTGGGTGGCGTGCTTGCAAGAATACGATTTAGAATTTAAACCGGCACACACCGTTAAAGGACAGGGCTTATGCCAAATGGCCGCGGAAGCCGCAAGTTCCCATGGAATTGAAGAAGAATGCTGGGAACAAGAAATTGAGATGTATCAAAGCGACCATGTGCCTCAGCAAAGTAACTCTTCTTGGTATTCAGACATTTTAAGATATTTGGCCCAAGGCACCATGCACCCTGCTCTTAATGCCCGGCAGAAACGCGCAATAAGACTCAAAGCCGCATCTCACCAACTGATCCAAGGTAAGTTGTTCAAGAAACATCACGATGGGGTCCTGTTACGCTGCTTGGAAAATGACGAAGCGCAGAAAATCTTGACCGAGCTGCATGATGGACCAGCTGAAGGTCATTTTTCCGGAGATACTACCGCCCATAAGATAATGCGTGAAGGATACTATTGGCCTACTCTTTTTAAATATGCGCATGCATATGTTCGGAAATGCATCCAGTGCCAGAAGTTCGCAAACCGAGAAGCACGGCCAGCCGCCCCCTTACTCTCAGTAGCAGTGGAGGAGCCTTTCCAACAGTGGGGTTTGGATGTAATTGGTGAAATCACACCTCACTCTTCTAAACAATACCGGTATATCCTTACAGCTACTGATTATTTCACCAGGTGGGTCGAAGCAACACCTTTACGCCGAATCAATGATCAGGAGGTAATAGAATTCCTCACGCATTCCATCATCACCAGGTTTGGCGTTCCAACTTCTTTGGTTTTCGATAATGCGACCTACTTCTCATCTTTTAAATTATATGATTTTGCGCTGGAAAATGGTATTTTTCTAAAAAATTCTACAAATTATTATCCCCAGGGAAATGGATTAGCTGAGTCAACTAATAAGAATCTCATATGTATCATTAAAAAGACCCTGCTGTCCCACCAGCGCAACTGGCACAATGCCCTTCACAATGCACTTTGGGCTGATCGTATTACTCCCAAGTCCTCCCTAGGCACCTCTCCATATTTTCTTGTGTATGGAAAAGAATTTTTTCTTCCTCCCCATCTATCTCTCCCTGCCCTTCATCTGTCCCAAGAATGTCATGGTACCCCATGCCCTACCCTGCAGACTCGAATCGACACCCTGCTGAAGTTGGGGGAGGAAAGGCAAAAAACCCGGGAAAAGTTCACCATCCACCAGAGCCGAATCAAGAGATGGTTTGATGGAAAATCCGCAGGGAATAAAAATTTTGAGGTAGGAGACCTGGTCCTAAAGTGGGACAAAGCTCATGAGGAAAAGGGGAAGCATTCCAAGTTCCAAGCACTATGGACAGGACCTTTCCAAATTAAGGAAAAGTTAGGATCCCACACTTTTAGATTGCAAACCCTTGAGGGACGAGTCGAGGTCCTCCTGGTAAACGGGCATGACCTCAAATACTATTTCACTTAGCAGCCCTTAGAGGGCTATCTTATTCTTGTACCATAGTTTCTTGTCTCACCTTTGTTTTTTTTATAAAAAAAATAATAATAATAATAATAAAATAAAATAAAATAAAAGTTTAAGGAAGGATTTGTTAGAGCCACGCATTTGGCACACTGCAGCAGTTTCTATGCTGATGGAAGGCCTTTGTCGATAAACTCGAAGGCGGTAAAAGCTTGCTTGTTCTCTGCACCTGAAGGTAGCACATGACCTAGTTCAATTCATTAAGCGGGAAACCTACCTCGCTAGTCTGAGAGGGTGTCTGCAAAGAAAATACGATGTAGCGATAACCAGATCAGAAGGGAAAAGAGGTACTCTATGCTACGACAAGGAATCTGGGAAGAACCAAAGTCCTCATACCAGACCAGGAACAACCTCTCTGCAAGAAAAATAAGTCAGGATCCCTCATCCGCCCAGGCAAAATTGCCATCTTAAATAAGTGCCACGAGCACATCTAAATAAGTGCCTCAGGCACATTCAAAATAAGTGCAATAGCACACTAATAAAGGGTAAAGGATTGAGAAAGGCTTCCTGCGCAGAGAGGTGATGTAACGACTCCGCCGAGGTACTGACCAGGCTCGCTGGCAGTGGAGCTATGTTCACGATTCCTAGGCAGTGACTCCGCCGGGACCGAGAGGTTCGCTGGCAGCGGAGCAACACGATGAGGACAAAATAATCATACCGGACCCTGTAGCCGCCTGGAGTTCTCCAACCCTTCCAGTCCGGAGACCTGAAGGAATGAATTTTGGTTAAACAGCACCCGAACAGGCCAGCAGGTTGAGCAACCCAGCAAGGTGCCAAAAGGCTAGGCAATGTCAACCGCAAGGTAAAAGAAAACAGTCAGCAGAGACCCCTCCCTCCCCCACCAAGACCAACCATCGGCACAGACTCTGGGTTCGTCCAGTGAATCTCCATTTGTTGTAGCCCCTACAACACCCTCCAAAAAAACCCCCCATTTCAAATTTTTGGAGCCCCTTGAAACTAGAAAGAAACCAAGTGAAGAATCCATAAGGCCAAGTCGCCAAGTCGCAATAAACTCATTTTTAGAAAACTGCGACTCTGCGACCTTGCGACCCCGCGACCTAAGGGAAGCCAGGTCACAAGGTCGCTAAGTCGCAAAGTTAAACTTTTGATGAAAACTGCGACCCCGCGACCTTGCGACCCCACGACCCCCAGGTCACCAGGTCGCAAGGTCGCGAGGTTGCAAAACTCCAATTTTAATGAAAAATGCGACCCAGGGACCTTGCGACCCCGCGACCCCAGGTCGCGAGGTCGCAAGGTCGCAAGGTCGCAAAACTCTAGAATAACTAGATTTTCGACCCAGCAACCCCGCATTAAATGCCCGCACGTGCGACCTTTTATATAAAGGAGGTCGCTAGGTCGCATTTTTCACATTCAGCGAATTGAAAGAAAACGCCTCTGACAGCTCGACTGGCGCGATTTTCCTGGGTAAGTAGCCATTTCCCTCCTTTTTTTTCCATTATGGGCATTTCTTACCAAACCCATGTCTTCTTAGGCCTTTAAATTGCCCCTTGTATGAGCTTTTACTTTTTTTTTCAGTTTAGGATTGTTTATGACCCTAATTTCACCACAACTGCCCAAGCTCACCACATTTCTTGTTCAGCTTTTCATGGCCTTATCCCCTGCTCCCAAAGCCACCCCTCAACTCTACCTGGACCCTTTTAGCCCTATAATTTTCCAGTTAGAGGGAGAAAACCTTCACGCCGCGCGCGCCCAAAACCCCCCGGCAAGCCCTAGCGCGACCTGCGACCCAGGGACCTAGTCGCGAGGTCGCAAGGTCGCATTCTCTTCGGATTTTGGACACCCTGCGACCCAGTAAAACCTGTCACACAACTTTGCATATCTCAGCTAAAATTCATTGCTAAATTGTAATTGTCTTTATATCATCATGTCGTTCTTATCTTGGGATTCCTTTATGAATTTGATAGGTGAAATTCAAGGAGACATAGAGTGCATACCTATTCTATCAGATTCTAGTGACATGGCACCCCCACTGTCTCGAAAGAGGGACAAGAAAGTGGTGGAAGAAGTTGAGGAGTTTGACATGGTATCCCCACCCCTGATATACAGGGATACACTATGTATGTTTGCGAAAGAAGACAGTATGCGATGGTACCAAGTGTACCACGAGTTTTCCATACCTGAGGATGAATTCCCAGAAGATATCCCAGACCGAGAAGTATATTTAAGAGTCAAAAGATCCAAACTACATCTCGCAGGGGCGCATCCAGCTATATTTTCATGCCCAGAGGTTATAGACTGGATCATACAGAAAACATATCCCAAGAAGTTCGTGATCTGAGACAGTGAAGGCCGGGTGTTTGCTACGCTCGTAGGCTCGGATGGCCACCTTTATTACTCGTTTCCTCACCTAGAAGAGTACTTCACAACAGAATGGGCTATTGCTCACGCAGTTCCTGTAGTTGATACTATTAGACAATGGTGAGAAGAGCCCGAGAAATTTAAATTCAAGAAAGACCAAGAATATCTGGTGGCTAGCCTAAGAAAGGTTTATAAATTAGTTACCGCCATGCTTTGCAGACTTTACGGGTGCTCTTATTGCTCCACTTTCAGCGGTAGTTGGGCTAATATCATGGAGCATGTAACGACACATGGCACTCGTTTCAACTGGGCTGGCATATTGATGACTTCGATGCAGAAAAACTTATCCGCGGCATTGGCCCCAGATGATAGAATGCCTTCCGAATTTTACATGGCCTCTTACCTACTGGATGTTGTCTGTGCAAGGTTACACTTTGAGGGATGGGCACACAACTGGGATTCCGCGCAGACTCGTGCAATTCATTTGCAAATCAGGGTGTTTTGGGAGTCCAGGTATAAACAGGATATAGAGCAGATATCCCAAGTATTTATCCCTTCTCTATATAGAAGACTATTTGGCCAAGATGCCCCCTGCATGTCTTGGCGAGCCAGAGAGACTCTAATCCAAGTGGCACATTGGTTCCCTTTCGCCGGATATACTTTCATCCGAGTCTTTGGATCTTTCAGGGCACCACATGCTATGCCTCACTTTGTTACAGACAAAATTCTCATTCAGGAGGTATGCTTCCAAATGTCTCAAGGCTTCTCCAGCGTCCCGTCTAAAGGAAAAAAGAAGTCGTGGCCCCCGCTACCCCTCACCATCGGCGCGTGTACAGTTAAAGACTTCAAAGAAGTAGCAGCGGAGGGAGAAGCGATGAAAAGATATCAACTTGGGGTGCTAGAACACCGAACATATGACCCGAAGAGAATAGTTCCTAAACACTGCAAAAAAGCTAAATTCAAGTGGACTTATCAGCATATTGAGCGCCCGGCAGAAGACGAAAGAAGGAACTGGTATAACGCTGAGAGAAAATTTGCTCCAGAGGTAGACTTGGGCCAAGAGGATCCGGATGATCAGAGCCTGGAAGACAGAAGCTGTCAGTTGGTAGGTGCCTCTTCCTCTTTACCCAAGAAGTCTTGAAACAGCACATGGCTTACTACATCTATCCAACAGAAAGAAGCAGAAGAAAAACCCCAGCAAGAAAGGGAAAAGAAGATAAAGGAGGATGAGGAAGAACGACAGAAGAGTGTGAAGACAACACAGAAGAAGAAGCAGGCCAAGGAGGATAGGAAAGAAAAAGAGGAAAAGGAGGCACAGGCCGCAGCAGAACGGGCACTCAAGGCAGAACTGGACAAAGTAGAAGCTGAGCGCCAACAGAAGGCCGAACAGGCTGCTGCAGCTGAACGCCAGAGGAAGGCCAAAATAGAAGCAGTAGTAGAAACTGAACGTTGGCGAAAGGAAGAAGAGGAAAAGAATAGAGAAGAAAAGGGGGATGAAATGATAGAAGACATCGAGATGATTCCCCTTGAAATACCTCTGGGCAGTACCAAGCTCTCCGATGTTAGTTCCCCCCAGGGGCAAGAAGAGGAAGTATTCGACCTCACTAGACTTACATTCGATCAATTCTCTTTCAAAATTAGGAAAGAGAAAAGAAGAGCTCTGGCGCAAAGCCCATCCGCCAATTCCACAGTGGCAACAGGTAAAGACATAGTCATTGATACCAGGACTAATCCTGTAATGATAGCATCGGCGGGCACTGCTTTCACCGCAGCCACGAAAGAGAATGTAATCAAAATGAGTAGAGAAATAGTCTCTCTGCAAAATAGACTGCAAGAAGCCGAGCAGCGCGAGAAAAGAGCAGAACAGGAGAAATCAGAGTTGAGAGCAGAAGTTCAACAACTCCGAAACCAGACTCCCCCGGTAAATGAAGTCCCACTAGCCATTTTAAAAGAGTGTGAAGTGTTAGAAGCAACCATGAGGCAGGTGTATGGAGAAATGTTCACCATCAAACAAACAGTCTCCCCACTGGTAAGAGCACGAGCAGAAACCAAGCAAAAGCACGAGCAACTCAGGGAGGCCTCACAGGCCTTAGACAGAATGATGGACTGGACAGTGCGATACCCTCAGGCACCTGAGAATTTTCCCAAGAGGGATTGGATTCATACACAGGATGCTAAGGTTCAGCTCCGTATGGCAATACAGTCTAAGGACAAACTATCTAAGGACCTGGACAAAGTAATGTCTTCATACAACCACCTGATCAGCGACATCGACTCGATGCACACTTTGCACCACATTCCGTCGCTTGGGGCATTGGAAGAAGAGAAAGCCTGGGAACAAGTGAATCAAAAGATCCAGTCATTTCTGCAGCCTATCAAGCAAGCCGCTGCTGCTCCCGAGCCCGCAGCATCTCAAGAATATCTGGGTCATTTTATTGCCACTCCAGTTCGGATTTATACCAAACTTGCCTCTCTTTCCAACCAGATCTCACTGAAAAGGGAAACCCTAGTGCCAAACGCTTTGGAATGCATGCATCGGTTGAAAGAGGAGGTCCCTCTTGTTTCCCCCATAGCGGCAGAGTACCAGACATGGCAAGATTTTCTCAAGGAACAGCAGGTTGATGCCCCCGACCTCAACATTGCGCGTCCATCTCCGCAGCCCGGTAGCAGCAAGTCATGAGCAGCAGTTAGAGGCAGGTCGCAGGTCGCACCGCCCGGGCAAGTCGCAGGTCGCACTGTCTATCCAGGTCGCAAGTCGCACATACCAGACAGGTCGCAGGTCGCAACCTCTTCAAGGTCGCGAGGCAACTCAACAGGCAGGCAGGCGAAAAGTCGGGAAGCCCAAAGGGCAAGTTTTGTGTTATAAAACTCCCTACGGGGAAAGTGTATAAGGCTTTTCTTTTTGGAGACTCGGGAGCTACATTGCATTGTATTGAAAGATCATATTCTTAGGCATATGAATACGAATACTTGTTAAAACCCCTTTGTCGGATGATGTGTTTTGCTGTGACAGTACTGTGTGTATTTCTTGAACAGTTTCAGAACATCCTATGATTAATGAAACTGTATTTCCAATAACATTATTTATGCATCATGTTTATCTATGCTTGTGTTAATGATGTTCAGTTTTATCGCTTTCTAAATGGATGTTAATACCTTTGTCTATTAGCATTTCGTTTTATCTTTCAGGAAGTAAAGAGGAATCTTGCCATTAAGAACTATTTCTTCTGTGGTCAGATACCTTGCAAGCATAACCCCAAAGACGTGTCGTTAACTGCATCTCTTCGGGCGTATATGTTTTATTTATTCTCTTGCTACGCATAGTGTTGTGGACATGTTCAATGCATCAATCATGTATTTTGTATCCTATGAATAAGTGTGTGTCCGCAGGTTCAATCAGGTTCTTTTGAGACAGGAAGGGAAGGCATCTTAAGTGGTAGCCGGACCCACACCCCGGACGGGATCCCTACTCCAAACAGTTTAAGGTCTAATTGGGACTTTCTACCGGGGAGATCCCCTACTGTTGGCTGAACCAATTTTCCCGTCAACAGATTTGGCGCTAGAAGGAGGGCCTGAATGGCAGCCTCCCAGCATACAACAAACTTTCCATCACAAACTCCCCACGGGGAGGTCATAAACAATGAACCTATCCCTCCTCCTCTGGAAGATATCCCAGGGGGGGAGACTCGATATTACGAAATCACCAGAGCGCAGTTGAGAGCCTTGCGCCCAGCTGCCTGCGATCTTATCAGAAATTTATGGTTTACTCCAATCATGGAATTCCTTGCCCACACTAGAACCCCTGCTGAGAACATCACTCGTAATGGTGCCCTTGCGAGTACCATACCCGAGCTCGTAAATCTCATGTTGGAAGACCTTGGCACTGCTGTTGAGGAAAATGACCCGATTCTCCAAGAGGGCGAAGAATTTGGTGACACCGAACCTTTCCCCGACTCCCAGCCTAACTAGACTGGGCAAAACAACAACCAAGCACATCCCCCACCTGGGGATGGTGAAGAAGACAGAGGCTGAGGAAATGTAGACGGGGGAAATAGGGCTCGCAGAAATGAAGGAGAAAGGAATATAGCTCTCAGAAATGAAGAAGAAGGAAATAGAGGCCGAGGGGCTGGAGGTAGAGGAGATAGAGGCCGAGGCCAAGGAAACCAAGCTCGAAACTTTCACCCAAACCCAATTAGGCCTCTTGTCCACAACTTGGGATATCTTAGAGACTTTCTTTACTGTGGGAGACACTAAGACGAACACTCTCGTCATGAGTTAGAAGCATCGGTCTCATGTTCGGGAGGTGAATCTGAGCCTGAGTTTAGGCACCACTAGCGGGCTAGGAGAGTGCAACCCCTAGCCTGGATGGCTCAATCCCCATTAAATCTTTTGGGCCCACTCCACGATCTGCCTAGGCATCCGCAGAAACACCTCCCCAAGTTTGATCCTGAGAAAGGCACCTTAGCTGAAGATCATATCAGCAGCTTCTATTTGTCTCTGCAAATCATGAGAGTCTAGTCCGATGATGTCGCATGTCGACTGTTTCCCCATACTCTCGAAAACCAAGCGGCCACATGGTACCGCTGTCTCCCCAGTGCCTCTATCAATTCATGGGACCAATTCCGTCATGTATTCCTGCAGAAGTTTTCAGAAGATAAAACTCCTTCCATGCTTCTCACGGAATTGAGCACCATCAAGTGTCATAAAAAGGAGAAGGTTAAGGACTTCAACCAGCGCTTCGCTACCATACTGCAGAAATTTCCCCCAAACCTGGCGTTGGATGACTCAATCACCATTGACTACTATACCAAGGCTCTCCCTAGGGACATTGCCGTTTTCGTCAAACGTGAAGCCCGCGCTACCCTTACGGCTAATTATGAGGCTGCTCTCGCTGTAGAGAAAGACATGCTTTCGATAGGAGCCATCGATCACGAAGGGAGAGATGATCACAAGCCTAACACAAAAAGGGGTCAGTCCTCCACTCCTAAGACCACCGATAGGGATAAAGATGCGTTTGATTTCGAAAGCATGGAAAAAACCCTCAAGCTCTTAACGAATGAAGTCACTGACCTAAGGAGAAAGGGCACAGAATCCAAAACTAGCACTAAACCACCCAAACCCTTTTTCAGAAAAAGCAATCCCAACACTAACAGACCTCCGTCTAACTCGAACACTGCTCTCAATGTGGAAGAAATAGGGAAAGATAACTTATGTTCTTTCCACCAAGCTGCCCACTCTGAAAAAACGTGCCCTCAATGGATTGGCAGCATGACAGCAGTAGTTAATCAGCTTTTAGATGACCAAACCCCATGGGATGTGACGGAGGATGATGTTTCAGATCACGATGAGGATCTGCCCACGAACGAAGAACCAAGATCCTCTGTCCTTGCTTTTGACATAATCCAAGGTGGGGACAACCTTACCTCCATTGATATCAACATGGCCGACAATCCCAAAGATCAGCCCGTGCGGAATTATAGTCTAAGAAGCAAAGGACCTATTCCCGAGAAATATTATGAAGACAAGATAAGGGCTTTCGTAAGGAAAATTCTGCCCCCAGGAAATGGAAAACAATCTGCTCCTGAGAAGCCCACCAACAACATTACCCGAGCAAGTCAAAAGGGCAAGCTCCTGACAGAATCCTTAAAACCCTCTACCGAGCCTATCCCTCAACTAGAGTCTAGCTATAACATTGTTGAGGATATGAAAAAAACAAGAGCAAACATCTCTCTCTACGAGCTAGCCCGAATTACTAACCAAAGAGAGCTCATTATAAAGGCTTTCGCAAATACTTCAGCTACGAAAGCTATGAGCAACACGTCTGCGCAAGCCGGTCTAGATGTACAGTCTATAGTAAACGCCATCAATACCAACTCAAGAGGATCCACGCCTCCTTTCCTTTTGTCCTTCGAGATTTTTAACTTCAACGTCCACAACTATCTAGTCGACTCCGGTGCCTCTACAAACGTTATGCCTCTATCTGTCTGTAAAAAGCTGAACATTCGCCCGGAGAAGACTGACGCAAAAATCATACAACTTGACAGATCATAAGTGCCAGCCGTAGGAGAGTTGAACAATGTCATCATCCGCCTGTCGTCAGACTCTAGGGTCCATCAATGTATTGACATTGTGATTGTCGACATCCCTGAAGCATACGGCCTATTGCTGAGTAGGGACTGGTCCAGCAAGTTGCAAGGCTATTTCGCCACCGACTGGTCCCACTTGTGGCTTCCTTACAAGGGGCGGAACAATCAAATCAGGGTCGAAAGTGAACCATATATGAAACACACCATGACTGATTTGGATGCCATTAATGAACCCATCAGCTTTGCCCAGGAGGAGCTTGGCATGTGTTTTCAGGAAGCCATATTCGGATGTTACCAACCCCCTCAGTCTTGCGTAGGCCCCGAGGTCCAATCTGAACTAGCACTTGTTGCGGAGGAGCAAGTCACCCCTGTCTCACCACCAGCAGAAACCCCTCCACAACCTATTACCCTGAAGGAGCCGGAAAGTGACATGTGGACCTTGTATTATGACGGTTCCAAGACTCATGACGGAGCTGGTGCGGGTTGCATATTGCTTGACCCTCACAAGAATAAGTTCTTAATCTCATGCCGGCTAGAGTTCCAGTGCACCAACAACACTGTCGAGTATGAGGCGTTAATCCTCGGACTTAA
>JAXQQM020077234.1:0-14020 GCA_034641835.2 Pinus albicaulis
TTTGTAGTGCCTGTTAGAGTCAGCCTTTGCAGCCTTCCTCCAGTGATCAAACATGCTCTTTCAAAGTGATTTTAAAGTGTCAAGGTCAAATTTTGTCATTACAATGAGTCTTCAAGCAAAATTTGGTCACTAGGCATTAGGTCTAGGGTTTGCTTTCACTTCTTCCAAAGTTGTCCAAATGTCAGTCCACGTCACCATTCAGCTGAGTGTATCATCATTCAGGGGGTTGCCGTCATCATGTCAAGTTCCATTGGGTCATTTTACACATTGTTCATGCTTCAGTGGTGCCTAGGTAAGGTCCATTACCCTCTCCTAGGGTTTTGGAGGTAAGTTCTCTTGGATGGTCAAATCGTCGGAAAAACTTGTATCCTGATGTTCACACACCTTCCCCTATCCTTAATATACCTTATTAAACACTTCCCATCACTGAGATCCCTCAAATTCCTCATTTTCCCACAAACCCTAGTTTCTTGCCAAAACTTGGCAATTTTCTAGGCTAGGCCTGTGTTTCGCCCTTTTGGACCCCTTCCCCTCACTCAATCTCTGTGATTCCACTTCCCCCTGCTTCCTAACATCCCTCCCTACTTCCCAAAATTTCCCCAAGAATTTAGAAGCCCTTTATCCCCTTCATTTCGCTTCATTTCGACAAAATTCCTTGTTTCACACATCGGGGTAAGTTTCACTCAAAAGATGTTTCAGAGCAATCAAAGATGAATTTTTGAAAACTGAGAGAGGTTTTTATCCACAACATCCCAAGGAAGAAAAACCTCCTTCACTTTTTACACAGGTATCATGTTTTTAGAGAAATGTCAAAAATTCCGTTGCCTCAGGAGAATTGAATGCACCTCTGAAGTGACCTTGGGAAAATCAATTTTTCTCCTAGCATGTTTGGCCAAATGACTTGCTTGATGAGTCAAATGATAACTAGACAGAAATACCTTTCCAATGAGCTATCATGAGCTCAATTTGGAGTTGAGGAAGACCTTCAAAAGTTGACTGCAACAGCACTCTGCCTTGAGGCAGCCTCATTCTGCTCATTTTGACTAGTGTTGGGAGATTTGGTTTTTGACAGGGTAAATGGAATCAAAATTGCATAATTCCACTTTTTTTGGCAATTATACTCCAATAGCTTTCCAACGAGCTATCACACGCCCGATTTGGACACCGGGAAGGCCTCCAAAAGCTTCCTGCAAGAGAAACGCGACCCACCTGGGGCCCGAGCGACCCACCTGGGCAGAGCGACCCACGCAGACCAGTTCAGCAGTGTGAAATTACAAGGGGCGCGACCCACGCAGAGGCTGCACGACCCATGCAGACACAGGGTTTCGAGATTCATTTTGAGCGCCCAGTCTTGCTTGGGATCGATCCATCGGCCTTCAAATAGGTTTTTAAACAATTGCTCAATGGTTTTTAATGTGTTGGTGGTATCATTGATGGTTTCAAACATTTGAAATGGAAGAGTAAACCCTACAGTCATGGCAGCTTTGTTTCTTCAGGGTTTAAAATGTATATGGATGGTTTTATGAGTTTTTCTCCCACCTTGTATCATTGATATATATCCACCTTGGCATATGTGTCCAAACTCCATTGTTTTCATACCCATTATACCATAGTGGCCATCATTATTGCTTTACCATTGTCAAGGCTTGTGTTCCATGGTGATTATGGTCGTGTTGTGTCTCACTGCCCAATGATAAAAACATTCTCATGAATTTGTTCCAAACTTCCCATTGACACCCTTATTGTTATTACTCATGGACAAAAACATTCATATGATGCCATGCTCCCTTTGATAAGACTTGTTTAATATTCTGAAGGTTGCCTGCTCCCTTTGGTCAAAATTTTCACTTGCATTCAAAACAGAGATTGTGCCTTTTCCAATCCATTTAAAACTGATATTTTATCATGGTTTGTTTCCTTATGGTGTTGTGACGGTGGGATACTTGTTGGGTTTTGAAACACACCATCATAACCTTGTTTGCACTGCTTTCATATCAGTATACATAGTGCCAAAAGCTTGTTCAGAGCCATGTCAGGGACAGAGTCAGAGTATGAGCAGGAGTCGGACAGTGACTCAATCGTTGAGGTTGATGTACTGATATGGAGCATAGCAGTGCGTCAGTAGTAGTAGCATATCAGAGAAGCCACAGAGCTTTGTTTCAACATCACGACGAGTACTATCTCCACCCGGGGTGGAAGGGGTCTCGTTGACTTCATCAGCAACGCGAGTACTATCTCCACATGGCGTGGAAGGGGTCTCGCCTTCTTCATCAGCGTAGGTACATTCACAGGATCATGATAGAGACCAACACATACAACCGAGACAGTGTTTTCACCACAGGAGCTGTATGCACCAGGAGAGCACTAAAATGGCGGAAAAGGCCTGATCCACTCCAGATTTTGGCCGAGGCTTCATTGACTAGGCAGGACACATGATGGAGGACCTCCGCTCCGATTTTGGGCAAATTCGGAGAAAATTTTGTCATTTTCAAATTTTTGGTCTAAAAAACAGGTTTTGCAGCTACGTGGGTCGCGCGCTCATGCGCTCACTTTTTTTTGAGACTCTTGCTGGAGGATATTTTTACATTTTTGGATTTTTCATGGTTAATTATGCATTCTCTGAAGTCAACTTAGCATTTCAACAAAATCTGGATGGTCAAACAGCTCAAAAACACCATGAAAACCACCTTGCTGCCACCTTTTGCACCAGCAGGGAGTACCTCTGGGAGAATGAGGTTTTGGAGGGTCAAATAAACTCCAAATTCATAAATTCCACTTGGGTTGGAAATTAGACATCCAGGGCTTTCCAACGAGCTATCATGAGCTCAATTTGGATGCCGGGAAGTACCTCAAATTCAGCCTGGAACATGAGCGACCCACACAGTTCAGGAGCGACCCACCTGGAATTTTTCCTGAATTTTCAGCTGCCAACTCAGCATTTCGCCTATTATGGACCAGTTTTGCTTGTGGATAGAATTTTTGGGTTTTTATGATGTAAATTCATGTTTGGCATATAACTTTGGCTTGTTTTTATCTCTTCTAGAAGATTCACTCTCAAATGAGTAAAAAATCATGTAATGGATCAGTTTCCACTCTTTTAGAGGCAAGTTGTTAGCTGCCTAGATTGTAGTTCCATGATTAGAATTGGTTGAAAATGATCCCTGAAGAGGGAATTAGACCCCTAGAGGTGGGGAAAGGGGTTAGAGTGATCTATATATTGTAATTTCTGAGGCATTCTACAGGTTGGACTCTTGGGATACTTTTGATACTATTGTACATACTTTTCATATTTTGGCTAAGGAAAGATCAGGGTTTTTGCGGCACTTGTTGGGATCCTTGTGGTGTTCTGTTCTTGATGGTGTTTCTTCTTTGTTTACTGTAAGTTTCTTCATGTTTAATGTATGCCATCCTTTCATTATGCTTCTGAACTAAGTTGAATGAGTGATTAAGGTTGAATCCATTGTTTATAGTGCTTAGCCTTTGAATTCAGTTAGTTCTATATGTTTTCAGCTGTTTGGAGAGGATCCAAGTTCTTCTTTGCCCTCTTCAGCTCCTCGTCAGTCTTATCTATCCATAAATCCAATTTAAAGCATCAAGATCATCACCTACCTCGCCCCAGCTTGAACTCTGCAAAGGTCTGACCTTATCCCCGGACCCAAAACTTGTTTTCCCATTACTCCAGCGAAAACCCAAAAAACCAAAATCAAACATACCTATTTCTTTACTAGCCTAAAATCAGTTCTTATTGTAATTCATCTCGCATCTTATTGCTTATTTTCTCGAGATTGACGGAGAGAGCCCTCTCCTGTCCTCGTAGGGCTAGCTACGAGGCTGAGCGTGGTTTGATGTAGCCTTGAGTTTACTTCATTTCAGCCTGAGGTAGATTTGAGCGCTAACATAGTGGCGACCATACTGGGGAAAAACTCAAAACGTTTGCTTGTTATAGACGGAGTCTGAAGACACGCCAGGTAGCCTTCGAAACGCTGTTGCTATGCATCAGCGAAGTAGATAAACGCTGCTTCAGTCGATCTCCGGTATAACTTGTAAATTGCCCCAGTACATGTATCAAGTTCAGATCTGATCGTTGATGGTGAACAACGGTCAGACATCGCAAGGCTGAAATCATTCACATGGCGACTTCATTCACTGAAAGATCCAGGCAATCAATGCTTCATGGTGATTTCACTGCAGGGAGATCAGTAGCTGTGAGATTTTCAAGATGGACCGAATCACAAGAAGATACGCTCCCATGAGCCGAGATCACATTCCAGGTTTTCTGAATAAGATGCCCAAGGTAGATTGGTCAAGGAATCTGCCTACGTTTAATGATGATGGTAAGAAAGATGCTGCTTTACATTTGGTTAGATTTCACATGCATATTCGCAAGTTGAAGGTTGAATTTCCTGAAGATTGCCTGATGAAGATATTCCTTGCCACTCTAGAAGGTGAAGCTCAGTCATGGTATGAAAATTTGCCGCTGGCCTGTATTTATTGTTTAGAGGATTTTCATGCCCTGTTCATTGAAAGATATCAAGTATCTTATCCATCGTTAAATTTAGTTCATGACTGTTGCAAACATGCCTATTCTTTTATTGAAAGCCTGGAGAAATATTATGAAGATGATAATTTCATGAATGATGAAATCATGGGGGCTCTATATGAGAATCCATTTCAGCAACATGAAGAGAACCTAAAGGATACCTATCAAGGTGCTCAGGAGACTTTGCAGCAGGTTGATGGCCATATGGCTGAAAATGATGAAAGGGAGAATGTCATTTCAGATCTGCCCACAGAAGACAGCAGCATGCAAGTAAGTCCAGTTCTAATTGCAGATTGTGATAATGTCCAGACATCTACTTCAGATTCAGATTCAGATCAGGATGACCAAGCATATTTTGTGCTAAAGCCCATCAAGGAGAACTCTGCTGTTGAAATCATCTGGGATGCAGAAGACACAGTAAAGGATCCAAATGTTCTCAGTCATACTGTCAGCTCATCATTAGAACACAGCCTTCATGAAGAGGTGATTCAGTCAGTTCATGAAAGTCAGAATGAGATCTTTGTGCAAGTAAGTGATAAATCTCCTTTCAATAACTCAGTAATGAATGATAGTTTGAATGCCTTGTCATATGAAGATAATCACTGTTTGAACAAAAGAAAACAAAAAGCATTGTCTCCTTTGTCTGAAGATGAGATAGATCAGCTTTTGAAAGGTCTTGTTACAGCCCAAGCTACAGCAGATTTGCAGTGCACACATAATCAGGAAAGTGTTAGTGAAACTTCTTCCTCTGTTGAAAAAGATGATTGTCTTGTAATCAGTTGTGTAGATCAGCAAATAGATAATTTTTTCCTTCACAAAGATGATAAGGCTGTCATGTTTGATAACCTTGAAGATTGTTTTTTGTTTAAGAATGACCTAGATCATGAAATTGAAGAGTATATGCCAGAATTGCTCATGGTCAAGGGACCTATAGCTAACACTCGGATGGCAGATTTGTGCATTTCTATCCCTCAGAAATCAATTTTCCTTTCAGATCAGAATGAAGTGGATACTAGTATTTTTGCAGCTGGATCTCCAGATAAGCCAGTGCTTCAAGATTTTCAAGACCCCTTCAACATTCTTCTGCAAACATTAGAAAGGATAAATATTGCCTGGTTCATTATCATAAGCTTTGGTTTCAGTGGTTATTTTGAGTTGCCTACAGGTTCATCAGTCCGCCTGCTCAGGGAGAATAAGAGCAGAAATTTGGGGTGTAGCCATCTGCTGGATTGGTTACATTGGAAGGCTCACTACACATGATTGTATATATCACATTAGTATTGCAGGTGGTTGTCATCATGATTCCAAATCTTGATGGACTACTGCCTTTTTTCAAAAGCTTGGTAAAGTCTTGTTTTAAGTCAGTCATGAGTCATTTGTGTTTGGTCTGTTGAGTCAGTTTTTCAAGTTATTTCAGTTTGCCATCGAGTCGGTTTGAGTCAAGTTTCAGTGAAGTTTCAGTCAGTTTTCAGTCAAGTTTTCATTCAATAAATGTGTCAAAGGTTTTGTGTTATCCGTTCAAATAATGATTCCATCGCCCAATGGATAAGGCACTGGTCTGCTCTCCCAAACATCTGTCGTTCTTGGCACCTCCAAGGAGCTACCATCCCCATTGGAGCCAATGTTAGAGTCAGCCTTTGCAGCCTTCCTCCAGTGATCAAACATGCTCTTTCAAAGTGATTTTAAAGTGTCAAGGTCAAATTTTGTCATTTCAAAGAGTCTTCAAGCAAAATTTGGTCACAGGGCACTAGGTCTAGGGTTTGTTTTCACTCTTTCCAAAGTTGTCCAAATGTCAGTCCATGTCACCATTCAGCTGAGTGTATCATCATTCAGGGGGTTGCCATCATCATGTCAAGTTCCATTGAGTCATTTTACATCTTGTTCATGCTTCAGTTGTGCCTAGGTAAGGTCCATTTCCCTCTCCTAGGGTTTTGGAGGTAATTTCTCTTGGATGGTCAAATCATCGGAAATACTTGTATCCTGATGTTCACACACCTTCCCCTATCCTTAATATACCTTATTAAACACTTCCCATCACTGAGATCCCTCAAATTCCTCATTTTCCCACAAACCCTAGTTTCTTGCCAAAACTTGGCAATTTTCTAGGCTAGGCCTGTGTTTTACCCTTTTGGACCCCTTCCCCTCACTCAATCTCTGTGATTCCACTTCCCCCTACTTCCTAACATCCCTCCCTACTTCCCAAAATTTCCCCAATAATTTAGAAGCCCTTTATCCCCTTCATTTCGCTTCATTTCGACAAAATTCCTTGTTTCACACATCGGGGTAAGTTTCACTCAAAAGATGTTTCAGAGCAATCAAAGATGAATTTTGGAAAACTGAGAGAGGGTTTTGTCCACAACATGCCAAGGAAGAAAAACCTCCTTCACTTTTTACACAGGTATCATGGTTTTATAGAAATGTCAAAAATACCGTTGCCTCAGGAGAATTGAATGCACCTCTGAAGTGACCTTGGGAAAATCAATTTTTCTCCTAGCATGTTTGGCCAAATGACTTGATTGATGATTCAAATGATAACTAGACAGAAATAAATTTCCAATGAGCTATCATGAGCTCAATTTGGAGTTGAGGAAGACCTTCAAAAGTTGATTGCAACAGCGCTCTGCCTTGAGGCAGCCTCATTCTGCTCATTTTGACTAGTGTTGGGAGATTTGGTTTTTGACAAAGTAAATAGAATCCAAATTTCATAATTCCACTTGTTTTGGAAATTAGACTCCAATATCTTTCCAACGAGCTATCACACGCCCGATTTGGACACCAGGAAGGCCTCGAAAAGCTTCCCGAAAAATGCACTATGTGGCAAGTGGGCAGAGCGACCCACGCAGGAGCAGAGCGACCCACGCATACCAGTTCAGCAGTGTGAAATTACAAGGGGCGCGACCCACGCAGAGGCTGCGCGACCCACGCAGAGGCTGCGCGACCCACGCAGAGGCTGCGCGACCCACGCAGACACAGGGTTTCGAGATTCATTTTGAGCGCCCAGTCTTGCTTGGGATCGATCCATCGGCCTTCAAATATGTTTTTAAACAATTGCTCAATGGTTTTTAATGTGTTGGTGGTATCATTGATGGTTTCAAACATTTGAAATGGAAGAGTAAACCCTACAGTCATGGCAGCTTTGTTTCTTCAGGGTTTAAAATGTATATGGATGGTTTTATGAGTTTTTCTCCCACCTTGTATCATTGATATATATCCACCTTGGCATATGTGTCCAAACTCCATTGTTTTCTTACCCATTATACCATAGTGGCCATCATTATTGCTTTACCATTGTCAAGGCTTGTGTTCCATGGTGATTATGGTCGTGTTGTGTCTCACTGCCCAATGATAAAAACATTCTCATGACTTTGTTCCAAACTGCCCATTGACACCCTTATTGTTATTACTCATGGAAAAAAACATTCATATGATGCCATGCTCCCTTTGATAAGACTTGTTTAATATTCTGAAGGTTGCCTGCTCCCTTTGGTCAAAATTTTCACTTGCATTCAAAACAGAGATTGTGCCTTTTCCAATCCATTTAAAACTGATATTTTATCATGGTTTGTTTCCTTATGGTGTTGTGGCGGTGGGATACTTGTTGGGTTTTGAAACACACCATCATAACCTTGTTTGCATTGCTTTCATATCAGTATACATAGTGCCAAAAGCTTGTTCAGAGCCATGTCAGGGACAGAGTCAGAGTATGAGCAGGAGTCGGACAGTGACTCAATCGTTGAGGTTGATGTACTGAGATGGAGCATAGCGATGCGTCGATGGTAGCCAGCATGGGAGGAAGCCCAGAGCTTTGGGCAGCATCCACGACAGTCTTACTCTCACACAGGTTTCTTGGGGTCCTGGTCCTTCCACTCAAACAACGAGTACTATCTCCACATGGCGTGGAGGGTCTGCTTATTAACATCAGCGCGGTGGTTTCACGGGATGTGATAGAGAGACACACATCTGGCAGAACCGGTGTTTCCACTCAAAGTGCATGCGGAGAGCACTAAAATGGAGGAAAAAGCTTTAGAATCACATGGACACAACAGGCTTATTGTTGGGCGGGACATGATGGAGGACCTGCGCTCCAGTTTCAGGCAAATTCGGAGAAAATTTTGTCATTTTCAAATTTTTGGTCTAAAAAACAGGTTTTGCAGCTACGTGGGTCGCGCGCTCATGCGCTCGCTTTTTTTTGAGACACTTGCTGGAGGAGATTTTTACATTTTTGAATTTTTCATGGTTAATTATGCATCCTCTGAAGTCAACTTAGCATTTCAACAAAATCTGGATGGTCAAACAGCTCAAAAACACCATGAAAACCACCTTGCTGCCACCTTTTGCACCAGCAGGAAGTACCTATGGGAGAATGAGGTTTTGGAGGGTCAAATCAACTCCAAATTCAGAAATTCTACTTGGGTTGGAAAGTAGACATCCAGGGCTTTCCAACGAGCTATCATGAGCTCAATTTGGATGTCAGGAGCTACCTCAAAATCAGCCTGGAACATGAGCGACCCACGCAGTTCAGGAGCGACCCACCTAGAAATTTTTCTGAATTTTCAGCTGCCAGCTCAGTATTTCGCCTATTATGGACCAGTTTTGCTTATGGGTAGAATTTTTGGGTTTTATGATGTAAATTCATGTTTGATATGTAACTTTGGCTTGTTTTTATCTCTTCTAGAAGATTCACTCTCAAATGAGTAAAAAATCATGTAATGGATCAGTTCCCACTCTTTTAGAGGCAAGTTGTTAGCTGCCTAGATTGTAGTTCCATGATTAGAATTGGTTGAAACTGATCCCTGAAGAGGGAATTCGACCCCTAGAGGTGGGGAAAGGGGTTAGAGCGATCTATATATTGTAATTTCTGAGGCATTCTACAGGTTGGACTCTTGGGATACTTTTGATACCATTGTACATACTTTTCATATTTTGGCTAAGGAAAGATCAGGGGTTTTGCGGCACTTGTTGGGATCCTTGTGGTGTTCTGTTCTTGATGATGTTTTTCCTTTGTTTACTGTAAGTTTCTTCATGTTTAATGTTGCCATCCTTTCATTATGCTTCTGAACTAAATTGAATGAGTGAAATAAGGTTGAATCCATTGTTTACAGTGCTTAGCCTTTGAATTCAGTTAGTTCTATATGTTTTCAGCTGTTTGGAGAGGATCCAATTTCTTCTTTGCCCTCTTCAGCTCCTCGTCAGTCTTATCTATCCATAAATCCAATTTAAAGCATCAAGATCATCACCTACCTCGCCCCAGCTTGAACTCTGCAAAGGTCTGACCTTATCCCCGGACCCAAAATTTGTTTTCCCATTACTCCAGCGAAAACCCAAAAAATCAAACATACCTATCTCTTTACTAGCCTAAAATCAGTTCTTATTGTAAGTCATCTCGCATCCTATTGCTCATTTTTTCGAGATTGACGGAGAGAGCCCTCTCCTGTCCTCGTAGGGCTAGCTACGAGGCTGAGCGTGGTTTGATGTAGCCTTGAGTTTTACTTCATTTCAGCCTGAGGTAGATTTGAGTGCTAACACCAGGTGGTGGTGACAAATTTTGGAGTACATAAACAATGTCCGAATACCAAGGAGAAAGAAGAAAATTTTCTGATACCTGAGCAGGCGAACTTTCTTCATTTTCCTTGGACATAGTGGCAATGAGATTAATGTCCAAGGCATGCAAATTTGACTCAGCCATTAGTTTGGCTAGCCCCTGTCCTTTGATGAGCTTTGTTGGTTTGATCTCCACGTCATATTCCAACAAGGTAGCAATCCATTTGCCTCATCTCCCTTCTGGATCTGTTTGCACTAAGACATATTTAACAACAACATTAGGAACATAAGCAAGGATGTGAGAATGCAGAATATAAACTTGAAAATATTTCAATGCCTTTACCAAGGCAAGAGCTTGCTTTTCAATAATATTATACTTTAAAGCTGCATCTCTTATGGTTTTGCTGAAAAATGCAATTGGTTTCTCAAGCTGGTCTCTTTCCTGCATCAAGACTGCTGCCAGTGTATGATCCGAGGCAAATGAAAACAAAATGAAATCTTGATTATAGTCCGGGATGATCAAAACCAGAGCTGAAGAAAGGGCCAATTTCACCAAATTGAAAGACTTTATTTCTTCCTCAGTCCACTTCACTACACTATCTTTCTTGAGCATGTTTGTGATTTCCCTTAAATGTTCTGCAAGATTGGGCACAAAGCGACGTAAGAAATTCATCTTACCGTTGAATGATTGGATCTCCTTTTTACTTCGGGGAAGATCAATTTGCTGAATGGCTTCCACTCGGGCTGGATCGATGTGGATGCCATCCTTTGATATAACATGACCGAGAAGCTTGCCTTCATCCATGGAAAATAGATTCTTCTTTGGATTGAGAGATATACCATATTTTCTACACCATTGAAATACAATCTTCAAATGATAAAGGTGCTTCTCATCTAAATTAGAAAAAAATATCAAGTCATCAAGATAAGCAACTAGAAAGACATCTTTTTCATTAGAAAATGCAATATCCATTGCTCACTGAAAGGTTGCACCAACATTCCTAAATCCGAAAGGCATTTTGGCGTAATGAAAAGTTCCCCACGGAGTGGTGAACGCTGTTTTATCTCTGTCATCCTCATGTACCATAATTTGGTTATAACCAGAATAACCATCGAGTAGCAACATGCGGGATGCTCCAACTACTCGCTGAAGTATGTGATCCATTTTGGGCAATGGATAGTTGTCTTTCAAAGATACTTTATTCAAATTTATAAAATCAATACATAAGCAAATCTCACCTGTTTTCTTGCACACGGGTACCAAATTAGAAATCCAATATGAAAATCTTATGGGGACGATGATACTAGCTTTGTACAACAGATTCACTTCCTTCTCTATTGAGGGCAGCAGCTTTGGATTCTTAACTTCTATCGAAAGGGCTTTTGATTTGGCTTGATCGGGATGATATGCTGAATTATGCTTGTGTCATATGCCTTCAAATCTTAATAATCCCAAGAAAATACATCAACAAACGAAGATAATAAACTGATATACTTTGCTTTTACCTGTGGGGGCAACGCCTTTGATAATTTCACCATTTTAGGATTTTCTGCTGATCCAATGTTCACATCCTCAACTCCTTTCTTGGTTGGCAGCAAGATCGGTTTTCGAACTACGTCATCTTGGTCGAAAAGCTCCATTAAAGGTATTAGACCTTTAGGAATGACATTATCCTTTAGCTGCAAAACTTCCATCTGATTGACTTCTATTTCTGCCTCGCCATCATCATGCTCCCCATCAATAGAAGTGTCTTTGAATTTACCTTCATTTTGTAGAAATTCATCGATTTCTTTATCATCTTGAAACACTTGCCAATACCTTTGATTGTCAGGGACAGCTGGGCGATGCTTCACATGAATTTCAAACTTGTTTTTTGAATTCATCGGAATTTTCAAATTACTTGCTATTGTTGCAAGTGAATCTGCAATGACATTCTGAATACGAGGGACACATGTCAAAGTGTAATCTAAAAACAATCTCAAGATATTTAGTATCGCATTGCGGTAGGCCCGCATTTGAGGATGCTTAGCTTGGTATTCCCCTTTCACTTGCTTGATAACTATCTCGGAGTCGCCATACACTGAAATCCTTTTAGCATTTAACTTTCTAATAATTTTCAAACCAGCAATTAAAGCCTCATATTCAGCCTCATTATTTGAACAGTCAAAAGCCAATTTATAAGGACAGACCCTTACATTACTTGGCACTTTGCTTGGGGAGAAAACAGGGTTGCGTATCCAAATGTCAATTCCAACACCTTCCCTTCCTACTGCACCATCAAAATCCATGGTCCACAAACCAGCTTTGTCCTCTTCCAAATGCTGAAATTCTGTTTGCTCTTTTACTTTTCCTTGCTGTCCATCAATATTTTGCTGCTGTTGGAAGGCTGATTGCTTAGCGGTACTATCAAGTCTTTGTCTTTCTTGCTTTAAGACCTCTCTAAAATTTTCAGTGATTTTTGGAATGTCTTATACTTCAATTACTTGGCTATTTACATCATTAAAGCTATCTGAGTATAAAAAAAATGATTCTAAATCAGTATGTACATAGTTGATTGGATGATTTACTGGTTTCTCCTTGCTAGTGATCATGTACTTCATCTTTTGCTCCTAGCATAATTTCCTCATCTGACCAAACACGAGAATAGTAGCATAGGAGAAATCAAGCTGCAATGTCCCTTTAAGTTTCGCTACCCAAGATCTAGAAAGAAGCATGCCAAATCTAGGAGGAATATCCGCCACAACCACATCCATCAAATTTTTTTTGACCGGAATCTTATCCAAACTGACCACCAAATATTTGATAAGACCAATGCATCTTACTCTACCAGAATCAAAAGAGTAAAGGTCATGATACTTTCTAGTGATATCCAATCCCAATTTCTCCATAATTGCCTTAGGCATGAGATTATGAGAGGCTCCGGAATCAAACATAGCATTGTGTAACACATAGTCATGCACCCTAAGGCTGATGTAAAAAGGAGGTACATCACTATCTTGAGACTGACCTTCCAATGCTAGACCAAAAATCAACTCAGGTCAATCATCCTCCACGTTTACCATATCAGATAATGGATCTAAATTCAAAATCTTAGACACCTGACCCTTATAGCTACTATTCTTCATCAGTTCAGTCAAAGGAATAGATACTTTTAACTTATCAATTTCATTTTCTAAGTTAAAAAGTGAAGTTTTCTCTACCTCTTTAGCTAGGACATCCTTCTTTTTAGTTTTATCCTTTGATATATTTGGCTGATTGGATCTTTCATTTGCTGATGGCGGTTTGCTAGTGGTGGGATCAGCTGTCTCTTTTCCCTTTTTCTGCACAACGACTGGATCATTCTTTGGTGCTATCACCTCCTTTATTTTTTGAATTGGATTAATGGTTACATCTCTACTTCTGAGTGAATATTGTCACTGCTGGGCTGTCAAAGCATTCATGTACCCCCTCTGATATTCATCAGACTCTTTTTCAAGAACTGTATCATTTGCCAAGATGAAATTTTCATCTCTTTGTAAAGCTGAGTTCTTGGAATACTCCTCGTCTTCAGTGATAAAAATTGGCATATCAGCGGGTGTAAAGAAATGATTCTCCTCTCCAATTACATTCTCCTCGTCATCTGATTCCAGACCATGTACAAAATTCTGCTGTAAGGGTGTCTTCACTTGCTGTTGTACTGCTTGGTCTTGTGCTTGTTGCTCTCTTTGCTTGATTCTAAATTGTGGTTGTTGCTGGCCACGAAAGTTAGGATTTATGACTTGCGGTTCAGACTTGTCAATTGTCAATCTGTCAAACATCTTTTCCATCTTATGGAGCACTTGATTTGAAGTGGAAACCTCTTCCTTTATTTTTACTTTCTTTTCAGCTTTCGTTCTAGCTCTCTTGGCAAACAGGTTTGCTTCAATGCTGACTGCAATTTTCTGCATGTCTTCCAAAGT
>JAXQQM020086794.1:0-31400 GCA_034641835.2 Pinus albicaulis
TTGTCGGGAAGTGTACCCTATTAGGTCCTATATTGGTGATAAAAGACCCCTGGAACATCATGTTATTGTAAACCTGGATCCACCTAAGACAGTGATAAAACTACACATGACACTTGGACACACTAGCTATAACATAAATTCTATAAGGGGTACTTTAAAATGGCACCAAGAAATGGCACCCCAAAGCGGGGCTTCTAATTTAATTTTTCCCTCAATGAAATTGGAAGAGAAATTAGTTAACGAAGTTAGAATGACTGAGTTAGCTTAGGAAATTTGAGTTGAGGATCAAAGAGGATACATGTAGAGTGATTCCATGATTTAAGGGGGTCCAGTTGCGGTTATGCATGAATTGTAACAAGTTAACTCAAGAAATTGAGTTAAAATCAGTTAACTTGTTCTAACTAAGTGATGAGATAGAGATAGGTCTAGTGAATTAAATCTAATTTAATTCACAGTGAGTGATCAATCAATTAACTGATAATTCACTATAAATAGTTGTTGCATGTCAGTTCTAAGGAAGACCCAATTGAGACATAGGTTAAAGGGTAGATAACTATCAATTGTATAATTAGAAAATTGTATAGGTAAGTTATAGAGTCATTTGGAGACCATGGATGGATTGCTTAGTCAAGGAAATTGTTTTTCCTATTTAATAGGGATTTAATTCCTCAAGGAATGTGTGAGCAAGGTGGGATGAATAAAGGCAAAGAATTGGTTAATTATTTGTCCATTTTTTCCTAGATCAGTGTGAGACAGTTGGAAAAGTGCATAAGTTCTCTTATGAGAGAAAGAATTGTATTGTTTCATGATCCTTGACATACATCTTTAGAAATTATACAAACATATGTATATCAATGGATTCAACCTGATCAAGCAATGTACTAAAGCTAGATACTGAATCCTTCTACAAATCAATTGCGGAAATTAAACACAATTGCCAATCATAGTAAGAAAAAAAAGAATCAAATCAAACCATAACACAAATAATTTCCCAGGGAAAGCTTACTACCGACATGCATGCAACTATTAATAGTAAATCATCAATTACATGGTAGATCACTGGACAGTGTAATAGGGGGATTGACCACTTGATCTCTAATTACAAGTAAAAGAAACAAGCTAATAACTAGTTCAACTGATTCTAACTCACCTAACTGAGTTAACTGATTACTCATGCATTAAACTAATGCACCAATTGCAATTCAAACTCCATAACTAATAGAATTACTCTGCATGCCTCACCAACCACCCTCAACTTGAAATCCATGCGCTAAATGATTTTATCACACTCAGTTAACTATTACAAGTGATTATGAGACAATATTACATTTTATTGTCCAATTTAATTAAGGGATAATTAAATTTGACACATATCCAATTTATTAAATAAATTGAATTTCACACTAATGTATCGCTAGGACCCATCACTACACGACCTGTGGTCCCACACTAGTGTAGGTGTTGTTATGTTGTTTATGGATGCCAATTTCATTGTTTCTTGTTGCAAAATTCAACACTTCCTCTCAACAAGAAAGGGATGTCCTTAAATGCGACATGAAAGTCTTGCATGAAACACTTCTCTAGTGTTTCTCGCACATTAAAATCTTGCATGCAACACTTCTCTAGTGTTTCTCGCACATGCAACTTTTTGAATGCAACACTTTCATGTTTCTTGCGACAATGTCCTTGCAAGCGACATACAACATGCGACATACACCTCTTGCATGCGACATACAACCTTTTCATGTGACATGCAACTCTTGCATGCGACACTTCTCTATTGTTTCTCGCACATGCAAATCTTTCATGCAACACTTCTCTAGTGTTTCTCGCACATGCAACTTTTGCATGCAACACTTCCGAAACTGAATAGCCTCCAAACAATTGAATTAGTATAATGCATCTTTCATCAGAGTATTTTGACTGTTGGTACCTACTGCAAATGTCTGCTAGATTGTATGCGATGTTGACATATGCATCCATGCACTTTTCACTACTTCCAACTCTGATCTGCGCTCCAGTATTCGACACCTGTCACTCTCATTTATGTCCTCCTAACATGTGACTGCATCAATCTAACTGATCCTGCTACTGCTGTATTGTGGGCTCCTCGTTTAAACGCAATTAATGAGACTAATTCATCTACCATCTCTAGGACCCTAACCAAATTTACTCTTCTACGGATTAATTTTTTCCATCGCCCCACCTCACACCTGCAGGTATACCGCATGTACTCTCCACCCATCCGGCTCGAAATTTCTTTTCTTGAGTGGTTTCGCCACTCCATGATCCTCCGCATGTGGCCGCTCCACATCTTGAGGTTCATTCTTGGACCCAAGAGTTTCCTCATCCGCATTCAAATCAAGCTCCCTCTCAAGGGACAATCACATGGGAACTCACACTTCCCCAAGGTACATCCCTTTCGCTGATCGCATGTGTCTATTTGCACAAGAGTACCCTTTGGAAGCTTCGTAGAAATATGTTGCATGACTTTCAAGGCTCCATGGTGTAACTCACCCTCATCCCGACTCACCACTTTGTCTCGCTTTACCCATCAATGTTGAACAACCAAATTCGGCCAAAGTCATTCCCAATATGGTAGTTTCTCCCTCCCATTGATAGAGTCCTGATAACTATGCAAACTCTTGGGAAGTCTTAGAAGAGCTAGGCTCACCAAGTCATCATCTGCGATAGTATTCCTACACTCCCAAGCTCATCTTGACATTGGAAAAACTTGGTCAAGTATACCGAAATGGTGTCGCCTTTCTCCATTTTGATTTTCCTGAGCTTGTCCTTCAGTGCCTATTTTCTATGATCACTGCTGCTCTAAAACATATTTTTCAGAGTCTTCCACATTGCATATGGAGTCGATTTTCCATGGATACTTGAGACAATGGCCCCGTACTCCTCTAGTAAGCTCCTCCTCACCCTTGCAACCTTCTCTTTTTCCAAGCATCAAGATTTGCAAAGATCTGCCATGTGCCGTGTTTGGGAACATCATGGTTATCATAATAAATTATTTCCCAACCTATTTAACTACCTCCATCCTGTCTTTCCATGCAATATAATTGGAACTTCCCTCAAGTGCATACTCCAATCTCAAGCCATTGAAAGCCATTTCGATCTTGATCCACTTGTCGCAACAAGAATACTTTTGCAAATTCGACATCTATTCAGTTACAAACTCAACTTCTCATCCACTATAGTGATTTCTTGTGCTATGATACCATGTAGAAATTATAAAAACATATGTATATCAATGGATTCAATCCGATCAAGCAATGTAATAAAGCTAGATATTGAATCCTTCTACAAATAAATTGTGGAAATTAAACACAATCGCCAATCACAATAAGCAAAGAAAGAATCAAATCAAACCACAACACAAATAATTTCCCAGGGAAAGCTTACTGCTAAAAACCCCTCTATCATATATTTTATATTCCACAAGGAATCATGAAACAATTACAATGCACTCTTCTCACAAGAGTCTCCTGCAATCTGCCTATCGTCTCACACTGATCCAAACAAAATCGGGCCAACACTTAGCCAATTCTCAGCCTGTCTTCAGCCTACCTTTCTCACGCAATTCATTAGGAATGAAATATTTATTCCTTAGTAATTTCAACCTTTCTCAACTGCGCTAGTGTCATGGGAAATCTTGTGGTGTTTTAACTTCATCTAGGCAACCTGCTAATATCACCACTGATAGTTAACTTCCATTTAACCTTTGTCTCAACTGGGTCTTCATCAGAACATACATGCATGCAACTACTAATAGTAAATCATCAGGTGCATGGTAGTTCATTGATTGTGAATTAAATATGATTTAATTCACTTGATCTCTCACTAGTGCAACAAACAGTTACAACTAGTTCAACTGACTTTAACTCACTTAACTGAGTTAACTGATTTTCATGCATTAAGCTCATGCACGTAACTGCAACTTGAACTCTATATAGAATCACTCTGCATGCCTCACCAACCACCCTCAACTCAAAATTCATGAGCTAACTGATCCTATCACACTCAGTTAACTATTACAAGTGTTTATGAGATAATATTACAATTTATTGTCCAATTTAATTAAGGGATAATTAAATTTGACACATATCAAATTTATTAAATGAATTCAATTTCACACTAATGTATCGCTAGGAACCATCTCTACACAACCACTGGTCCCACACTAGTGTAGGTGTTGTCATGTTGTTTCTGGATGCTAATTTCGTTGTTTCTTGTTGCAAACTTCAACAACCTCTAGCGTAGCATAAAGAATGGTTCCTAGTTGCGCTGCTGCCACATATCAGATTACCCTTGACACAACATAAAATAGCAACGCAAGACGAAGCTCTGGAAATAGAAATGAATTTGGAAGCTTCGCCAGTAGGAGATACTCATGCAGGATTAAAACATATTCAGATTCAGCTAAAAAATATGACCTTGGAATTGCAAGATCTCAAGAAAGGTAAAGAAGTTAGATAGGAAGTGTGGTGTATAAAGTGCAAAGCATAAGGCCATTCTAAATAAAAATTCCCTGTATTCAGAGATTACTTAGATAGTGAAGCACCTAATCCATTGAGTCCAAGATACATCTTGTGGTGTGAGATATGCATAACTACAGGACAACACTGACCAAAAAAATTATATCTATTACATAAATATGTACAGACCCCAAGGGAAATGTTTTGCAACTTTTGTAAATCAGTGGGACATGATGAGAAGAACTGTCAAATTTATGACTTTATTATGGAACACACTGCTACTGCTTATATAATGCAACCTAAAGGATATGTAAACAAGGATCAAGGACAACATGTTTGTCGAGGAGGTTTCCAAGGATGAGGACGAGGATGAGGTGGAGGAGCTGGTCGAGGGCGCGACCAAACTATCTGTTATAACTGCAGACATACAAGACACTATGCAAGAGATTGTGATAATCCTACTAAAACCTATAAGTATTGCAAATATTTTGATCATGTGAGAGAAGAATGTTTGGTCCTTATGGCGGAGATGTAGGAGAAAAGGAATAAAAACCCACACAAAATCTGCAAATGATGATTGTTGAACCAAGGGAGGATGAACTGCACATCAACATCATAACAAGAAGTGGAGGTACGAAGGGAGATGATAAGGAAAAAGGTAAGCTGAAAATGGAAGATACATGGTTAAGAAAGACCACAGAAAAATCCCATGGGTTCTATAATCATCAGGAAAAATAAACATTCATGGAGGAAAATCAAAGCTTAATGGGTCTCGGAGCTTCAACCTATAAAGCGAAACCAATGCCGAAGTTAATACCAAATAAGGACGACACTAAAGTAATTACTCAGACATAAGAATTAGATCCAAGTATTTTAAGATCGTTCTTACAAACTTGCATGAAGCATTTGAGGAATCATAGGGTTGTCGAATGACTCTAGGAGTTGATAGACTCCTGCACTAATAAAGAAGTTCCACAAAGCGATCAACGCACAATGAAAAATTGACATCGACATAAGAAGAGAACGAGGAATGAAATGAGACTAACTACGCAGATCATGGAATATGATATGGATCAGGTAATCCTAGATTTGGGATCCGATTCCATTGTGTTACCTAAGAAAATGTGTAAGTTAATGGGAAAATCGAAGTTGCAATGGTCACCGATCTAGTTGAGGATGGCCAACCAACAATGTATCCTCCCTATGGGAAGGCTACCTAGTGTTGTAGTAGATATTGAAGGAGTGCGTGTTGTTGCAGACTTCAAAGTGATTAAAATTGTAGATGATAGAAATCCTTATCTGGCACTACTTGGATTGGATTGGGCTTTCAATACTATGGCGATAATCAATTTGAAGAAGAGACAAATGGTGTTCGTAAAGGACAATATGAGGGTCATATTTCCTTAGACCCTTCAGATGGAGTGCATTATACAGAGTTTGTCAGGGACAAGTATTGCGACACAGATGTCAACAAAATTTATCAGATAAAAACTAAGGAGTAAGATTGTATTAATCCCACTACAGACGATAAATTAAGCTGGGAACAAGAGAATTCCCGTACTTCAGATTCTGAGGAAGAACTCGAAAATTGGCAGAACATGTCACATGAAATATCTACCCGACGATGTGTCAGAATCACAAAATCATTTCGTTGCATAACTTTGAAGGTATTTAGTATGCCTTATTATGATGTGATAGGAGATGTAAGTATTTTCCTTGATAAATGTGAAAGAGAAATACCAGAATAATAGAGGTTGCAACCTTTGGATGTAGCCCTAAGCCTTACACTTGCTAGATGGTGGGGTACTAATAAAAGGAATATAAGAATTTGGGAGGAGTATCAAAGGATAATGTGGGTCATGTTTGGGTCAGTAGATACAAGATTTGAAGTAATGTATGATGGTAAGGTTGACCCCCGGAAGCATATTCATTACAGCACTTGAATTTGGGAAGAAGTTCCAGAACAAGAGTGGGTACATGTGTTTATGCACATACTGGAAACGATACCTATGAATTGCTATCTTGAGACAGAACTGCGACATGGAACTGCGAATTGGAAAAATTTGGTTGAAGGGTTCATACTAACATTTAGTTTTGAGGATGACTATCCGTGCATAGATATAACCCTTCATAAAGTCAGAGAAAAGGTTTTTAAGAACACAACTTTGCTAACATGGAAGCAACCAAATTGGACTGCGTAGTTGGAGTAAGCACTAGAGTGTTATAATGTGATTGAAAAAGAATATGATGAGTATCTGCGCAACATTGATATCATAGGATCATAAGGACATCGCAAAGTTGTGGGACCAGAACCTAAAATACTCGATATAGCAAAGCCCGCAAAAACAAAGAAGGTGAATAGTAGATCAGAAGAAGAACCAAAATTTGCAATGATTGGAGATTATTAGAATGAAGACACAATTAAAAAAATTACAGAGCTCCTACACGAGTATCAAGAGCTCTTCCCTATGAAATTTTCGGAATTTATGGGCATATTAGGGGACCTAGGAGCTATGAGGATTCCCTTGAAACCTGAAGCGAAGCTAGTAAAGAAAAGACCCTATAGGTTGAATCCAAAATACAAGGAAAAAGTGAAGGTGGATTTAGATAAAATGATCAAAGCTGAGATCATCGAATCAGTCGAAGATTATGAATGTGTAAGTCTCATGGTAGTTTAGGAAAATAAGACAATGGGAGAAATAAGTATATGTGTTGACCTAAGGAAGTTGAATGATGCATGCTTGCATGACGCTTTCCCCACACCATTTACAGACAAGGTGTTGGACAATGTAGGAGGACAAGAGGCCTATTATTTCACAAATGGCTTTTTGAGTTGCCATCAGATCATAATTGTGCCAAAAGATAGACATAAGACAAATTTTTCTATAGAGTAGGGCTCTTATTAGTACATGATGATGCCTTTTGGATTGAAGAATGCCTCTGCCATATTTACTAGAGTTGTAGCTGCTATTTTCAAAGAATATATACACAAATTTTTGGAAGTTTACTTTGATGACTGGACAATATTTGGGTTGTTGAAAATAAATGTTGCAAGCTTGAGGTTGATGCTGGATACATGTAGGCAATATAAAATATCTTTGAATTTAAATAAGTGTAACTTTTGTGTACCTTTTGGTATACTATTGGGAAATGTTGTTTGCAAGCAAGGACTCATGGTGGACCCTAAGAAAATTGTTGTTATTGTAAACCGAGATCCACCTAAGACAGTGAGACAAATGTGCATGACACTTGAACACACTAGATATTACAAAAAGTATATAAAGGGGTATGTTGAAATGGCACCCCAAAGTGGGGCTTCTAATTTAATTTTTCCCTTAATTAAGTTGGAAGAGAAATTGTAATTTCATCTCATAACAACTTGTATTAGTTAACTAATTTAGAATGAATGAGTTAGCTTAGGAAATTCAAGTTGAGGCTCAGAGAGGATGCATGTATAGAGATTCCATGATTTAAGGGGGTCCAGTTGCAATTATGCATGAGTTGTAATTAGTTAACTCAAGAAATTGAGTTAAAATCAGTTTAACTAGTTCTAACTAAGTGATGATCTAGAGATAGGTCTAGTGAATTAAATTTGATTTAATTCACAATGAGTGATCTATCAGTTAACTAATAATTCACTATAAATAGTTGTTTCATGTCAGTTCTGGGGAATACTTAGTTGAGACAAAGGTTAAAGGGAAGATAGTATCAGTTATATAATTACAAAATTGTACATGTCAGTTATAGAGTCAGTTGGAGAAATTGGATGGATTGTGAAATCAAGGAATGGGATTTTCATATTTAATAGGGAATTGATTCCTCAAGGAATGCAGGAGCAAGGCAAGCTGAGTAGAGGTAGAGAATTGGCTAAGTATTTGTCTGATTTTTCATAGATCAATGTGAGATAGTTAGCAAAGTGCAAAATTTATCTTGTGAGAGAAAGCATTGTATTGTTTCAAGATCCTTGAATTTATACAATATACAGATAGGAGGGTTTTAGGAAGCATGCTTTCCCCAGATACATATTATGTTGTTCTATTGATTGTTTCTTTCCCTTACTTGTTTATGTGATTGTGCGATCGTGTTTTGTTTCCACAACTCTGTATAAGGATTCAATATCTTGTTTTAGTACATCATAAGATTATATTAAATCCCATTGGTATAATTTCTACATGGTATCAAAGTGCTAGGAATCACAATAAGAAGAGAAGAACAAAGTTTGTTTTGATCAGGTTCGAATTTATAGATACATTCTTCGGTATTCAACAATAGAACAATATGTATTTCAATGACTTGAGACTGAAATATACACTTAAGGGAAATTCAAATTATATCACATGGAAGGAAAATATGGAGGCAGTGATTGAGGACAATGGAATGAAGGATTTCATAGATTCTAAAGTCATGCACCCCGTGAAAGGAAATGCTCAACTTATTGATGCATGGAAGAATAATGTAGCAAAGACGAGAAGGATATTGTTAGAGGGAGTTGGGGACCATATTGTCTCGAGCCTCCATAGGAAGGCGACTCCATATGAAATGTGGAAGGCCTTGACAGATCTTTGTCAGAATAACAACGACCACTGGAAGTTGGCATTGAAAGACAATCTCAGGAAGATCAAAATGGAGAAGGGTGACACGATCCAGAAATACTTAACCAAGTTCATTCAATGTCAAGTTGAGCTTGGAAGCATTGGTGTCACTGTTGTCACAAATGATTTGGTGAACATAGATCTTCTAGGCCTTCCCAAGAGCTGACATAGCTACCAAGAATATGTTAATGGGAGGGAGAAGCTTTCAGATTGAGAGCGAATTTGGTCAGATTTGGCACAAGAAGAAATACAGGAGAGCCCCCGATATGGATCCTCGTTAAATAATAATGGTGAGGACAATTGTGCCTTAGCTGGCAACACGAAGAAAGGAAAATGGAAGGCGTCCCATTCCAAATCTGAGACTGGAAACAAAGGAAAGAAGCGAGACTTTTCAAATGTGAAATGTTTCAAATGTCATGAGCATGGACACCATGCCACAAATTGTCTACAAAACAAGAACAAAAAGAAAGCCTCAGGAGCAGCAACAGGTGAATATTTAGCTTCACAATTCGAGTTGGACTTCACCCTCATTGCATGCATGGTGTCGCTGGTGTTGGGAGTTGTGTGGTACTTGGATAGTGGTGCCACATTCCACATGACCAGAAACAAAGAATTATTCAGCAACTTGGAGGATAAGGATCTCTAGATTCACATCGAGATGGGTGATGACGGGAGCTATAGCGCTATCGGTATTGGTACAGTTGCTTTAGAGAGAGAGTCAAGTAAACCCCTCATACTAAAAGATGTCATGCATGTACCTCGTTTAAAGAAGAATTTGGTTTCTTTTTCTATGTTGGAAGATTGTGGATATGATGTGATTTTCAGTGAAGTAAAGGCCTTCCTTCATCCCAAAGCCACAGGACAGTTGAAAAATATTGGGGTTCAAGTGAAGAACCTCTACAAACTTGATGTGGATGATTGCGCAACATTGAGGAGTAAAGAAGAGAAGGTGGTGAGCTGAGACATCGGTGAGTTATGGCAGAGGAGGTTGGGTCATCTACACCACAACACTTTGAGGATCATGCAACAGATTTCTACAGGCAGATTTATGGGGCACAAGGAATTTTTTCTGCAAGGACATGCTGAGGGGTGTACTATGGGGAGTATCTAGTACCTTTCATGATAATGAAAGTTGAGCACAGCTTGACCCTTGGGAGATTTCACTTAAATGTGTGTGTGTTCCATTCTCCACTTGATTCCATGAAAAACACAGGTATTATGTGATTTTGTTGATATGATTTCCAAGAAAGTGTTGGATTTTCTTCTTCAGAAGAAAATCAGGATGTTCTTAGTTTTGTGAGATGGAGAGCCTTGTCCAAGAGAAAAGATACGGGGAAAAGGTGAAAGGCTCTAAATTTTAAAAATATTAGGAGAATACATCTCTAACAAATTCAAGAAATTCTATGCCTTAGAAGGAATTTGAAGAGAAATGATTGCACCTCATAACCCACAACAAAATGGGGTTACAGAGAGAAAGAAAAAAACTATTATGGGAGCAGCACGAGCTATGTTGCATGATCAGGGCCTAGTGTTGCATCTATGGGAAGAATCATGCAATACAACAATATTTGTGCAGAACATAAGTCCTCATCACATACTTGGGATGAGTACACCAGAGGAGGATTTTTCAGGTAAGAAACCGGATGTTTCATTTTTTTAAATTTTTGGTTCATTTGTCTATTTCCATGTGACCAAATATGCTAGGAAGAAGCTTGAGCCAACAATGGAGTTGGGGATATTTTTGGGGTACAATGATACACCTCACAACTATCGAGTGTTATTTCCAGCGCATCAGATAAAAATGGTTCGAAGAGATGTGAGGTTTTATGAAGACAAATCCATGTGATTGTCCCTTAAGAGGGAGCTTGAGTTGGATACAGTTGAGGATCTCTTAGATTGAAAGGATGAACCTCGGATGTGGAGCAGCCACAATCATAGGAAAAGAGAGTGGTAGAAACCACTCATGCATATCCATCCACCAAACATGGAAGGAAGAACACCAGAGAGGTTGACAAATTATTTTTGGATGCGAGAGAGAATGTGGGAGCACCCACATTACAACGCACGAAAAGAAGGTCACCATAGCGGTACATTGGATACATGGCTCTTATGAGTGGAGGTATTGATATAGAACCATCCTCTTTTGAGGAAGCAGTGCGGTATCTAGTATGGGTTGATGCCATGGTTGAGGAGTATGACTCCCATTATTAGGAACACTGCATGGTAAGTTGTCCCAAGACTAGTGGGGAAGTCAGTTGTAGGATCCAAATGGGTCTATAAGGTGAAGCAGGAAATATATGGGAGTGTGGAGAAACACAAGGTTAGATTTTGGCTAGAGGGTTCTCTCAGGTGGAAGGGATTGACTATGATGAGACTTTTGCACCAATCGCAAGGTACTCATCATTAGATCCATCCTTGCACTCTCAGCATAGATGGGATGGAAGATACATCAGATGGATGTAAAGACAACCTTTCTTGATGGCGTTATTGAGGAGAAGTGTACATTAAGAAGCTAGAAGGTTTTGAGACCTTAGAAAGGGAGTCACATCTGTGTAGATTCAAGAGAGAACTGTATGGGCTAAAGCAAGCACCTTGTGCTTGGTACACCAAGATTGACAACTATTTCCCCGAGTTGGGCTTCCCCAAGAGTGAAGCCGATGCAAACCTATATCATATTGTGGTTGATGATAGTATTTTTATTATTGTACTTTATGTTGATGATATAATACTGACAGGTGATGAGCGGCTCATAAATTCTTGCAAAGATGATCTTGAAAGAGAATTTGAGATGAAGGACATGGGGCTCTTACACTATTTCCTTGGATTGGAAATATGGCAAAGAGATGGGAAGATATTTGTATCTTAGGGCAATTATTCCAAGGAGATTCCGAGGAGGTTCCACATGGAGGGAAACAAACCCATGGAGGAAGCTCTGTTAGAGTCGGTCTTTACATCCCTCCGTCAAAGATCATTTCTCTTATTGCATTTCATTGTTTAGGTGTCTCATTCCGCTCAGCTACTGTTTATTAGTTAGGGGGATGCCATTATATGACGGAAGAGGGTCTCTTCATTATTCTCATGTTTTGTACTGTTTGGGTTGGATAGAAATTTGTAATATTCTTAAAGTGATTTCAGTCATTCTGGTCATTCTGATCATAAGTAACAAGCTATTTGTTGGGTTGGTCAAAAGTCTTTGATTAAGATTCTAGGTCTAGGGTGTGGTCTTCAGTGTTAGCTCAATGCATGATAACAGAGATCATTTTCAACAGTTTCTATTTCAATATTTTCATGCGTCTCAGGCCTTAACAGAAAGTTCTTTCTTTGTTTTCAAACTGTTTGAAGAAGAAATTGTCAAAATTGTTTTTGTAATAAATATGTATTTTTCTGCCATGAAGTTCTTCACATGCAGACTCTGGTCATCCTTTGCCAAGTTTCAATGCCACCATCCCTGCAAAAATCAACCAAGAAAACATCATTTCAAGCTCAGAAAGTCAGTGAGGAAACAAAAACACAGAGTTGTATTAAATGCAAAAAGTGCCAAAGTCAAAAACATTACAAAATGGGTTATTGAGAAGAAAAAATTAAAACCATGTCTATATAAGATATTTATCCAAGTTATTAATCCATTTGTATCGAGAGATTTCAGAAAATCCAAGAGAGAGGTCGATGTTGAAGTTTGGAGGGACGAAACTCTGAGTTTAAAGGGTCGACTATGTGTTTGAAATCAACACGGCGCATTGGGATAGAGCGCGGCGCACCCACACAGCGCGGCGCATAGAGCCGAAATACACTGTGCATTTTCCAAAGGGCGCGACGCACTCACAGAGCGCGACACATTGGGCTTGTGCGCGGCGCACAGAGTCTCCAAGCCCAAAATTTCATCAGTGCTTCTCAATTCTTCAAACCGAATCAACTCTTTTGATCCAAGTAAGTTGTGCGCCTTTGCCATTCGATTTTAACTCCTGTTGGGTGCTATTTGGAAGGAGGAATTCAAGATTTTAGATGGAGAAAATATAATCCTATATCCATATCAAAATTTGCTCCTAGGGTTTGAAATTGGGTGTCAAAACTTGACTTTGGTGCCAAAACACTCTCATTCCATTTTCACTTGTGTTTCCCACCTCTGTTACACTATTTTCAATATCCTTTCCCATTCCCTTTCATCCTAAGCTACTCATATCATTCCATTCCCATTTCACTATCCCGAATCCTCTTATTCCCTATACTTATCCCTTTCTCCACATTACTTATAAATCCCCAAATCCATAAGTCCCCCAAACAGTGACTGTCCTCACAATTAAATCTCACTTGACAATCCTTTTTTTTTTCCACTGTGATATTTCTCCACAGCACCTTATATATGTGGCACACTTGGTCTTGAAAAACAAACTCTTGTTTTCACCATACATATATCAGCACATACTTGTCAAACACCTTGTTTTCAGCATCATGTCAGAGAAAAATTCATCATATGAGCAGGGATATGAGCAGGACAGTGATTCAACCGCAGAGCTAAATGTATCGAGGAGGTCTCATAAAAGTGGCAGGCACATCAGAGAGGAGCCCACTTCTTTGGCTCAATTGCAGGCCTGCCTGCTTGCAATGACATGCTTTCAGCAACATTCATGTTTTCGGTATTGTGAGCTGATATCTCAAATTCAACACCATCAGGAGTTGGTTCGCTTATTTGTCCTACATTTGCGTGATGGTCATGTAAACCTTGCTGGAGTGAACTTCACCTTGACACCAGAGACCATTTCTGAGGCAACCAGGATACCAAACATAGGTGAGGAGTGGAACAAGAGACAACAGCTGGATAGAGAAAATTATGAAACTTACATCAGGCCTGGATATTTGAGGCAGTTGAGCAGAGTATTTCCATTCTGGTTTCTGAAGGAGTCCTATGCGCCATTAATGAAACTCATCATTAGATACTTCAGCTGTGAGGGTAGATTCTCACGCCTTTATGCATACCATATCAGAATTTTGATGCATTTCACGAGAGTGCGACTGATGAATATTCCATACTTCATGTGCCGAAACATAGAGCGGATGACTACCCTTGTGCAGAAGAAGACTCCAGAGCAGCAACATAACAACATTTATCATTATGCACTCATTAAAATCATTGTAGTACATCAGCTTGGGTTGCAGGGCATAGCATGGGAGGAGTTCATTTCCCGTGACTTCTTTACAGCCCCTCAGCCTCCTTCAGAGATTGTTCATGATGCAGGTGAGCCTTCGCATCAGTTTGAGGTTCCTGAGACAGAGCCTATCAGTGTTCCAGTGTGTGTTACCTATCAGAGAGGTACTAGAGCCTTATTTGCAGCAACACGACGAGTACTATCTCCGCCCAGGGTGGAAGGGGTCTCGTTACCTTCGACAACAGCGCGAGTACTATCTCTACATGTTGTGGAAGGGGTCTTGCCTTCTACATTAGCACAGGTACATGTCAGAGGCAAGAGGCCTATGCACGATGAGGGCCCTTCAGGAGGCCAAGACACTGATTTTATACTCATCGATGTTGATTCAAGCTCTCCCAGCTCAAAGCTGAAAGAGATCATCCAGGAGAAGAAAGCTGAGATCGACACACTAAACGAGAAATCACAGAGAGCTCAGTGGGTTATAAATTACTTGGAGCAGTGGAATAAACAATTGGAGGATCAACAGACACTCATAGAGTTGCGGCAAATCCGTGAAGACCGTGAATTGGCCCGAAAGAGACCAGGTGACATGACACCATTTGAGCGAGAGACTTGCCTTACTAGAGTCAAAATTCATCTGGAGAAGCTGTTGGCGAAGGCCAATAGGGACAAAGACATGCTCAGACACCTGAAGAATCACTATTGGGCCCGCATACATGTTTACAAAGCAAAAATGAAGATCCTGAAGGCGAGGTTGAGAAAAGCACTGAAACGTCGGAAAAGGCCGGATCCACTCCGAATCTTGGCTGAAGCTTCCTTGGCTGAGAATGAGACATGATGGGAGACCTTCACTCCAAATTTCAGCAAATTTGGAGAATATTTTGTCATTTTTGAAAATTTTGGTTGCAAAACAGGTTTTTCCGCCCGACGCGTCGCGCCACCCGACGCGCGCTTATGATTGGGACATATTCTGGAGGAAAAATTGATATTTTTGGATTTTTTATGGTAAATTATGCATGCTAAATAATTTCTGAGAGATTTCATGAAGTTCTGGGTGGTCTTAAAGGTCAAAAACACTCCAAAAATGGCCTTTCTGCCACTTTTTGCACCAGCAGGAACTAGTCTTGGGGGATTGCAGTTTTGGAGGGGAAAATGAACTCCAAATTGAAAAATTCCACTTGGGTTGGATAGTAGACAGACAGGGATTTCCAACGAGCTATCATGAGCGCAATTTGGACTTTAGGAACTGCCCAAAAAATAGGCTCAAATTGGCGCGACGCATTGAGTTTTCTGGCGCGACGCATAGAGGAATTTTGCCCAATTTTCACTTTTCAGCTCAGAAATTCAGCCAGTTTGACTAGTTTCACTTTTGGATGTAATTATTGATCTATCTTGATGTAATTTTGTAGCTATGATGTAAATTTGGCATGTTTTTACTTGTTCTAGAGGATTCATTCACTAAAAAGTGAAAATTAAGTGAATGGATCAGTTCCCTAGCATATAGAGGCAAGTTGTTTGGCTGCCTAGATTTCAGCTCCATGTTTAGAATTGGTTGAAACAGCCCCTAGAAGGATGAGCTCGACCCCTAGAGGCATGGGAAGGGGTTAGGATGGTCTATATATTGTATTTTCTGAGACATTTTCAGGTTTGGATACTTGGGAAAAGTTTGGCACCTCATTGTATATTCATTTTAGATTTTTGGCAAAGGAAAGACCAAAGTTTTGCAGCACTTGTTGGGATCCTTGTGGCTTCTGAGTTTTGATGATGTTTTTCTCCATGTTATTTTAAGTTTCATTAATGTTATATGTATGCCATTTCCCTTCTCTTTGCTTCTGAATTAGACAAATGAGTAACTAAGGTAGAATTCATTAGTTTGCTGATGCTCTGCCTTAAAATTTTGTTTAGTTTTATATGCTTTCCTCCGTTTGAAGAGGATCCTTGCACTTTCTTGCCCTCTTCAACTTCTCATCAGTCTTTTCTATCCATTCATTGAAGATAAGACATCAAAGTCATTACCTACCCTGCCCCAACTTGAACTCTGCAAGAATTTGGCCTCATCCCCATGCCCAAAAATTGTCTTTCCCCTTTTTCCAGCAAAAACCCTAAAAATCAAATAAAACTCCTTTATTCATATATCTAGCCTAAGATTAGTTGTTGTTTTAGTCATCTCAGACCCCATTGATTACTTATCGCTGAGATTGACCCGGAGAGAGCCCTCTCTAGTTCTGGTAGGGCTAGCTACCAGACTGAGCGTGGTATGATGTTACCCTGAACTCTGCCTTCCTTAAGCCTGAGGTGGATTTGGGAACTAACATAGTGGCGACCATACAAGGGAAGAAAATGGTTTTCTTGTTGGTGTTATTTGTTTCATAAGTTACAGACGGAGCCTGAAGTTACGCCAGGTAGCTTTCGAAAAGCTTTTGCTTTGCATTAGCGGAAGTAGATAAACGCTGCTTCAGTCAATCTCCGGTCTAGCTTGTGAATGTGACACTAAACTTGTAGATTGTCTTGCCCCAGTACACATATCAAGTTCAGATCTGATCGTTGATGATGGACAACTATCAGACACCGCAAGGCTGAAATCATTCACCTGGCGACTCCATTCACTAAAAATCCAGAAATCAATCCTTCATGGTGATTCCACTGCAGGAAGATCAGTAGCTTTAAGATCTTTTTTTTAAGATGGACCGGGTTTGCAAGAAGATACGCTCCCATGAGCCGAGATCACATCCCAGATTTTCCGAATAAAATGCCTAAGGTGGATTGGCTCGAGAATTTGCCTATGTTCAGAAATGTGGAAGGTAATGACGCTGCTCTTCATCTAGTGAAATTTCACATTCATGTGCATAAATTAAAGATCAATTTTCCTGAAGACTGTTTGATGAAAATGTTTATGGCTGCTCTGGAAGATGAAGCTCGATCTTGGTATGAAAGTTTGCCACCCGCTTCTATTTATGGTTAAAGTATTTTCATACCATATTCTTTGAAAGGTATAGAGAATCTTGTCCATCCTTAATGTTAGTGCAGAATTTTTGTGAACATGTTAGTAGTTTCATTGAAGATCTTGAGAATTTTTATGGAGATAATGAATTGATGGACGGAGAAATCATGGAAGCATTGTATGAAAATTCATTTCAGCAGCACACATAAATCTTAGAGGATACTTATCAAGATCAGCAGGTTGAAGATTTCCATATGGCTGAAGATGATGAAAGAAGAAGTTTTATTTCAAATCTGGTTGAAATAAAGGATGATACGCAGGAAAATGATGTTCCAATCTCAGATAGTGATGACGATAAATCAGATCGAGAGATAAAATGTGATGAGGAAAAACATGTTGTTCCGGATCTCATAAAAGAGAGTTGTATTGTTGAGGTTGCCTCAAATGAAGAAAACAGAGTTACATACCTAAATGCTCTCATCTCACCAGAACTAGATCTTCATGAGGAGGTAGTTCATTCCCTCTATGAAAAAAAAGATGAGATCTTCGTTCAAGTAAGTGAAAAAGTTTCCTTGGATGAATTGTTGGTAGATGATAGAAATGCCATGTTTGAGTATCAAGAATCATTTGAAGTTTCTTTTCTCATGATTGATGAATGTAATGAGGAACATGATAATTTGGCTGTTATATCATATGAAGATGACCTAAAATACATTCAGACTACAGAAGATCAGAACATTCAGGACTGCCTTTCAGATTCTTCTTCATATGTCTCATGTTTTGAAACGTTTTCCCAAGAGGAGATCTTCTCATCTACTTGTTCAGAATTTTTTGAGGACCAGGAATATACTCTTACTGAAGTACATTATGAAGGAAGATCAGAATCAAAAGAGAAAGACACTTTGTTTCTTCAGCAGGAGGTAAATCTTCATGTTTTTCAGGATCCTCTGGAAAATCTGTTGCAGTCAGCAGTGAAGGTGATTATTTCCGTGTTCAGTGATGAAGGAGATCATGGTCAATTATGTTTTTGGATGCCCAGTTACCAGTATCTATTGTTGACCAGAAGATCTGATCAGGAAAATCAATCAAGGAGGCATCTGCTTGATTGGTTACACTGGAAGGCACACTACACATGATTGTACATATTCCATCAGCAGGCAGTTGGTTGTCATCATGATTTGAAACCCTCGAATCTTGATGGACTGCTGCCATTAAAAAGCTTTGTAAGATCTTGTTTTATTCAAGTCAGTCATGAGTCATTTGTGAGTCAGTTTTCAGTCTTGTTATTAAGTTAATTTGTGTCGGTTTTCAGTCATGCATTTTAGCTTGAGTTTTGACTCCATTGCCCAATGGACGAAGGCACTGGTCTGATCTCCCAAAGATCTGCCGTTCTTGGCACCTCCCAGGAGCTACCATCCCCATTGGAGCCAATGTTAGAGTCGGTCTTTACATCCCTCCGTCAGAGATCATTTCTCTTACTGCATTTAATTGTTTAAGTGTCACATTCCGCTCATTCATTTGCATTTCGTTAGGGGCATGCCATTGTCTGACGGAAGGGCTTGGTTTTCTCGTTTCCCTCATGTTTGTACCCGCTGGGTTGGTCAAAATTTCTCAAAATTCATCAAAGTTCATTTCACGTCATTTACAGTCATAGATGCTATTTTGGTAAAAAAAGAGTCATTTTAGTTTCTAGGTCTAGGGTTTGGTCTTCAGAAATATTAAACAATGCCCGCAGGCCATGAGGATGTTTTCAATTAGTTTTCGTTTCAAGATTTTCATTGTCAAATATGCTCGAGGATGTTTCTTCTTCAAAACTCTGTTTTGAAGAAGAAATTGTCAAATTTGTTTTTGTAATAAATATGCATCTTTCCACCATGAAATACTTCACATGCAAACTCTGGTCATCCTTTGCCAAGTTTCAATGCCACCATCCCTGCAAAAATCAACCAAGAAAACATCATTTCAAGCTCAGAAATTCAGTGAGGAAACAAAAAGACAGAGTTGTATTAAATGCAAAAAGTGCCAAAGTCAAAAACATTACAAAATGGGTTATTGAGAAGAAAAAAGTAAAACCATGTCTATATAAGATATTTCTCCAAGTTATTTCTCCATTTGTATTGAGAGATTTCAGAAAATCCAAGAGAGAGGTCGATGTTGAAGTTTGGAGGGACGAAACTCTGAGTTTAAAGGGCCGACTGTGTGTTTGAAATCAACGCAAAGCATTGGGATAGAGTGCGGTGCACCCACACAGCGCGGCGCACCCACACAATGCGGCGCATAGAGCCGAAATAGACTGTGCATTTTCCAAAGGGCGCAACGCACTCACAAAGTGCGGCGCATTGGGCTTGTGCACGGCGCACAGAGCCTCCAAGCCCAAAATTTCATCAGTGCTTCTCAATTCTTCAAACCGAATCAACTCTTTTGATCCAAGTAAGTTGTGCGCCTTTGCCATTCGATTTTAACTCCTGTTGGGTGCTATTTGGAAGGAGGAATTCAAGATTTTAAATGGAGAAAATATAATCCTATATCCATATCAAAATTTGCTCCTAGGGTTTGAAATTGGGTGTCAAAATTTGACTTTGGTGCCAAAACACTCTCATTCCATTTTCACTTGTGTTTCCCACCTCTGTTACACTATTGTCAATATCCTTTCCCATTCCCGTTCATCCTAAGCTACTCATATCATTCCATTCCCATTTCACTATCCCAAATCCTCTTATTCCCTATACTTATCCCTTTCTCCACATCACTTATAAATCCCCAAATCCCTAAGTCCCCCAAACAGTGACTGTCCTCACACTTAAATCTCACTTGACAATCCTTTTTTTTTCCCACTGTGATATTTCTCCACAGCACCTTATATATGTGGCACACTTGGTCTTGAAAAACAAACTCTTGTTTTCACCATACATATATCAGCACATACTTGTCAAACACCTTGTTTTCAGCATCATGTCAGAGACAAATTCATCATATGAGTAGGGATATGAGCAGGACAGTGATTCAACCACAGAGCTAAATGTATCGAGGAGGTCTCATAAAAGTGGCAGGCATGTCAGAGAGGAGCCCACTTCTTTGGCTCAATTGCAGGCCTACCCGCTTGCAATTACATGCTTTCAACAAAATTCATGTTTTTGGTATTGTGAGCTGATATCTCAAATTCAACACCATCAGGAGTTGGTTCGCTTATTTGTCCTACATTTGCGTGATGGTCATGTAAACCTTGTTGGAGTGAACTTCACCTTGACACCAGAGACCATTTCTGAGGCAACCGGGATACCAAACATAGGTGAGGAGTGGAATAAGAGACAGCAGCTGGATAGAGCATATTATGAACCTTACATCAGGCCTGGATATTTGAGGCAGTTGAGCAGAGTATTTCCATTCCGGTTTCTGAAGGAGTCCTATGTGCCATTAATGAAACTCATCATTAGATACTTTAGCTGTGAGGGTATATTCTCACGCCTTTATGCATACCATATCAGAATTTTGATGCATTTCATGAGAGTGCGACTGATGAATATTCCATACTTCATGTGCCGAAACATAGAGCGGATGACTACCCTTGTGCATAAGAAGACTCCAGAGCAGCAACATAACAAAATTTATCATTATGCGCTCATTAAAATCATTGTAGTACATCAGCTTGGGTTGCAGGGCATAGCATGGGAGGAGTTCATTTCCCGTGACTTCTTTACAGCCCCTCAGCCTCCTTCAGAGATTGTTCAAGATGCAGGTGAGCCTTCGCATCAGTTTGAGGTTCCTGAGATAGAGCCTATCAGTGTTCCAGTGTGTGTTACCTATCAGAGAGGTACTACAGTCTTATTTGCAGCAGCACGACGAGTACTATCTCTGCCCAGGGTGGAAGGGGTCTCGTTACCTTCGACAATAGCGCGAGTACTATCTCTACATGTCATGGAAGGGGTCTCACCTTCTACATCAGAACAGGTATAGGACAGAGGCAAGAGGCCTATGCATGATGAGGGCCCTTCAGGAGGCCAAGACACTGATTTTATACTCATCGATGTTGATTCGAGCTCTCCCAGCTCAAAGCTTAAAAAGATCATCCAGGAGAAGAAAGCTGAGATTGACACGCTGATTGAGAAATTGCAGAGAGCTCAGTGAGTTATAAATTACTTGGAGCAGTGGAATAAACAATTGGAGGATCAACATACACTCATAGAGTTGCGACAAATCCGTGAAGACCGTGAATTGGCCCGAAAGAGACCAGGTGACATGACACCATTTGAGCGAGAGACTTGCCTTACTAGAGTCAACATTCATCTGGAGAAGCTGTTGGTGAAGGCCAATAGGGACAAAGACATGCTCAGAAACATGAAGAATCGCTATTGGGCCTGCACACATGTTTGCAAAGCAAAAATGAAGATCCTGAAGGCGAGGTTGAGAAAAGCACTGAAACGTCGGAAAAGGCTGGATCCACTCCGAATCTTGGCCGAAGCTTCCTTGGTTGAGCATGAGACATGATGGGAGACCTTCACTCCAAATTTCAGCAAATTTGGAGAATATTTTGTCATTTTTGAAAATTTTGGTTGCAAAACAGGTTTTTCCGCCCGACGCGTCGCGCCACCCGACGCGCGCTTATGATTGGGACATCTTCTGGAGGAAAAATTGATATTTTTGGGTTTTTTATGGTAAATTATGCATGCTCAGGAATGGCTGAGAGATTTCATGAAGTTCTGGGTGGTCTTAAAGGTCAAAAACACTCCAAAAATGGCCTTTCTGCCATTTTTTGCACCAGCAGGAACCAGTCTTGGGAGATTGTAGTTTTGGAGGGGCAAATGAACTCCAAATTGAAAAATTCCACTTGGGTTGGATAGTAGATAGATAGGGCTTTCCAACGAAAAATCATGAGCTCAATTTGGACTTCAGGAACTGCCCCAAAAATAGGCTGAAAGTGGCGCGGCGCATAGAGGAATTTTGCCCAATTTTCACTTTTCATCTCAGAAATTCGGCCAGTTTGACTAGTTTCACTTTTGGATGTAATTATTGATCTATCTTGATGTAATTTTGTAGATATGATGTAAATTTGGCATGTTTTTACTTGTTCTAGAGGATTCATTCACTAAAAAGTGAAAATTAGGTGAATGGATCAGTTTCCTAGCATATAGAGGCAAGTTGTTTGGCTGCCTAGATTTTAGTTCCATGTTTAGAATTGGTTGAAACAACCCCTAGAAGGATGAGATAAACCCCTAGAGGCATGGGAAGGGGTTAGGATGGTATATATATTGTATTTTCTAAGACATTTTCAGGGTTGGATACTTGGGAAAAGTTGGGCACCTCATTGTATATTCATTTCAGATTTTTGGCAAAGGAAAGACCAGAGTTTTGCAGCACTTGTTGGGATCCTTGTGGCTTCTGAGTTTTGATGATTTTTTTCTCCATGTTATTGTAAGTTTCATTAATGTTATATGTACGCCATTTCCCTTCTCTTTGCTTCTGAATTAGACAAATGAGTAACTAAGGTAGAATTCATTAGTTTGCTGATGCTCTGCCTTAAACTTTTGTTTAGTTTTATATGTTTTCCTCCGTTTGAAGAGGATCCTTTCAATTTCTTGCCCTCTTCAGCTTCTCAACAATATTTTCTATCCATTCATTGAAGCTAAGACATCAAAGTCATTGCCTACCCTGCCCAAACTTGAACTCTGCAAGAATTTGGCCTCATCCCCAAGCCCAAAAATTGTCTTTCCCCTTTTTCCAGCAAAAACCCTAAAAATAAAATCAAAATCCTTTATTCATATATCTAGCCTAAGATTAGTTTTTGTTTCAGTCATCTCAGACCCCATTGATTACTTATCACTTATATTGACCCGGAGAGAGCCCTCTCTTGTTCTGGTAGGGCTAGCTACCAGACTAAGCGTGGTATGATGTTACCCTTTACTCTGCCTTCCTTTAGCCTGAGGTGGATTTGGGAACTAACAGGTACTACCTGAATCAATCAACACTATTACCCTTTTATTCTTGATATGTCCTATCTTGAGAGTTTGAGGAGTGGTAATTCTTTCCAATGCATTACATGATATGGTCGGACTCATTTCTTCTGCTTCTTGGGTTGGTTCTTGGTGTATATCCTCTTCTTGTTCATTTTCTTCTTCCTCTTCACAATCTATGTAAAATAATTTCTTCTGAGCACAATTATGACCTTTAGTGTATTTTCTATCACAACTGTAGCAAAGCCCTTTTTCTCTTTTTTCTTCCAACTGTTGTGGTGTCAACCTTGTAGGTTGTGGAAATCTAGGAGTAGCAACACTTCCCTCTTTATAGAAGTGAGTGGTAGGCTTCCTTGTCGCCATAATTTTACATTCAATTTTTCTTGCCAACCTGAATGCCTTCTCCAATGAATCGGGTTCCAAAATGCGAACTTCATGTTGGATGTTATCCTTTAAAGTGCCTATGAAGAGATCAATCCTGTGTTCCTCTGGAATATCAGTTACCCTTATATTCAATTTTTAGAAGTCCTCAATGTGCTGCCCCACTAAACCCTTTTGTTTGAGATTTATCAATTGGCTAAAGAAGGTGTTGCTCTTTGTATCCTCATAATGTGCTATCATTTCCTCCGTAAAAATTGACCAAGTGACAATTTTTTTACGAGAACAGAGCCATCGATACCATACAAATGTATTTTGTTCTAAATGTAAAGTTGCAATGCGTACCTTTTGTGTGTTTTGCACATTATGGAGATCAAAATATTGCTCCATCTGTAGTATCCATGTTACAGGATCCTTTCCATCAAACTTCCTCATATCCATTTTTGAAATATGGTGGTTCTTCCCGCCAACATTAGATTTTATGAAATCACGATTAACATTTATTTTGTTCTCATCATGAGTTTCCTCTACTATCTTTTCACCATTAGGAAAAAATTCTTGTATCAACTTTGTCAAAACTTCCATGTCTTTTTTTAGATCCTTCTTCATGTTTCCCATTTTCTCATCGATATTAGCTTCCATGTCATCCATCTTATATTCCATGCCAGCTTCCATGCCATCTATCTTATATTCCATGTCATTCTTCAAACCATCCATCTTAGATTCCACGCCATCTATCTTAGATTCCATGCCATTCTTCAAACCACCCATCTTAGATTCCATGCCTTTCTTCAAAACATCCATCTTAGTTTCCGTGCCTTTCTTCAAAACTTCCATGTCATTTTTTGTTGCTCTTTACGAGAGCGAAATTTGTTGCACTTGTTCTTGTAATTTTGATATGTCATGTTGCCATTCTTCGTCTTCATGAGTCATAGTAGAGCTTTCTAAAGGCTCAATAGGTTTTTAATTATTTTTAGGGGCCATTTTAGAATCAAATACTGATATCTATTCTACAATATGCCCTTGGAATAAATTCAACTTGATTATTCAAACAAGACTTATGCAATTCAGAAAAAAATACACACCTTTTACTTGCTTTTGAGGAGCCCGAAATTGAAATTGAATTATATCTATTACTGATCCTAAATATTTGAAATTGAGCTCTTATAGCCTTTCAAATCTTCTTTCAAATGCCATAGGTTTGATTCATTGGCCCTTCAAGGCAAAGTTACCAACTTCCCACAATGACCCAATTTTGGACCCGTTCAGAGAGTCAACTTCAGGTCAGACATATGTCATCGTTTTCCTCTTGACCCAAATGATAAAACTACATTTGGTATCATACCACTATAACATTCGTTGTATGTTTGAAGAGAGAGAGCTATGAAGAGCCTTACTTATCACCTCTTTGAGATGAACGAAAGTCAAAAGTTCAACCTTCTACAAGATCATATCTCCTTAAAATATTTTTAAATCAATATATGAAATTTTTTGATGTTGTTTCGTAGGATTGAAGCTTCGCATCAAAATTTCAAGTTTTAAATTTAGAAAACTTATTACGAAATAATGGCAGACCTTGTCTAGGTTAAACTCAGGAGCCTTTAAAATGACCTAACTTACATATATCATATCTTTGAAAACATTATAACCAAGCTTCCTGTAAATTTCATATTTACGCGTTCCTTTTAAAAGATTTTGCTCTACACTTTCAAAAATGCAGATTCCTAACCTTCAGAGAAAATGATAAAGAAAATTTACTTATATCTGCTGCATACAAATTTAAACTTAGAATTTCAAGGCTCACTAATGTTGTGAAATTCATTTCGTAAAATATAGAAGAAAAGAGAACAATGCCTGAAATAAGCTACTTAGAGGTAAGAAACCCTATTGCAATACATGAATAAAAATTAGCGATTCAAATCAAAACTCTTTTTCATATAGAGCCCATAAATACAACAACCCTAATAACGAAATAATAATTTACAACAATAACATAAATATGAAGACAATAATAATAATAAATAATTAATAAATAACAGGGACTATATTAGTAATATAATTTTATACCCTCTTCATAGTGTTTTACTTGTAGTAGTCGTTATCTCCGGTTCTTTTTCTTTTTATACAAATTAATGCCAAGAACATCCTTCATTGAAAGTCCAATAGTATGGATGTTCCTACGAATTTGATTTTTCTCAGCTACAGGAATCAATATGAATTCGCTCATCAAGAACTTTGTACCAGATTATAAACAACAAAATACTCAAAACACCCGGAGATTCTTTAAGTTCAAGATAGTAGATTGTTAATGCTCCAACCCGCTTAATTCTATTGCCAGTCACCGCCATGTGTACACCATATGAATTGTCTTTTTCAGAAACTTCAAAGATTCTAAGGAGGTCATAATACTCAAAGGAGGGCACACACATTTCCTCACTAACTTTTCTATTTGTATCTTTTTCACTCGTTATCGAGTTTTGTTTTGCCCATCACTGTGTTTTCTGGCTATTTTGGTTTGCCTCAGGAAAATCAGAGACCCACGCTTTCTTTCTTCCCACCCTTCCTCCTGTCATTTCTTCGTTTTGCTTGCTCATGATGTTTATGTCTCATCTCGGATTTTTTCCGTATTCTCGCACTTTACGTGATGTAATTAACGCATTTTATGTTGACGAGACCCTAATTAACATCGTCTCATCCGTGCTAATATTTGGTGATTAATAATACCGAGGTGTTCTCACAATGCCGATCGTACTGGAGTTTGAAGACACTACATGGTGTTATGCCTTATTATGAAATTTATTAATAAGATGTATGAGGCGATTATGGGAAATTGTTTCAACCAGAATTCATTATCGTACACTGTACTACGTTTAATGAGATGATGTTGATATTAAACATGCTTATCCCATTTAATCCATTCATGCCTATCTTCAAGTAGACCCGAGAAGCACAGCTATTCTACCCTATCGAACCCACCTGCCATGGTAGAGTTACGTAACTAAAATGACACTTTACTTGGTAGGCTTAGGAATGCGCTATTCTACCCATCTCAGAACTTAATATCCAGCTTGTACAACCGAATCAAAATCAACTACTTCTATCATGATTTGCCTTTAATAACGTATCCTAGTCGAACTGTATTTATTATCGAGAGTAATTTTCACCTTGTGTAACTTGCGCTTTACAAAGCGCTTCGCGCGTTTTTGTTCATCTTCATTTTGTAATTTCGCTGCAAATCATCTTTCTTCAATATTTTGTAATTTTGTAAGCATTTTAGCAGTCTTTTGATAATTGGGAGGACGTCATAACTAGGATCAATAATCACCGGGATTATTGTTTTTCCATACTAGTCAAGTCATAAGCTTGTTATTCGCTTTAATGCGTTGTTCGCATGCTCGTTAACCATTATCCCGCCATCTCAATAATATCAGAATATTTTTAGTCTTTCTGTAGATTGTTGAATGCTTCATCAGATCATGTTACTTATGTGACATAGACTGCTTTACATAAGCCATTTGAAGTTTAGCAGGGATTTAATGGTGTCATTAATAAGTGTACCTTGTCAACGTCAGCTTTGGCGAATCGAATGTTGATTATGTTTTTTAAAGATAAACTGCAGCAATTCATAGTACCATCGCATTGCTTCACCCAATTTTGTCATAGTCCTGTCATTGCTGTTGCGCTCACGTAGTGTCTTGCAAATCGGTGTAATTGGTCCCATAAACGCTCCATCATTTTTCAAATGTATTTGTACCATTGTTGGGCGAAGTTCATTCTGGGATGTCATTCCATCTACTGACATATCATATTTATTAACAAATGCTTTATTGCCCATATGTACTGTTGACCATCACAATTTTATTGTAGTATCAAGCTTGCTATGGTTTTGGTTTCATTGTCTCCTGCTCCACCGTGGTATTCCCATAGTACAACTTCCATTTTGTCTACATAGCCTGGTGTATGGCCTGGAATGTATTCATAGACAAGCAGTGAGTTGGTATTTCGTAGCACGAATTCATTGTGTGTCTTTTGACCCATGTGTACCTTTAGAGACATTTCTATCAAGAGATAGCTTTATTTGGTCTAAATATTTTAAGTGGTTTTATTTAAAAGATCAATGCCTTGCATCCACTTTTTCATAGACCTATTTTATCCATTTCTAGTTTAGACAGATTGGTCTCTACGTTCAATCTTCCAAGCCAGATCACCCCGAACAAACTTGAAGAGTAGGAGCCATCCATATTCTTCCTTCAGGACCGGGTTTGTTTATCAAATATTTCAAATTTGATATTTGTACTGAAGTCGCATTCTAAATAGTAGTAAGAACTTCGACAAGTACCACTATTTTAATTCCCTCCCGCTTCAGGACGTGTAGTAGTTCCATCCCATTGTGACACCTACTTCTGTAAAGATAATGGGCATGGTCAAATCGATGTCTCTATCTTAAACACTAGCCACATACACACATGGTAAAGGAGAGAAGAATGCACACAAGAGAAATACACAATGGAAAGATAAGCGTGAGGCTTTCTTATTTTTTCCATTATACATGATGTACATTTATAATACAATAGTGTGACTCTTGGTTTCACATTCCAAGGTCACTTGGACTCCATTGTGACTTTTCGCATTCCACACCTACCCATAGAGGATTAGGTGTTCCAAGATCCCCCTCAATCCGAAGGTATGTGCGGAACCAAGAAAAGAAAGTTAACACAAATTGCAGTATATGGCGCACTTGGCCGAATCTCAATTTAAATGTTAAAAAAGAGGTGGTTTTAGATGACTACAAACATCAGAATTGTAAAACATGTTGGTGCCTCCCGAACTTCCTGCGGGGAAGAAGCTGAAAGCTTCTGCTAGAGGAATTGTCCCTCATAAAAAAGGGTGACCTTCGACCTAAGAGAAGGGAGGTCTACTACTTGTGGTTGTTTTAGGTTGTCCACCAACCAAAGATGATGGTTTTAGGTTATCCACCAACCAAAAATGATGGTTTTAGGTTATCCACCAACCGAAAATGATGGTTTTAGGTTATCCATCAACCGAAGGCATGCTCATGGGCATCAGTGTCTCTGGCTACATCTCTAAATCCGGAATGACGAATTGTGGCTCAAGCTCGCTTGAACTCTGGCTACAACTCTGAACATGGAATGAGAGATTGTGGCTCAGGCTCGCTTGATCTGTCGTCGAAGCTTGTACATGACCACCATTTCCCCCCTGTCAGGGACAAGGTGAGATGATGGCGAAAACTCAACTACAAGTTTGCTCAATATCCGTAAACAAGTTCTAACATGTGTCGTAAACATCTTCTTGGCTGCTGATGCCCATTGCCAAGAAGCGATCCATCCAAGATGAATCTTGGTTCTTGCAGAAGGCTTGTGTCTGAAGCATTTGTCTGAAGAATGGGTGTGCCGACCACAATGCTTGCATGGATGAAGATCAAAATAGTGATCTTTCATATGGCCAACTAGATCACAGTGTTGGCATTTCTCAATCTGTTGTGGAAGTGGAACAGGATCTGGAACAGCTGTAGGTGAAATGTCATATAGGAATCCGGCACTTTGAAATCTGATGGGCTTTGTGTAGTCTGGAATATGAAAGGACACATCCTTGTCATATCCAAGACCAGTTCGGTGCTTGTTGTGGACAGGCTCTTCCCAAGGTCTGATGATGGGCTTGAGAAGTGCAGGTTGCACTGTTGCATCTGCATGTAGATCTGCTCTAGTACAAGGAACTGAATGGGAATCATCTGAAACTTTATCTTCTTTCTTCTGATGAAAGTCCTTCACAATATTTTGAACAGAAACAGGTTCAGAATGGTGACTCTTTTGCTGAAGTTCATCTTGTTGGAGCTGAGATTCCAACTGCAAAAACTCAATTTTTTTCTTGTGCATCTTGTAAACAAATCTGAATGTTACAAAGAGCATTCTTGCTCATTTTTATCACATCATCAACATTTGAATGAATGAGGTTATTCAACAACATTAATGCCTCATTGATTTTGGCCATTTTCAACAACTTAGGCTCAAAACAAATGAAAGGGTGTCGGCTTCAACCGAAAATGCACCCTTTTACAATGTGATGCAACAAGAAATACAAATGATTCAAGAAATTCTCAAAGTACAAAATGTGCTCCTCAAATGATGGAGGGCAATCAACAACTCAAATACTGATTGCAACTATGAAAAAGCTACAAATTCCACTCAAAATACAATGTCAGCTCAATACATATCTCTGTAAAATATTTGTAAATGTGTAGCTGAAAATACTTGCAAAAACACTTTAAGGCAGCTGAATTTTCCTTCAAAGAGCTATTTTCAATGATGGAAAACTATCTTCAAATGTCAATTCTTCAAAAAATCACCCTTATGCCACAAATCATAAAATGTAAAATCTTCTATTTTCACTATGTATGTTTACTGTCCATCTTCTTCATATGTCAATTCCTCTTTTTCTGCTGTTCATTTTCTCTATCTGCTCTTTCTCTCTTCCTCTCTCTCTGCTGATTTTTTTTTTTTTTTAATTAATTAAAATTAATTAAAAAATGAATGAATGAGAATTAATTAAAAAATGTGAGGGAAATGAAAATTTTAATTAGGGAATAGGAAATATAAAAGGAAGAGGGATAATGAGTGAGGGGAGTTATATTAATGGAGGGAATAAAAAAAATCGAATTTAAAATGGGTGGTGGTATTTAAAAATGGGGGGCGATGTATTGAAAAGGGAGGGGGGGTTATTATAAAAAAAAAAATTAAAACTAAATACGGTGAAGTGTAATAAAAGCAAGGGGGGCCGTGGTAAGGCTGAGAGGCCAAGGAGAGAGACAAGTAGGTAAATCGAAGGGGAAGCATCAGGACGTATTGTAGGAGAGGGTTTTAAAAATTAAAATTAAAAAAAAATCGAATTGTGATGGGAGGGTGTAGGTAAAAGCCGCGTAGAGTTGAGTGTTAGTGAGGTTAAGGGGGAGTAGGGTACTGTTGGTGCGGCGGTGCGTTGGAGTGGGAGGAGCGGCACTTGGAGAGGGCCGATCCCTCTTCAGAGTTTTTTTTATTTTTTATTTTTTATTGTTTATTTTTAATTTAAAAACAGCAGAGTAGAGAGTAGGAAATCTAGCAGCAGAATTTTTCTTCCAAATATATAGCAGAATTTTTCTAGATACACACCAGAATAATTTGCAGGAACTTGTAAACTTGAAAAAATGATTTTTCCAGCAGCAGAAAAATGCAGAATTTAACAATACTCAGAAATATCTTCCATTAAAAACCCAGAAACTTGCAGAGATTTTTCAATGAAAAACTCAGAAATTTCTTCAAAAACCCTCTTTAAACTATTTTCCAGCAGCTTAAAAATGCAGAATTTAAAATGCAGAGATAAAATCAGAATTTAGAAAACCTTCAGATGTGCTTCTTCAATACCACTGCTGCTCTTCTTCAAAGTCAATTTCTGAATGCTGCCACGGATTTTGAATGTTGCTCCTCTTCAAAACCACTGCTGCAGAAAGTCTCTAAAGGATGCAAAAATGCCAATAATTTTGCAGATATGCACAAGCCATAAACACAAATGGCTCACTCAGTTTGGAGCAGGGCCAGTAATCGCCCGCTCTGATACCATGTTAAACACCATGTTGAAGCACACACATGGTGTATGAGGAAAATAAACACACACACAAGAGAATCAACACACAATGAAAGATAAGCGTGAGGCTTTCTTATTTTTTCCATTATACATGATGTACATTTATAATACAATAGTGTGACTCTTGGTTTCACATTCCAAGGTCACTTGGACTCCATTGTGACTTTTCGCATTCCACACCTATCCATGTAGGATTAGGTGTTCCAACAGTAACTGAAGCCTATTTATTTCTAAACATTTACTAAAGAATATTAATCATATAAAATTTATATATCACA
>JAXQQM020076580.1:0-13649 GCA_034641835.2 Pinus albicaulis
GAGTCTAGAAAACTCTCGGCCGAGAGTTTTATTGGGCAAACTCTCGGGGTGCAAACTCTCGTCCGAGAGTTTTTAAACTTTCAGCCGAGACTTTGCCCGCTCGGTTAAATCTAACTTTAGGCGGGTTAAACTAGTTTTAAATTTCTTGGTTGAGAGTTTTAGAAATTTCTCGTCCGAGACATTATCTCGGCCGAGAGTTTCTGGTCAACGAAAAACTCAAACAATTCTGCAGTTTTAAGAAACCTGCAACTTTGGAGGGACAGAACACCTACAAAAACAAAATGTTTTATGTCGGACCAAGTACCATTAGATTCATCTCTAAATCTAGTTTTTGATGATGTGAGATTTATGGAGTTTCATTAAAAAATTCAATTTTTTATTTATTTTTTACTAAACTGTGTCACTGTGGAATTTCATTGTTCGAAAAATTGCACTGAATGAAAATTCAATAACTTTCAAATGAGGACACCAAAAAATTCAAAAAAATCATACCGCACTTCCTCTCCCTGTCTACTTCAAAAGGGTACTCTCATTTTTCTTATTGACGATCACATTGAAAAGAAAATCAAAGGATGATAAAATGTACTGAAACATCACTGTTTTTTTGTCTTTGTCCATTTCAAAAAATAATAAAAAATAGTGATTTAATCCGAAAATTACCGAAAAATAGTCTGTGCACTAGTGCAATATATGCAGATTATGATGCTATGGTTTTTTTCCAAAAAATGAATAACCTTCCCTAAAAAAGGTAAAGGATCATAAAGTGACTATAAAATTTTACACTCTCAAAGATATTAGGTTGTTAAAATTAAAAAATTATAAGAATTAACTAGATTGTAGCACTATTTAAAAAATAAATATTATTTTCCATAGGGCATGGAAAATGGAGCCATGATAAGGGCTATTGTAGCCTAAGCCATCGGGGAACTCACATTACCTAACATATAAATATAATAATAATAATAGTAATAAATATTATTACTATTAATGATGAAAATAATCAACATGTAAGTGAAACATGTACACATTTCAGAAACATATGTAACAAGATTCCAAACCAATTCACCCCACTTTATTATGGAGATTCTTAATCTATAGATAAGCTTTGTTACAATATCATGGGCCAAAAATATTACATGCCCCAAAAACCATAACTTATTTAATATAACACTAGTTAATATGTCATTTTTTTAATTAATCAATTTAAATACAAGGGAAAAAACATAACTACCTTGGAAATAAATGTCAATAGGTATACTATTAAGAATATTCTAGAATATTTTATGTAGTTGAAATCTCACTATCCATTTAATAATTATTAATAATTAAAGTAAATTATGAAATTCTAGTTCGAAAATAAATATATCTATGAATATAAAAAGTAAAATTAAAAAAATAATATTAGTCTTGTGACAACTCAATTGGTGATCCAAATAACATGAAATCTTTAAAAATTAAAAAATAAAAAATTCAAACATTCAACTTTTCTTATTTGCTAACAAATTTTATGGAAAAGAGAATAGAATTTAATGGATATATCCTTAAAACTATAAACATTATTAAACTATTTTAACATTAAAAAATGCACTAATATTATAATCTCCACCGAAAAAAAAGTGTAAACGGTGGAAATTTAACATCCAATTAAAAGAAAAAGCAATTCAAATAAAATAATTTTAAAAAACTATAAACTTTTCTAAAGTATTTCTAATACAACATTGTGATAAGAGCGAGCCGAAAAAAAAGAGAACCGTAAAAAAGCATGAACGTGAAGGCAAAAAGGTAAACTAATTTTCAATTTAATTAAAGTAAACCACAAAATCAATTCAAATCCAATAATTTAAAAAAGCTATAACCTTTTGTAAAGTATTTGTGATACGACATTGTCATACGACTGAACGGCAAACACAACCGTAAAAAAGCATCAATATAAAGGCTAAAACGTAAACTAATTTATATGGAAATGGCTTTAGAGGGTTTTATTACATTGATTTGTTCTTCGTGTATTATGCATGCCACATGGATGTTTCGAATCTATTTAACTACAATTTATTTACTATTTTTTTTATTTTATTAAAGTAATTGAGTTGATAGGTGTATACATATGGGAAGGAGAGTGTTAATTATAAATTATTTTTATTATATGTTTCTTTAAATTTTATTAAAAGATTATATAAATAAGGATTTGTAATTATTTTTTTGTTATTAAGAAGGGTTTTTTTTTAATGATATGACCAAATTGTAATACTAAGATTTCAATTTTTTTTGGGTTAATATGTAATTGTTTTTACTTGTATGGTATTATAAACCTATTAATATTTATTATCTATTTAATTAATATAATTAAAATATTTAAGCATATAATTTAATCAAATTATTTGCACTTAGTTATTTTGTAAACTAAAGTCAAACGTCCATTAGTTTTGCGCTATTTCAAATTTTACAAATTAATTATAAATAATTTGAATAACATTATTGTATTCGTGTGTTTATTTCATTTATAGATTTTGATTTATTTATTTATATTTATTTTGATTTTATTTTTAATAAGTCGAAATATTCATATTATTGTTTATTCTAAAAAAATTATAATTATATTTTTACAATTTTTATTAATTATTTAATATAAAATTCAAAATTTTATAAATAAATAACACCTTGTTGTAAATGTTAGTTTGTTAGGACGTTTTTCGGTTATTTCCTTTTTCATTTAAAGGAAAAAGAAAAATTACACACTTTTTAAAAGTAATTTTTAACTATATATTTTAATATTTAATAAATAAGATAAAGTCATATTTAGTAAATAGATATCTTATTTATTAAAAATATATTTTTTATATATACAAATAAAAAAATATTATAATTGAAAAAACAACGTCATATATTTATGGAAATTCATTTAAGGAATTCATAATTGCTAAGTCTTGTATTTGCATGATACTAGTTCAATTTTAGCTACTACCACTATATGTTTGGGAACCTATGACTTATTCTTTTTATAAATGAGTTACTAACAAATAAACCTACCATCTCTTAATTTTTAAAATACTTTATTTCATAAAAAAATAAATTAATCTCACTAGAAAGTGTGCAATATCAAAGTGCTTATTTTTCCTCTAATATCACTATATTTTTTGTTTTGATTTCTATATTTGATAATAACTAGTTCGATGGAACAGATTAGTCTATCCCAATTAAGGTGTGATATTTTTTTTTTCCATTGTGGGAAAACCTATCGTAATTGAGTTGGACAACCATTTCCAACTTATATTGGCTAATGAGACTGATTGATCACCCTTATTCAAGGAAAACCAAGGCAATAATTTATGTGAGGATAATTATAATGTATTATAATATAGAATTTGAATAACCAAATTATTTAAGAAAATTATAACTTATTAAACAAAAAATTTATGATAAAAAGATTGCAAATACAAAAGAAACTATGTTTTGATTATAATTATATCTATCAACTATTAATTGCAAAACTGTTAATTACTTAATATATAATTAATTTAAAATTATTAAATAGTTAATATAAATAATTTTATTTTAATGATTTTTTTTTAAATAAATCTACTTTAAACATAGAAAATATAATTTGATTTTACAATTATCAAATAAAAATAAAATTTATATTTCCGCGGATCACAATGAAATAATTTACATATTTAATATATTATAATTATTAAATAAATATAGTTTATATATTCATTTTTAAGCTAGATTGAAATCATTACGTTAATTATTTTATTATAAAAATGAAAAAAAATCTTGAAATTATGATATTTTGTTATTTAAATTGTATTTTTATTAAAAAATTAATTTATTTTCTTAAAATTTTTAATATTTAACTTGTATTTTTAAATATTAAAACATATTAATCATTAAATTTTATGTATTATTTAAATTTTGTAAATTTAATAATTCAAAAATATAAATTTTCCCAAAGTTTCATTAATTTTATCTAAGTTTATTTTAAAAGTTGAATAAAATAAAAAAATGCAAACTAGGAAAAAAAAATTAACCTCGTAGTGTAATCTCTTTCAACATGGCACGTCATTATAAACGTAAATGCGTTGTACGTTTATGTGTGCACACAATAAGTTAAATCTATTTTTTTTCGCTACAAAAGATACAAAACCTTAAAACCTTAAATTTTTTTTTTATTTTTCAGAAGAAAAAAAAACGCTGTTTTCATTAACAGTTCATTTAAGCCGTCATTACAATCTTATCTCGAGGAGATATGATAATCTGATCCAAACATCCAACAGTTATGACAACTTGAAAAGAAAGGTAGTCAAAAGTGATGACAGGATGGAATCATAAACATTCCTGAGGTTAATTCCACCCAATCCAAATTACGAGTCAAATATGAATAAACTCCATTGGAATCTATATAGATACATGGCTCTACAAAAATACATGGGAAAGAGGACATCCACTGCAAAATATAACAGGCTCACTTGAGGAGATACCGAATCCAAGCTCGTTGGACTCTGATGAGGCTAAAAAAGTACACCAGCGAAATTAATAAGGCAGGCTCTCTTGTGTTGATTCCGTGAACTGGCTCGCTTGCTAACTGATTGAACAAAAAGGCATGAGTCTGCTCCTTGTGGTATGATGCGTTAGGTGCTATGAATCGATCCATAAGTGTAAAACTGGCTTGCTTGTTGTGATGTCCTCCCCGATGTTAAACTGGCTCGTTTGTAGTAATAACAAGCCCGCTTGTCCAATACATCCTGGCAGATGAGTCGCTTGAAGTATACAAAGGTATTAATAGTCATGAGGACGTGGAAAAACCTGCACTAGACAAAACAACTGAATCTCTTGTTTGTTGAGCAGTTATATGGAGAAGTCAAAACCGATCGGGCAGAAAAAACCGTTGAGCAGACACGTTTTCTGTAGATCGTGAAGATAGAAATAGGAGGTGTATACAATCATTAAAACAGAACAAAAGTTAGCATACAAAAAACCATGGATGCAAAAGGTTACAGAATATAATCTGTATAGAGTCTGAAATTAAGGCATAGGGACTGTAGATTCCCAAAACTGAACTCCGTCCCTGTAATGAAGCACCTGGATAAAACCATAGTCTTCATTTAAACCCCTTTTGGATAGACTATCAGCACGCGAATGCAAGTCTCTGTAAATATGCTCGATAGGAGGGGATCCCAGTGTTTGCCATATCCTCCGGACCCTGCAGATCCAGCCCAGCAAGTCAGGTATTTGTAGCTGAAAGCTGCCCATGATAACGCCAACAATCAGAGCAGAGTCTCCATATATGTGAAGATCCGATAGATCCATGTTGACAACAGCTAATAGCCCGCCCCAAAGGGCCATAATCTCAGCCTTGTTATTTGTACCTTGTCCGCCATTCCAATACATATGAATTCTTTCCTGGTCTGAAAGCTTAATCCAAGCGCCACATCCCATATTACCCTCCTTGCAAGCGCCATCGAAGAAGACATCCGAAAGAGAAATCTCGTGTGGACGAATCCGATGAGAGCCATCAATAGGACGGGGGATCTTTGTGGGGATGGGATTGATCCAGCACATGATGGCATTATAAATGAGGGGCAGATTGAAAGGGGAAGCGTCGAAGATGAGCCGATTCCTGGCGAGCCATACCTCCCAGATGAAGAAAAAGGGTAGCGATCTAAATCTGTTCTTTATGGAATCCCATTCGACCACGACCGCAATGAAATCAGCAGGAGTCCAGTCAGGGTCAATAAAGTGCACAGAGAATAATCTCCAAAGTTGAATGACAATGGGGCATTGAAAAAATAGATGATCAACCGTCTCTTCGGATAGACCACATATAGAGCACCTGTTAGGACCCATTATGCCTCTTTTGACCAGGTTGTTCCAAGTAAGAATTTTATTCTTCCAAGTGAGCCAACCAAAAAGGATGATTTTTGTAGGTAGCCCACGTTTCCAGAACTGTGCAAAAGTCCGTGAGCTCTGTGCAGAGTAAGTCTAGAAGTTAATTCTGAGATAAATGTCTTTGACAATCGGATGTTCTGCCGTCATCGGCCCATCCCAGATGACGCAGTCGCCACCAAATGAATAGCAGACACCAGCCGCACTTAATGATCCAAGAAGTTGATCCCATTCAGTTGCCATCTCATCATAAAGTCCCAGCGATGTAGCGTTCTTAAAGGTAGGGGCCCCAAAAGTCCATGAGGAAATAGTTTGAGAAAGATAGCAGATCCCCCTGTGAGCGAGACAATGGATAAGCCGTGCGGATGGTTTTGACAGCCTATCAAAACCTTGCAAATTAAGGTTACCGAGAGGTATGCGACTTCCGTCCCTGAAAATCCATGTAAGTCTGTCCCCAACATGTCCCAGGATCTTCTTGAAACTGCCCCATATAGCCGAGTATGTAACAGGGAAACTGAATTCATGGCATAGAAGAAAATGTAAGGGATCACTGGTCAGATATTTGCATTTAACAATCTGCGACCAAATTCTGGTTCCGTTAATAATATGCCAGAAGGACTTAATGAGCAATGCAATGTTGAAATTCCTTGTGTCCAAGATGCCCCAACCATCATGATCTTTGGGCCTGCATAAGGAAGAAAGTCTGACAAGGTGAAATTTGTGTGTATCCCTCGATCCACGCCAAAGAAAACAGCCAATAATCCTGTTGATGTCCTCCACTATACTTGTAGGCAAGTAGAATAAGTGTCCCCAATATACCAGGAGTTGGGATAAAACAGCTTGTATCAAGATATATCTGCCACCTGAGGAAAGCCATCTATGAGTCCACATACAGATTTTCTTCCTAAAACGGTCAAGCAGCCAGAGCCAATCCGATCGGTTGTAACCACATGGTTTGATCTTGTATCCAAGATACATCAGTCCGTCCGACATCAACTGGACTCCAACCCCGAGGAACTCCGCAATGAAGAGGATTTCATCTATATCACCAAACTCGTATAAAAGGAAGGACTTGGCCTTGTTAATATGTAATCCCGTGGTAGCAGCAAATCTGTTGAGTAGGAAGAGTATATAAAACCAATGGTTTCTTCGGAGGCTCCCAAATAGCAGCATGTCATCCACAAACAAGGAATGGGAAGTCGATGTGGATTCTGAAAAGGAAAAACATGCAATGTAGCCATTTTGAGTCGCCATATGCAGCAACTTACTGATGCCATCCAATATAAGTATGAAGATAAGCGGGGACAAGGCACATCCTTGTCTTAGTCCCCGCCCTGCCGCAAAGAAGGAAGTAGGCAGTCCATTGATAAGAACAGCATATCGGACAGAGGTTATGCATGACATAACCCATCGGATAATCCTAAGCGGCAAACCAATCTTAAGTAAAACCAACCGGATACAGGACCAATCCAGGGTGTCGAAGGCTTTGTGTAAATCAACTTTCATAATCAGGGCCTCACGTTTCTGAAAGTGTATGGAATGAAGAATCCCCTGCGCGATAGCAATAGCATCATGAATTGACCTTCCTTTAAGGAAACCACTCTGTTCAGGAGAGATATGTGCAGATAGAGCTGGTTTTAATATGTTAGCAATGATCTTGGAAGTGATTTTATACAGAAGATTACACAGTGCAATCGGTCGGTATTCCCCAAAGAATGACGGATGATCATTCTTTGGAATGAGCGCTATGAATGTGGAGTTCAAATTGGCCGGGATACAACCAGATGTTCTGAAAAATTCCGTTATGTCCGTCAACTCTTCCCCCATTATATCAAAGAAAAACAGAAAAAATTCAGAGGTCCAGCCATCGGGACCTGGGCACTTGTCGTGTGGGAAGGATTTAAGCACCCCTTCGACCTCAGCAATAGAAATAGGTGTATCCATAGAGTTTATGTTATCCACTTCTAAAATTCTAGGGACATGATCTAGTACCCACTGTTGGCAAGAGAAGTCAATCTCTTGATTCTGTTGAAAGAAGGCCGAGAAATGTAGTAAAGTTTCATCCCGGATATCCGGCTTAGTTGTAGCATAGCTACCATCAGCGCTTTTAATTCGCCAAATGGCATTGCGATTCTTGCGGTCAGTAGCACATTTATGAAAATACCTTGTGTTCATATCCCTTTCTTTTAACCAACTATTCCAACACTTCAGCTTCCAAGAGATTTCTTCAATTTTCAAGATTTCTTGTTCCCTCGCAGCCAGGGATTTCATATGATCATAGGCCTGTTGGTCCGGAGCTTTGTCCTTGACGCCGAGAAAGATAGACCTCATTTGTTCTTTAATGTCTGTCAACTCTGCCTTGAGTTCCTTTTTCTTATTGATCTCCCATTGCTTGGCTGCTTTTTTCAAATTCTGTATTTTGTGGTGGAAAAGGTTCCAACCGTCCAAACCGAACATATCCGCACCTTGAAGCCATATCCCTCTGATCAGGTCTACAAAATCATTGTCCTCCAACCATGCTCGATTGAATTTGAAATGTAATCCCACCGGTCTGTCATCCATACGCCAAGAGAGAAGGATCAACATATGATCCGAGACATGGGAAACCAGCACTTCACTTCTTGGCAATCCCATCGAATTAATGAGCTTGTCATTTACCAATGCCCGATCCAGCCTTTTGCCGATGTAATCTGCATCAGACCTTCTGTTCGTCCATGTCGGAATTTTGGGCGAAGGGATGATATCCACCAAATGATAGTCCGACATCATCTCTTGTAGAAAACCGGCCAACCTGTCAGCCCTGGCCTTGTCACCCCAAATATCATCAAGGTTCATAGTGGAATTCAAGTCGCCCATTATTATCAGGTTCTTCAAGGAGAGAAGCCCTGAAAGTTTAAACTTGTTCCAAAATGACAGCCTGTTATGATAAGGTGCGTATAGATTGATTATGTTGAGAAGACCATCGAAACCTCTAATACGGCCCACTAATATGATCCCTCCAAAAAACCTGTATGCCTTAAAGTTTGCCCAATATGGATTCCATAGGGCAATTAGACCACATGAATGTCCAGTCACATCTACAGTTGCAGCCTGCCAACCTTTACATATGTTTAGGAAAGTATTAATGGCCTTCTCCCTGGAACTTAGTGTCTCTTGGCACAAAATGATGCAGGGCTTCTGAGAGGTGATAATATCCCTGAGGCAATGTTGTTTGGGGGCATCGCCCAATCCCCGGATGTTCATGGAGAAGAAGTGGATCATTCTGGAGAGTCGGCGGGTATACTTGCTCTAAGCGCCCGGATGTTGCCCGAAAAATCATCGAAGATGGCAATGGGAACATCAGTATAGTTATCAAACTCGTCAGAGGATAGCTGCAGAGCCCGTGGATCAGACAAAAGATGACGCACAGATCGGTTCTTCTTACTATTTTTCCGGATTGTGACATTAGACACATTAGGAGGAGGAATGACTTTGTCAGGGGAAACAATGATCTTGTTGAAAACTGTAAGGGCAGCAAGATCTAAGTCCGAGTTACCTAGGAGCATGTCAATGTCACTACCGACTGAATTATGAGGAGACTGTGGCAAAGCGGCAAGTCCCTCATTTGATGATGACACAGAAAGAGGAAGGAAATGATTATCAGGTTTACAGGGGTCATTCACCTGTGAAGGTTCCCCAGTTTGATGAATGGAGGACGAAAATAGAGGAAGGTCTTTCGGGAGGAGGTTAGACGAACTAAGGATAACATCATTCAAGTTGGTTTCCAGGCCATCCTTCCAGACTCCAACACTCCCAGGATCAGAGTTATTGACAACAGGCACATGTGGGGCAAAAACGTCATCCTTCCCTTTGATCGAATTGGATGGTTTTTCATCACGACCCTCCCCAGAAAAAGACTGGTTTTTGTCAAAGTGAAACGAATCCCGACCCGCCCCATCCTTATGCATGATAGTTCTATCACTAAGAGCATTGGAAAAAACATACGCTTCTTCGTCATCAGAGGAGAGAGAATATGAATTCCCTGGATGAGATCCTCCCTGGGAGCACGCAGCGTGAAAATGTCGTCGATCCTTAGACTGGTGTAGCCATTTCCGTCGAAGCTGGTGACAAAGAGGACAATGGTTCCGAAGATGGCCAGTACGATGACAGATGAGGCAACGGAATGGTATCCCCCAGTAATCGATACGCTGTCGATGGTGACGCTGACCCCATAACAGGTCCACATCACCAGGCAGACCTCCAACAAACTCCACCTCGACGAGGATCCATGCGATCCTTTTGTCGCCGGATCCAACAAAACCTGGGTCAATGTACTTAGTGGTACCAATAGAATTCCCTATGGCCCGTAGCATTTTGTGTGTCCAGAATTCCAATGGCAACCCAGGGAGCTTGACCCAGATAAAACGACAATTAGGAGCCTCCAAGACTGGATTGAAACCTAGGTACCAGCGAATAAGCTGCAGATAACTCCGACCACGCACTCAGGTCCGATTTATAACTTTGAATATATCTTTATCATCCATAAAGTGAATACAGAACCATCCATTGAAAAGTTTGCTAACTCTGGGCGCATATCCGATCAATGGAATCCAAACCTGTCGGACCCAGCAATCCATATCAAAATCATTGCAATCGGGGAGCATCCATCTCCCAATTAAAACGTGCTTTTGAAGACTAGCCACCCTGCAGCATAAGTCGTCGTGGTCTAAATTTATCTCTTTGATCAGCATATTCTGCTTATAAAAAGCGCTCTTTCCACTTTTGCGTCCAAGCTTCTTCTTCTTATGAATAGGACCATCGAAATTATGCAGAGAGTTCCCCTCCCCAGCCAAAGTGTTGCAGCAAACCGGATTGATTAACTGGCAGTCTATCTCACTATCTCGGCCAAAATGGTTTTCCACTTCAATGGTGGCACGGATGAAAGCTTCGTGAGCTGAGGTGTCCGAGGCAAAATCCACAATCGGGACATGTGTCTTAGTCGTATGGTTTGACAGGTGAGAATTAATGTCAAGACGACCCCAAAACACCACAGATCGAAACTTAGCAGAAGATGTCACCAAGAACCAGCCACGTATGACGATGTAGGACACATGGCCGCGGGGTCCCAGTCTACGAAATAGAGGATATCAGTTGACAATTATGACATATCACACTCAATAGAAGAAGTATGATCCCGGAGAAAATAGTGTAAGTACAAAACCCAGATAGTCATAAATAAGTAGACGATGCACTAATGTCATAAATAAGTAGACGATGCACTAATGTCAGTGCTTTAGACCCAGAATAAAATAATAGAGAGCCGATCTCAGGTAGTCAACCCAATCAAGTCAGAGCATACGGACGACGCCTAAACATACCATATACCAAAATGGAAATCCCAAGGTAGCCTGGATAACATGGGAGAAAAATAAAGAAATCCTACTACCAAGGACAAAAGGTTAAATGCCCCCCTTGTGAACAGCTTTGGGAAGTGCGCCCCTGTGAGTAGGGGAGAGTCGCCAGTACTTAAACACGTCCCCCTCCACCTCAGCAAGCGACGTGTTATGTCACGTGGTCGTTGTACGACAGGTGTCCAGCACAACCGGCCACGTGTTGGGTTGGTGCCACCATTAATGAACAGCATTTACTGCAGATTTAGGGTTTCGTATGGCGGTTTAACCGGGATGAGGTTTTGCTCCCGTTCATTTCTGCTCGGGCCCGAAGTGTGGGCGTTCGGCTCCGCCGCTGGTGGTGGTTGCCGGTACCAAAACTTGTTCGCCCTGTCGCCATTTGCTGAATGTTGTTTAACATTTTCTTGCCCGCCATTGTTGGTTGTCTGTTAGGTGCAGTTTTTATGCCTGTTCGCCGGTTCCGCCATGTTCAGAATGTTGGGTTTCAACCTTTGTCTGTTGCCGAACGTTGTAGCTCGCAGGGGGTTCCTATTCTTGAATGCGAAGTCTGCTATTGGGTCCGCCTTTCGTCTGATGCTGGACCGCCAGCTTATCGTTTGTTGTCTGCAAGGGTTTCGGTCTGCTTGCTCTGGTTTATCGAATTCTTCAGGTTAAACTGCAATTCGTTCAATTTTTTTCTGCAATTCGTTCAATTTTTAGTCTGATAATGCCAAAAAATTCTAATTTTCTTGTTTACTTGCAGGTACAGGGTTCCATGGTGGTTGTTCGAATTGGTTCCAGGGTTCCAGGTTCCTCAGCGGCGACGCCCTGCAACCTTTACACTTCTCAACCTCTGCGCTTCTCGGTGACCTCTGGTAGGATTCATAATCCTACCAATCATTTGCTGTGTTTTTTAACACTTATTCCCTGTGTTTTTTAACACTCCCAATCGTTGTTCGGTGGAATGGAAGCTCTTCTTGTTTTCTTGTAACAGTGAATGGAATTTTTGTGGGTTTATATGCTGACGAATTTATGTTTTTTATCTGTGGGTTTAGGGGTTAGGGTTTGGTTCTGGTACTTGGCAGAGTTTGGTTTGTAACTTCGCAAAATGTATGCTAGATTTCAGTTTCACATCTACATGTCATTTTAAGTGATAATCTATTTTCTTAGTTTTTGTCTTTTGAAATTTGGTCTCTCTTTTCGCAACATGGACTTAAGAATACCGATAAAGGTTGCCATAAAAGGTGAGGGTATGGCCATAAAGCTTGAGACAAATTCATTTTATTAATAGAATGTCTTTATTATCTGAATGCTTTGGGACAGGAATTGTTTTCAGTAGACAGAAACTTTTTTACCTCTATTGAAAATGGATCCCTTCGTAAAACCAGATTTAATTTTGGCACTGCCAAAGTTTTAAGATTTTGGTGTGGAACTAGCAGTGGGAATGCAACTTCCTGTGGGTGACTGGTGAAAATGGAACGTTTGAAAGTTTTTGGCTACGCATAGATTGAATATATGATAATTAAGGTGGATGTTACCATTTCAAAAGTAAGTTCTCTAATGGCAAATTGATTGACTGCAATACAGTATATTTCTATGCCCAATTGTTATGCTGTATTCGTATGATGCACCTTGTTTTCAATTTTGTTTCTTTGCTATGACATGCTAGTGTATCCAACTCTCTTTTTATTGCATGTTGGCTCCGCACCTTGCTTTCCATTTGGTTTCTTTACTTGTGTCATCTTAGTGTATCCATATATACATGTTGACATGTCATTTTAAGTGATAATCTATTTTCTTAGTTTTTGTCTTTTGAAATTTGGTCTCTCTTTTCGCAACATGGACTTAAGAATACCGATAAAGGTTGCCATAAAAGGTGAGGGTATGGCCATAAAGCTTGAGACAACTTCATTTTATTAATAGAATGGCCTTTATTATCTGAATGCTTTGGGACAGGAATTGTTTTCAGTAGATAGAAACTTTTCTACCTCTATTGAAAATGGATCCCTTCGTAAAACCAGATTTAATTTTGGCACTGCCAAAGTTTTAAGATTTTGGTGTGGAACTAGTAGTGGGAATGCAACTTCCTGTGGGTGACTGGTGAAAATGGAACGTTTGAAAGTTTTTGGCTACGCATAGATTGAATATATGATAATTAAGGTGGATGTTACCATTTCAAAAGTAAGTTCTCTAATGGCAAATTGATTGACTGCAATACAATATATTTCTATGCCCAATTGTTATGCTAGACAGATGATGCACCTTGTTTTCAATTTTGTTTCTTTGCTTATGACATCCTAGTGTATCCAACCTCTTTTATTGCATGTTGGCTCTGCACCTTGCTTTCCATTTGGTTTCTTTACTTGTGTCATCTTAGTGTATCCATATACATGTTGA
>JAXQQM020058158.1:0-104047 GCA_034641835.2 Pinus albicaulis
TCAGCACACGATTGTCCAAAATAGGTCAAAATTCCTTCAAGGAAGGCCTGCTTGGTCAAGCACAAATTCTGCAAAGGACAGCTGCCCATTTTGGCTATCAGCAGAAAATAAGGTAAGGTAAGAGGCCAGCTCCTCACTAAAGGACATCCACAACAAAGCAAAGGAAGAAGGCCTATGTTCAAAGAGAATCAAGATTTTTAGGATTAATTGGCTAAACAACGTTGCCAAGCAAGAATCCAATGCAAAATACCACAAGGACACAGGCACATCAACACAACCAAGGACAAATTGAAGATTTTTAGAAGTTATAAATGAAGAAGGGAAAAAGGTGAGGTGAATTAAACAAAAATGAATGAACTTTAAAGGGATATAGATAACGTAGAAGAAAACACTAATTATTCTTCTCTAACAACCCTAAAACCTAAGGTTTTGGGAAGATAGGCAAAGCAAGTGAAATGAAGATGATGAGCCTCCATCATGACAACAAAACGTTTTCAAAAGCTATTGAGGGTGATTTATAGGGTTTGACAAAGTAACAATGCTTTAGTACGTCAAAGGGAAAAAGTGCAAAGAGTATCAGTGTGAAGGATATCAAGCCCCCATTTTCAGTCATAGCCCTCAAAATGGTCAAAGGAAGGAAAGCATAAGGTTAAGTTTCAAGACAAGAAATCAAGCTAACTATGGGTTTATTATTGAGTAACTAAAGTTGTCAAAATCCAAATAATGACAAAGGAGACCAAAAACAACTGTGTCATGGCACCTTCAACAAATCAGAAGTGGCCAAGAAGAGACATAGAAGGCATGATCTATAATCTTTGTCAAAATGGATATATCATTGTCAAAATCAGTATGAAGGTAAGAAAAACATGTTTTTAAGTTCAGTAACACTCAGAGATGCCAAAAATGATAAAAAACGGTTTCTCAGTTTCTCATGTGCAAAAAAAGGAGGTTTTAGATGCCAAGACCCTCAAGATTAGAAAGGACCTCTTCATCTCTCCAGCAAGCCATCACCAAAGGAAGAAGAATTACCTTGAAAAGTTTTCAAAATCACCTGCAAAAAGGTCAAAAAGCATATCAATCAAATGATAAAGGGACAAAAACTTAGCAAAGTGGGATTTTTATTTCAATTTATTTTTCAAAAGGTATAAAGGCATCTCAGTTATCATTTTTTTGGTTCACTTTTAATTTGCAAGGAGAGGAAACCCTTCAGGAGAAATTTTCCGAGTTTTTGTTGAAATCTGGGCAAGTTCACTGGCGCTACGCCCAGAGCCTGGCGCTGCACTCACAAACCCTGGCGCTGCGCGAAAGGAGGTCTCCGCGGTGAAATTTTTACACTGCACTACGCATATGTTGGCCGGTGTTGCACGAATAAACCGACGTTGCACTCAGGAAAAACCGACATGCCCAAGCCCGGCGCTGCGCCAATAGGCCAACCCAACAGCCCGTTTAAAGCTAGGCACTACACGCACAGAGCACACGACAGGCCCAGCACTATGCCCAAGGGCCAGTAGGCCTACACAAGGAGGAATTGCTGCACACAGAGCACCCGACTCACCTGGCGCTACGCTCAGAGGCACACGACAGGTCCGACACTGCACTAATGCAAAAGGTCACCCAAATTTCACAAAAAATTTCCATCAGCTCAAGGGAAGCCCTCTAAATTGTTTTCAAAACCATACAAGCAAGCTAAAGTGGTAGGTGGCCTTTTCATCCTAGCCCTCCAAGTAATTTTTGTGTTTTAATAGTTAAAAGTGATGATTAAACCCTAGGCTTTGCAAACCCTAGGTCTTCATGACAATTAAACCTCTATTTTTGACCTCCAAGCTAGTAAATGCCATTTGAAAGGCGGTGAAATTAGGGAAAGCATAGATAAGTTCAAGTAAAGGCCCTCATCAATCTCAAAAGAAAACAGTCATACCTCACCTCCATATCACTCATTTTCAAGAGCTGCCCACCATCATTTTCATTTTACTCCTCTTGCCCAAGTTTGTCCAAAAACAACCCTAATCACCATGTCAGGAGCAGAAAATAGTAGCAATAGTGAAAGAGGCCAAGGGTCTATGAGGCCAAACCAAAAACGAGGGAAAGTGAACAGATTTGAACCCCAGAGCATAGTGGATGTCACCTCATCTACCATGATCCTATCATGTTTCCAGAATGTGGGATATTTTCAATTTTATGAGAAGGTCAAACAAGTACAACACCACCCAGAGCTTACAAGGTTGTTTTTCCTCAACCTCCACAAAAAATAGGTGAATATTGTAGGGGTGGATTTTGAACTATCAGAAAATGTCATCTCTAAAGCTACAGGGATACCTGCTATTGGTGAGAAATGGTTCAAGAAGGAAAGGTTGGATATGAACCATTATGATCCATTTGCCAAAACTAGGTACAAAGTAGGCTGCAAGGCTATCTTCCCTTTATCATACCTAAAATAGACGTTTTCACCATTGATGAGGGTTATCATGAAGTACTTCACCTATGAAGGGAGTTACTCTAGACTTTATTCCTACCATGTTAGACTCCTCATGCATTTCTCAAGGGTTAAAATGCTTCACCTTCCTTACTACTTATATAGGAGCATTGACAAAATGTCTTATATTGCCCAGAGGAGAAGTTATGCCCAAAAAATGCAGAGTTTGTTCCACCACTCCTTGATCAAGATGGTGGTTCTACATCAGTTGGAACAAAAGGGCACACCTTGGGAAGTATTCATAGCCCATGAAGTCTTCACAATCCCACATCTTCCTCATCAACCAAACTTGCCCTCATCATCTACACAAGTGTCCTCACCTCAATAAAACCTCCCTTCCTCCCCTTCTCTTGATGCATCAAATGAAGAATGAAGTGGCAATGAAGAATAAAGTGAAAATGAGGGAGATAATGATAATGAGTCAAATCAAAATGAAGAGGGTGAGAGTGACAATAAATCAGTCCAAAGTGAGGCATAGGTAGATGATGAAGAAGAAGTAGATGATGAGGAAGAGGAAAATGATGAAGAAGAAAATGATGATGAGGCAGAGACAGAAATTGATGAAGACAAAGAAGAAGGAAATGATGAAGATGAAAATAGTGAGCATGAAAATGAGCAAAACAGTTAAAACATGGAGATAAATGGTGATGATGAGTTATGTCAACAAGAGGACAGGGGAGACAACTTGAGCGATGATGGTGATTTGATCCAGCAAGAAGCAGAGGACATGGAAACAGAGAAAGAGGATCACAATGAAGAAAATGAAAGAGATGAAAGTGGAATTTAATTCAGCAGTGATGAAGAGGGAAGCCAGGATAAAGATCAGAATAGTGAGGAAAATGCAAAGGCTAATGGCAACAGTGACACCCAAGAAGCAAGCCTCAGTGATGGACAAGACAACAAAGAGGAAAACATTCTTGACAGTCATGAAAATAATCATGACAGTCATGAAAATAATGAAGGAGATGAAGGGGATGACAAGCAAATTGAAGATCACAGTAGTGAAGAGGAAAGAAACTGAAATGAAGAAAATAATGACAATGCAGAAAATAATGAAGAGGATGAGAGTGGTGATGATGTAGAAGACAATGATGAGGCAGCAAATATGATGACTGATGATACCAATAATGAAGATGAAGAAATTAATGACAACAACAAGGATCACAACCATGATAAAGACACCAACAAGACCACAATCACACCTCTTTCACTCACATATCAAATAGGTCCAAGGCTTGTGTTTGCTGCCTCTAAAAGGCAAGGGACCATGCCATCTACCTCAGCTCAGCCATTGGAAAAAGGCAAACAAAAGGTAGTAGAAGAAGAAGAAGAATATCATGAGGTGGAAAGGGAGTTTGAGATCATTCAGGTAGACAGTGATGAGGAGGATGAAGCAAGGATCTCAAACTTGCTCATCCAAAACAAAAATGCACTCATTAGAGACCTCCAAACCAATATGAATAGGGGAAAAGTGTAAATGATGCCCTTGACTTGGAAAAAATGCAGTTAGGAGCACAACTTGCAATCTATGAAGCTATAGCCATTAAGGCCCGAAAAGAAGCCCAAAGGGCACAGGTGAAACTAGAAGAGTTCATAGGCACTTATGAAGAGAGTGAGGATGAGGAAGGTTAATCTAGGAGGAGGCCTAGAACCATGGGGTTGAAGAAGGCATTGGGAAAGCAAAGAGAACAAGAAGTAACCCTATTAGAACAACTCCCCCTAGATGATCTTTTGGCCATGGAGATAGCACATGATCGGGAACCTTGGTTGGAAAGAGACAAAATGAAATTGGAGGCTAAATTGGAGAAGGCTAACAAGAATCTTGATCTCCAAAGAAGGATGACTAAGCATTATGCTCCGAGAAACCAAGTTGCAAGGGCCAAACCAAAGAAGGCCCAAGCTAAGATCAAGGCACTAAAAGAAGAAAAAGGCCAAGCTACACTTGCAATTTTGGCAGAAGCTTCTCTAATGGTCTCCCAAACCCCTTGAAGGAGACATCCACCAATTTTGAAGAAATTTGGACAAATTTTTGTTTTTTGTGAATTTGGAGGCATATAAGCGCAGCACCACTGGTGCTATGCTTTTCCCTTAGGCATCCTCAGAAGGAGAAATTTACATTTTTGGATTTCTCATGCCTAGTACACAATGCTCACCAAATTTCAAAGAATTTGGAGCATTTTTTACCCTCAAAAGGTCAAAAAACACCTCATTTTTCACCATTCTACCTCATTTTCAGGCCTGGGGCTGTGCTCAGAGAAGTTTTGTAAATTTGACTTCTCAAATAGGTTACAGGAGCTCAATAAAAAAATCAAAGGTAGATTTGGAAAGAAGACTCAGTAGAATTTCCAACCAGCCATCCTGGAGCAAAATCTGACATCGGGAAGGTCCCAAAAACTTGGCTGCAATAGGACCTATTTTCTGCCTAGGATGGCGCTGTGCTTATAGACAACACTGTGTTTTTTTGGCCAAAAGTAAATGAAACACACTCATTTATTTCAAAATCATATTTTAGGGTTTTTTAAGGAAAATCAGTCTAGAATTAGGTGCTAGAAGTTATTTTGGCATTTATTTCATGGGATATTTTGTGCCCTAGGCCTTGCATGGTCTCTTGGGAATTTATGACATTTATGAGTGATTTTGACATTTTCCAACCCTATATAGGGTTTTTCCCTCCTTTTCTAGATAAATAGAGCATGAGGGTTTCATTGTAAATGTTGGAATTTGATGAGTTTTGAGAGCAATAAATGGTTTTCTTGAGTTTGAAGAAGAAATTGGTCTTGTGGAGTGTGTGAATGGCTGCTTTGATTGATGATGAAGGAGGATAGCTTGCAGGATCCCTGAGCATGATTAATTCTGATGTGTCTCTATTTAGTTCTTATTTCCTTATGTATCATTTTGTTACATTCTTCTATGTTGCAGTAGAATAGAAGAGTATAGGCTAAGAAATGTTGTTTGAGGCACCTTTGTCCTTCATGTTTTCTATTGTCTTTATGTTTTCCTCTGCTGGGTTAGTTTAAGGAATTCTTAGTTGCTTCTTAGACCTACCTATGCTTGTTTATTCCATGAATGGTTCAATATAGTAGTTTTCAAATATGTTTTATGGTTAGCCTTGCTTATTTGATGCTATTTAAACTTTGTTTTGGAATATCTATTTAAAGTACTGCTTGTTAGGTTTTAGCCAAATAGGTTGTTATCACCTGATCTAGACCTCAGGCTAAAAAGGCAAGTCAGGGTAACATCTAAACCACGCCCAGCCTTGTAGCTAGCCCTACAAGGTCAGGAGAGGGCTCTCTCTGTGAAAGGATATTAAAAAAAAATACAATAATGGATTGATTTTAGGCTAGGTATAATAATGAGAAAATGTTTAAATGAAATGAATGAATTTTTCAGGGATGTGTGGGACAAATGGGACAGTTTGAATCGGGGAGTTAAATCAGGGATAAATGTTATTTCATGGGGCAAGGTGTGCAGGAAATTTTAGCAATTAAGTTTTAAATAATTATGAGATGGTAAGACTGGTGAGGAGCTTAAAAGGGCATGGGAGATGGATCCTTTTCAAAGAGAAGAAAAAAATAGAGTATGAATGATTTCCCAAGGCAGAGCATGAAAATGGATTCTACCTTTCTATCTTGAAAGCATTCAAATAGAGATGTTTATGAATGAATGGTACACATAAAAATTTACATATGAACACAAGGAGAGAACAAATGATAAATTTCATACCACATGGATCCCACAAATCATAGCTGCATCTCTTTATTAATTCCCCGTCCAAAACTGTTACAATGGAGTGCAGAGTGTTCTGCTCGATTTCCATACTAAAACCCTACTTTATGAGTTACAGACTGGTTTACAAATGATTTAAAATTAAATTAAATAGAATGAAATGTGGGAAAATAGATCCATAGAAAAAGGGAGTTGTTTTAACAACTCAGAACTGTAATTCGAAGATAGAAAAGAGAACCAACAATTTGCCTCTGAAAATAAGGAATAGCAATAAATTTTCAGCCATCTGAAGATTTCATTGTTACACTGGATGAAATAAAAATAGGCAATCCGAAAACGGATTCCTACTTTGCTGCTGTTGTAGCAATCTCTGTCTCATTTTAGCTTTCGGCCCTTTGACTGTTTTTCACTATTTTTATCCTTTGAAGAAAAACGTCTTTGAAGAAAATGCCTTTGAAGTTATTAAAAATGAAATTATGCCTTTAGTGAAGGAAAGACTCATTTTGAGTGAAAGGAAAGGAGGTGGGGTTTCAAACCGCAATCGCAATCGGAATCGACGGGGGAGAGGGAATACAAAATATAATGGAACAATACGTTGTGATGGTGTAATCGCAATCAGGGATCGGGGGGCTAGATATATGTGAAACAAATCCCAAAATCTATGATGCGATTGGCAAAATGGAAATAGGGATAAAACATAAGCCAAAGGGATATTTCCACATAAAAAATAGTTTGGCTCTTTTACAAAGAGGAAAACAATTTTTGTGTTGAAAGGCCTTTAAGGCGGGACTCGGGATATAGCACAATCACAATCGGAATTAGGGGATTGGGCCGGGAGTATTACACAACAAAACTTCGCTGATGTGATTGGGGGGAGGCGATGGGGAATCCTTTGTATAAATGAAATAAAACAAAATTCGATTTTAACAAAGGGAAAGGCCCTTTTATTATGAATGGGAAGAGGCTTATGTGGTGGGCCCGAAGGTCCATCGGCATCGAGAGATTGGAGGAGGGCGGAGGAAAAGTCTTAATGAAATCGCCGATTGCGATGGAGCGACGGTGTATGGGCCGTCCGATTGGATGACAGATCGACGGCAGAGGTGTAATTAGAGGGTTTCAATCGGGAGTAGTCAATCAGAGGGGATTATTTTGAAAGCGCCGATTGCATACAGGCCATCGGATCGTTGATCGTATCAATGGTAAAGATAACATCGGGTGAGTTCAATCGGGGGCATGGCAATTAGGAAGGGAGAATCGAAGGAAGGGATTTCAATGCAAAACTTGAATTTTTATTATAAAGTAAAAAGGCATGAGGGGAAGTGGTTTAATCGCATCATAGTTTTACAAGGGCCAATCGGAACACACATTCTAAATGTTGCGATTGCGATGGGAAAGGGAAGGGTTTGGAATGGCAGGGAGGATTTATAATAAAAATTTAACTTTATTATAAAGTTAAAAGGTATGGAGGGGAAGTGGTTATGTTTTATCGGGATTTAAGGAAATGGGACTTTATAATAACAAACTTTTGAAATGTTATTATAAAGTTTAAAGGAGTATGGAGGGGAAGTGGTTATTAAATCGCATATATGTTTAAAAGATTTTAATAATGAAATTTTTCCATTGGATGGGGAAAAAGGGATTTTATAAAAGAAAATATTAAACTTTAATAACATAAAGTTTAAGGGAAAGGTGGGAAAAAGGGGAAGGATTAGGGTATAGAGGACTTTATTCACTTATGCATAAATTTCAATCCAGAAGTCAGTTTTGAGAGTGTAATATACCGTTGGAAAGCTCTTTCCAGGATCTTTCTGTTAAACATACTTAGAACATGATTATAAACTAAAAATTCTATGGAAAATTCCTCTGAATGGAAGGGTGGTGATGCAGCTTCTGAAGTGTGACTTATTACATATGATGACATAAAATTACATAAAGATGATAATTAAAAGTAAAGTATCATGTTTTCACCTCAAAAAATGGTTTTGAGGAGAAAATTACATCAAGATGAATAAAACATTTCTTTTATCTTCTCAGGTGCTATGACTTTGAGTTTATTGACTTCCTCATGACCTTGCTGATATTTATTAATGCTTGACTCATTAATTTGACCATGGTGCGACCCTAGAACCTAATGAGACACATCCTATGACCTACTTACATGACTCACAAAGTGAAATTAGCTCTTGAATAAAGACCATAGAGAGGAGAATCAGTACATTTCACACGAGGGAAAACTGATGGAAAAATCACTTCCATCAATGAATCCATGACCTAGCGGAATCGTGAAAATTTATGGTATGGGACTCTTAATATGCAAATGCAAAAGAGAAATTTTGATCACTGATGGCAGTATGACTAAACTAACACTAACATTGTCTCCAATGGGGATGGTATCTCCTTGGAGGTGCCAAGAACACCGTAGACCAAGTAGCCTTATCCATTGGGTATGGAGTCAAAAATATTGAAAAACGACATAATGCAGACTGAATTTGACTCAGGAATAAGACTAAAAACAGAAATAAAACCAAACCATACACATATCATTTAAGTTTTATAGCCTTCACCTTGAGCCCCAAGCTTCAATGACTGTGTACTTGAACTTTGGCAAAAAATAACATGTTATATACAATGATGGTGACATAGTTTTTGATCCATTATCTTCAACAATGGTAGTGCTTCAAAAGCCTACCATTCACTACTCCTCTAGGGTAGTCTTGGCCATCCATTTCTGAAAGCAAGGAAGCATTATGTCCCTTGTATGCTAAAATCCTGTATGGTCCTTTCCACAGGTTTTCAAACTTACCATGCTCCCCTTTGTCCTCATTTCTTGCATCCCATCTCAACACCATATCATCTAACTGAAAATTTTCTGCTTTGGTCTTATGGTCATAGATCTTCTTTATCTTCTTCTACAACTGAATAGCATTCTGTGACACTTCCTCTCTTGTTTGATGAAGGTGGATCATCCGATTGATCCTTTGTTGATTGTCATCATCTTCACTACCAACTTCTCGTAACAATATCATAACTGGAACTGTAAGAGATGTAGGAAAGACAACATTAGTGCCATAAAAAAATTCAAAAGGTGACATACCTATGGATTTCTTACTGCTAACTCTGTCTGCCCACAATGCATTGATGAGCTTTCGATGCCAGTTTCTTTTGTTTGCCTCCATCATTTTCTTGATTATATTTATCAGTGATTTTTTCGATGATTCCTCTAGGTCATTGCCTTGTGGATAGCACGTTGTTGAATGGCCCAACACAATGTTATATTTGTTGCAGAAATCCACCATATTCTTAGACTTGAACGCTGTTGCGTTATCTGTTATAATTTTGTGGGGGAAACCAAATGAGATAAAATATTCGATTCTAGGAATTGAATAATTACCGTATCTGTAGCTTTCCTTGCTAGGACGACCTCGATCCATTTATTAAAGTAATTTGTACCTGTCGAGATCCATCGATGCTGTGCTGATGAAGCAGGATGCATTTCTCCTATGAAATCGAGTCCCGACTACTGAAATGGAGCGTTTACTACAACTGGTTTCAAAGGAAGAGGAAGCATTTTCTTCTTCCCTTGGAAAATTTGACATTCATGACAACTCATCACTATTTTATACAAATCTGAGAATAACGTGGGCCAAAAATATCCTGCTCTCAGCACTTTGTTAACTGTAGTTTTCCAAAACAAATGACCACCACAATCACCTTTATGAAAGTCATGCATTACCTTCTAAGCCTCTTCTGCAACCAAACAATTATGCAGAATTCCTCCTGGATCTTTCCAATATAGAGCAGTGTTTAAAATACAGTATTTAGCAGACTTAAGTTTCAGTAATATACCTTTTCTTTTAGACATCCCTAGAGGAGGTGAAAGATGCTAAAGAACATAAAAAATATCTGAATACCATGGAGATTGTAGAAAAATGTCTGAAATTGGAACAAGCAAGCCTTCATCTTCATCCTATGACATTGTTGTTATGAGGTTTATGTCCAGGGCACGCAGATTTGATTGGGCCATTAGCTTTGCCAAGCCTTGTCCTTTGATCAACTTCATGGGTTTGTTCTCCAAATCGTACTCCAACATTGCTGCTATCCATTTACCTCTTCGACCTTCGGGATTAGTTTGCATTAACACATCCTTTACTGTGGCATTAGGAACATATGCAATAGTATGTGAATGCATAATATAGACCCTAAAATCCTTTAGTGCCTTTATAAGAGCCAATGCTTGTTTCTCAATAATATTATACCTCAAGGTAGCATCTCTAATAGTCCTACTGAAAAAGGAAATTGGATTTTTGACCTGATCTCTCTTTTGCATAAAAAAAAAAGCCATAGTATGCTCCGAAGTGAACTAAAAAATAATAAAATATTGAGTATAGTCGGGACTAATCAAGACTGGGGCATTGGAGAAAGCAAAATTTACCAGATTAAATGATTTGATAGCTTCCTCACTCTATTTGAAAATGCTATATTTATTCAACATGTTAGTCATTTCCCGTAGATGTTCAGCCAAATTGGGTATAAATCTGCGCAAGAAATTCATCTTACCATTGAATTCTTGAATCTCTTTTTTTTTCTGTGGAAGGTCTATGTGCTCAATTTCCCCCACTCCAGATGGATCAATGCAGATACCATCCTTAGAGATGATATTCCCCAGCAGCTTGCCTTAATCCATGGCAAAAAGACTCTTTTTTGGATTGAGAGAAATCCCAAAATTTCTGCATTGCTAAAAAAAAACTCTCAAATGGTGCAAATGCTCATCATCAGAACCAGAAAACACTGTCAGATCATCCAAATAAGAAAAAAGAAAAACATATTTTTCATTGGCAAAATAAAATTCCATTTCTCACTGGAAAGTAGCTCCAACGTTCTTCAGTCCAAATGAAATTTTGGCATACTGGAAGGTTCCCCAGGGTGTTGTGAAAGCAGTTTTGTCTTGGTCTTTCTCATGCACCAAGATCTGATTATAGCCTGAGTAGCCATTAAGTAGTGACATCCTAGATGCTCCAACTACTCTCTACAGAATATGGTCCATCTTCGAAAGTGGATAATTATCCTTTAAGGATGCTTTATTAAGATTCTGAAAATCTATGCACAACCTTATTTCTCCTGTCTTCTTATGTACCAAGATCAAATTTGAAATCCAGTCAGAAAATCTATTAGGAACAATGATATCAGATTTATACAATTTGTTTACCTCTTTTTCGATGGATGGCAACAGCTTCGGATTGATTGTTCTCAGCTTCTGTCTAAATGGTTTCTGATCCTGCTTGATGGGAATAGTATGCTGGATTATGTTCTTATCATAAACATTCAAATCTGAATAATCCCATGCAAACACATTAGAAAATTCAGAAAGCAATTTAACATACTTTTCCTTTACCTCAGGGGACAATGCCTTTGACAACTTGACAAACTTGGGCTTGTTAGCTGTTCCAAGATTCACATCTTCAACTCCTTTCTTAGTAGGTGCCAAGCTTGGTTTCTTAGCAACCTCATCCTGATCAGAAAGCTCCTCTAAAGGTATGATACCTCTAGGAATTGCATTGTCGTTGAGCTACAATATGTCCATCTAATTTGCTTCAATTTCTTGATCATCAACCTCATAATCGCCTTCTATTGGAGTATCTTTGAATTTTCCATCACTCTGCAAAAAAGAATTGATCTCATTTTCATCCCAAAACAATTGCCAATACCTTAAATTGTTTGGAACAGCAGGCCTATGTTTGACATAAATATCAAACTTGTTGCTGGAGTTCATCAGAATCTTCAAATTGCTTGCAGTAGTGGAAAGAGAATCAACAATAATGTTTTTCATTCTAGGTAATGCTGTCAAAGTGTACTCTGGGAATGTCTTCAAGATGTCCAGGACTACATTTCGATAGGCCCTCAACCGTGGATATTTTTCTTGGTACTCTCTTTTTACCTGTTTGATTATCAGCTCCGAATCTCCATATATGGAAATCCTCTTTGCATTTAACTTCTTCAAAATTTTCAGACCTGCAATTAAAACTTCATCCTCTGCTTCATTGTTAGAGCAGTCAAAAGCCAACTTATAAGCACATACTCTAACATTACTAGGAACCTTTTTGGGCTGGAAAACAGGGCTCTAAATCCATATTCCTATACCAGCTCCTTCCTTACCAACAACTCCATCAAAATCGATGCTCCATAGGCCTTCTTCTTCTTCTTGTAGATGCTGAAATTTTGCTCCTTTTTCTACTGTATCCTAACTAATTTCTACATCTTTATGTTGTTCACTGTCCTTTTGCTGCTGGCAGGCAGGAGGCTCAGAAGTACTTGCTACTTTATCTTTTTCTTGTTTGAGGACTTCTCTAAAATTATCTGAAATTTTAGGTATCTCATCTACTTGTACCAACTGAACATTTTCATCATTCAAACCACCATCTGAATATAAGACAAAGGACTCTAAATCTATGTGGACTACATTAATGGGATGATTTACTGGCTTCTCTTTGCTAGTGATCATATATTTCATTTTCTTCTCCCTATATAGCTTTCTAAACTAGCCAAACACAGGAATGGTGGTATACGAGAAGTCAAGATGCATGGTTCCTTTAAGTTTTGCACCCCAAGACCTAGATAGAAGCATTCCAAACCGTGGTGGAACATCGGCAACAACAACATCCATCAAAACATTCTTGGCTGGGATTTGATCTAAGGATACTACCAAGTCTTTGATAAGACCAATGCAATGGACCCTACCTGAGTCAAAATAATACAAATCATGATATTTACAGGTAATATCAAGTCCTAACTTCTCCATGATGGCTTTGGGCATCAAATTATGTGAGGCTCCGGGGTCCAACATAGCATTATGCAAGATGAACTCATGTAATCTAAGACTCAGGTAAAAGGGAGGGACTTCACTTTCTTCAGATTGATCTTCTGTGGCTGGACCAAAGATGAGTTTAGGGTAATCATATTCAACATTTACCATATTTGAAACAGAGTCTATTTTCAAAATTATAGACACTTGATTTTTATAAGTGCTATTTTTCACCAACTCAGTCAAAGGCATAGACACTTTCAGCTTAGAAATTTAATTTTCTAAATTAAAAGAAGGAGATTTTTCTACCTCTTTGCTGGGAGGGTATTTCTTCTCTATTTGCTAATTTACTGTGCTCTGCTGGTTCTTCTCATTTGGGTTGTTAATCGCTGAAGGTGTTTTGCTGGAGGAAGAGTCGGCCGACTCTTTCCCTTTCTTCTGAGAATCGTTCTTCATTTGGAACTCTTTTCTCTTTTGAATGGGACTGATTGAAACATCTCTATTCCTCAAAGAATACTTCTTTTTTTGAGATGATAAAGTGTTCATGTACCCTCTTTGGTAGTCATCAGACTCGTCTTCTAACACTGCATCGTTGGCCAAAATAAAATCTCCGTCCTTTTGAATTTCTGCAGTTGCTGTGTATTCTTCGTCTTCAGTGAGAAAAATTGGTGCACCATCGACGGTGAAGAAATGATTGGCTTCAATCATAGTATCATCATCATCATCTATCTATATTCCCTGAACATAATTATGTTGTAATGGAGTTCTTATTTGTTGCTATGGTGGCACTTGGTCCTGCACTCTCTGTTCTCTCTGCTTAATTCTGAATTGCGGCTACTGTCCTCTGAAATTTGGATTCCTGATTTGTGGTTCAGGCCTGTCTGAAATGGTTAATCGATCAACCATATTTTTTACTATTCGGATCAAAGTGTCCATCTTACTGTCTAAAGGAGAGACTTCTTCTTTCACCGTGACTCTCTTTTCAGCTCTGGTTCGTGCTCTTTTAGCTAGCAGATTAGCTTCTACGCTCACATATATCTTCTGCATGTCTTCCAGCGTTGTGGGATCTCTCTCTCGCAGTTGATATGCCATATTAGCATCAAAACCATCTAGAAATTTAAGCAAGGCTAATCCCACAGGAGGTTTCAGGTTAGCCGGAATAGCATTATATACAACATTGAATATTAAAAAATAATCCTGTACAGTTTCACCCACATTTCTTTTAATATTTTCATACTCAGACAAAATTTGGAGTGGGTTTTTCTTTACCTCCCACTAGTCTAAGAACTATGTGTGTAACTCCTGCAAAGTGTGAATAGAGCCTGTTGGTAAGGCTCTGAATCACTTTCTAACTTCACCTCCAAAGCTTTGGACAAACAACCTTGTAGTTACATTCTCTGCCTCTACCTCATGTAGATCAAAAAGGTCATTCATCTTATCAATATGCTACTGGGTTGTGATGCTTTGAGTGGCATCAAAGATATGAATTTTACTTTGATAATCAACAGGCATATCATTTAGAACCTGAGGTAAAACCAGGGGTGCATACTGGGTAGCCATGACTCTAGGTGGATTTACAACAGTGTTTGTAGTACAAGGATTCAAGGGAGGTGTTGATGGGGGAGATGAAAGCTGAGAATTTACTGATGGGAATGCTGATGAATTAGGAGAAGGAAATTTTGTTCCTGATGATTCTGAAGGCTCGGGGATATAATTTACAGTGATAGATGACTGAGGGGAATTCAAAATGTAGTCATCAATTGAGGAATTTTCCCTTTGAAATTAAATATCTACAAGGAATTCTAGATCTAAAACTGTGTCATCAAGTGTAGTTTCAAACTTACTTTTAAACAAAGAAAGCTCAAAATTATCATCAAAGGAAAGATCTTCTACAAAAAGCCACTCACTGGGCCAAGTATGGGATCTGAAGATAGGTCTAGGACTTAGTTATCCCTCTTGTCTTCTGACTATTCTTGAAATCAGATTAGGATTCTCAAACACAAGGGGAGGATTTGGATCTAGATTAGCCCTTGTGTATCTTCTTGAAGCGAATGTGGTTAAATTTCTACTGTACAAAAATTTATTTCAGCCTAACAGACTCTGAACATCATTTTCCAGAATCCAGGAATTTACAAGAAAACATTTACTAGGGTGATCTGTCTTTATGCTCTGATACCAGAAATATATTATGACTATGGCTCTCTTGGAATAAGTGCTTGTAATTGTATTCCCTTCAAAAACGCTTTAACAATGTTCACCTTGTAATAATATTCAAAGCTCTCAAGCAAAACTTTAAAGTTTAATGTTATATAGGGGAACACCTTTAAAAAAAAAAAAAAAAAACACTTAAGCGAACCTTATCACTCCGGTCATAATATCAAAATATTATAACAATGACCCAATTCTTTTAAAAAATACCAACCTTCAAACATATATCATAAAACCCATTTATTCTACCGACGCGACATACATTTCATTCAACGAGGACCCATGCATCCATATTCACCCTTTTTAAAAATTAAATAAACATTTAATAATGTAAAACCGCTAGATCATACCTCGAATTATTGGTTGCGCACTTCACTACGCGATTGTCGTCGGATCTAACGCTCTCCAGATAGGAAAATCCTCGTCAATTTTATGTTTTTTCAAAGGCCGAGGTTTAATGCATAAAAGTTGCACGATATGGGTGGTATTTGGGATATGACATGCCCTTATATTACTAGATTGTGTTTTTTGGCATGGTTTTGCTCCGAGCCAAAAGTGGCGTGATATAGGTGGTATGGTTTCCCAAAACCCGCTTTTGGTAAATAAACTGCGCTTTAAGTGTGGTTTGGCACTTTAACTCCTCGCGTCAACTCAACGGTTGGGTCCCACTGATATTACTTCGTCGGAAACAAAATAAAGCTTTTTTACCTCAACAATAGATATTTCCAAGGGATTGTCGTGTTCTATATAACCAAGGTTTTTAACCTTAAAAAGAGGTTGCACCTTTCTTCATTCACATAGGGCCTAACAATTATTTTCTTCAAAACATAATAACAGATTCAATTTGAGTTTCGAGAATATGAGCTTGAATACAGTCAGATTGATTCCCCAGTATGGTCACCAGAAATGTTATCACCTGATCTGGACCTCCGGCTGAAAAGGTAAGTTAGGGTAACATATAAACCACACTCAGCCTTGTAGCTATCCCTACAAGGTCAGGAAAGGGCTATCTCCGTGAAAGGATATTCAGCAAAATACAATAATGGACTGATTTTAGGCTAGGTATAATAATGAGAAAATGTTTAAATGAAATGAATGAATTTTTCAGGGATGTGTGGGACAAATGGGATAGTTTGAATCGGGGAGTTAAATCAGGGATACAGGTTATTTCATGGGGCAAGGTAGGAAGGAAATTTTAGAAATTAAGTTTTAAATAATGATGAGATGGTAAGGCTGGTGAGGATCTGAAAAGGGCATGGGAGATGGATCCTTTTCAAACAGAAGAAAAACATAGAGTATGAATGATTTCCCAAGGCAGAGCATAAAAATGGATTCTACCTTTCTATCTTGAAAGCATTCAAACAAAGATATTTATGAATGAATGGTACACATAAAAATTTACATATGAACACAAGGAGAGAACAAATGCTAAATTTCATACCACATGGATCCCACAAATCAGAGCTACATCTCTTTATTAATTCCCTTTCTAAAACTGTTACAATGGAGCATAGAGCGTTCTATTCGATTCCACACTATTCCCCTACTTTCTGAGTTACAGACTGGTTTAAAAATGATTTACAATTACATTAAATAGAATGAAATGTGGGAAAATAGATCCACAGAAAAAGGGAGTTGTTTTAAAAACTCAGAACTGAAATCTGAAGATAGAAAAGAGAACCAACAATCTGCCTCTCAAAATAAGGAATAGCAATACATTTTGAGCCATCTGAAGATTTTGCTGTTAGACTGGATGAAAGAAAAATAGGCAATCCGAAAACAGATTCCTACTTTGCTGCTGTTGTAGCAATCTCTGTCTCATTTTAGCTTTCGGCCCTTTGACTATTTCTCACTGTTTTTATCCTTTGAAGAAAACCATCTTTGAAGAAAATGCCTTTGAAGTTATTAAAAATGAAATTATGCCTTTAGTGAAGGAAAGGCTCATTTTGAGTGAAAGGAAAGGAGGTGGGGTTTCAAACCACAATCGCAATCGGAATCGATGAGGGAGAGGAAATACAAAATATAATGGAACAATACGTTGCGATGGTGTAATCACAATCGGGGATCGGGGGGTTAGATATATGTGAAACAAATCCCAAAAGCTCCGATGCGATTGGAAAAATGGAAATAGGGATAAAAGATAAGCCAAAGGGATATTTCCACATAAAAAATAGTTTGGTGCTTTTACAAAGAGGAAAACAATTTTTTTGTTGAAAGGCCTTTAAGGTGGGACCCAGGTTATAGCGTAATCGCAATCAGAATCGGGGGATTAGGGTGGGCGTATTACACAACAAAACTTTGCTGATGCAATTGGGGTGAGGCGATGGGGAATCCTTTGTATAAACGAAATAAAACAAAATTTGATTTTAACAAAGGGAAAGGCCCTTTTATTATGAATGGACGGAGGTTTATGTGGTGGGCCCGAAGGTCCATCGGCATCGGGAGATCGAAGGAGGGTGGAGGCAAAGTCTTAATGAAATTACTGATTGCAATGGAGCGACGGTGTATGGGCTGTCCAATTGGATGATAGATCGATGGCAGAGGTGTAATCGGAGGGTGTCAATTGGGAGGAGTCAATCGGAGGGGATTATTTTGAAAGCGTCGATTGCATACAAGTCATCGGATCGTTGATCAGATCAATGGTCAAGATAACATCGAGTGGGGTCAATCAGGGGCATGGCAATCGGGAAAGGAGAATTTGAGGAAGGGATTTCATTGCAAAACTTGAATTTTTATTATAAAGTAAAAAGGCACGAGGGGAAGTGGTTTAATCGCATCGGAGTTCAACTGATGGAAAAATCACTTCCATCAATGAATCCATGACCTAGCGGAATGGTGAAAATTTATGGTATGTGACTCCTAATATACAAATTAAAAAGAGAAATTTTGATCACTGATGGCAGTATGACTAAACTAACACTAACAAAGGCCATGCTCTGATCATGCCCTTTGTACATGTTGGATAAGTTTCCTTAAAGTTCTTTGTAGATTGATCATAGATGCTTAGGAGTTCCCTCTTATTTTATTAAATTCATATGTTATCTTGTATGTTTTCTAATATTGAAGGTGAAACCACTAGAAGTTAGATAAGTTTCTTGCTTTCTATGGTTCACTGAATTGTTCATCTTGAATGCTTGTTTGCTTAAGTATAATAAAAATGTTATTGTTTTTCCCTGTATTATGATTATGTCCTTATCTTGATCAGTATTTGAGACCATATTGTTTAAAAATTACTTGTTTAAGGATTCTTCACTGCCCTTACACACCTACTATGCTCATAAACTTTATGTTCATTTCATTTCACACATGCCTAAAATATCCATTTGACCATGCTAGATTTGCCCTGTTATGCATCTTGTTTCATTGTTGAGATATCCATGACTTTCATAGACTCCATAGCCCAATGATTTGAAGACCTCTCACTCCACCTATTCTACTTGATCATCTTACCCAACCAAAACAAATAACAAACCCTACACTTAACAACTAGCCTAAAATCAAAACCCTAGAAGCAAAAAAGTTCATATCCTTTGCATAGAATAGAGAGAGCCCTCTTTGAGTCTAGGAAGGCTAGGTCATAGGACTCCAAAGACTAGTCTGATGTTATCTTGTGCATTTGATCTTCCAATCTACTAAATCATGGGACCTTAACGTAATGGAAATAATGGTGGGAACTTCTAAGTACATAGTTGCCTGAATACCTCTTAGGACTCATATGATCCTCAGTTAAGTTTAGAAAATCAACTGATAGCCAAGAGTAGAATCTAATTGTTTCACCATCCTAGAAAAATGATGAATCAACTAGACCACATTCATTAGAAACCTTACTGCTGTGTAAAGAAACTCAAAAAACCCAAAAAAATTATCTTAGATTGGTGTTTTCTAAATTGTTGGTGGTTGACCACAAACACATCTCTTGAAAACAGTGAAAAATATCCACCTGGGGGCTCCACTAGCCCCAGTAGGCCTATTAACTCTACTAGTTATCATTAGACTCCCTGGGATTGTGTCAAATCATCCCTGAGAAGTCTAGAAACCTATTTATACACTATGTCAGTTTAGTAAACACTAAGAGAGGTCAGCCTTCCGAAAAACAGTTATAAACTTTCAGCCTCTCTACATTTTGAATTTGAAATCTAGCTTCACAAAGGATCCATACTAGATCTCATTTGGACCCAAATCCTCCTACTATAGTTGTTGACCCATAAAATATTTTGTGGCGAAATTCCAAAACTGAAGATTCAACTACTGTCGGGACCATTCATAGAGAAATTTCTACCCCTGAAAACCTTACAGCTTTGCAAGACCCCCAATTTGACTTACACCATACAAAGAACCTTTTCAGAACCAAGTCACAAAGTGGGATTGAACAGACTGACTTTGAGCCCATATATTTGCAGTGAAGTTCCAATAGAGAAGCCTTTCCTTCCACTCCTCCTGACTTTCAGCTTCTCCATCACTTTATCTCTTTTCATCCCAAGTCTGCTTAGAACCAGTTTGTTGGTCCAAGTACTTCCACCACACCCATCCATAATTCCACTGTTCAAACCACTTCAATTCATCCCCCACCACCTCTCATAAATCCTCCCCTTGTAAATCCTCCTTGGATTCGACTAGCCCCCATCATGGTAGCCTGGTATGCCCCCTGGTTTTACCACAAACTCTAGTACCTTTTCCAAATGACTACCAATCCAAGATCCCTCATTTCATAGGAGATGACACTACCACTGCCCAACAACATGTAGACAGAATGAATGATTTTTTTGACTACATGGAAATAGAAGAGAAAACCATGCAAATGAGGATGTTTGCCCAAAGTCTAAGAGGGGAAGTTAAAAAATGGTTTAAAAAATTAACTCCCAACAACATCAATGATCTCCCTTCCCTCTACCAAACTTTTATAAACAAGTGGAAAATTAAGAAAAAACCCTTCCAAATCCTTTCATAATATAAAAATCTTAAGAGGAATGCAGGGGAAAGCGTACAAGATTATTGCACCAGGTTTAACAGTGTCTACAATACCCTCCCACCTCACATGAAACCCCCACAAGGACTAGTGTAGAGCTATAAAAAGGGTCTCTTTCACCTCAAATTACCTCACATTAATATGTCAACCCGAGAGCGTTTTGTCATTACAAAGAGTGACTCAATCCGAGGCTCATTTGTCAGAGTAATGCTAGTAGTACAGTGCTTAAGAAATACAAGAGTAAACTGATGCTTAACTGAAATCAAATTACTTTAAAGAAATAAATCACACACTCAGAAAACTCAATAACTTATCAGTCAAGGGTTCGGCAATGATAACCCATCCCTTCGGAAACTGATGGAAAAGGAACTAGAGCATAGATCACGAGCCTGGGAGCTAGACAGTGACTGCTACTGCTCACTACAGCCTTAGATCATCTCTCACAACAAACCAACAAATGCAGATAAATAGAAAAGCAAAGTAAATAAAGGATTGAACCACAATTCTGAAATGGAACAACAACTCTAAAATGGAACAGCAATTGAATAACTAAGTCCCGCGGGTTATAACCAAACTCAATCTATGCACTCTTTGCAATCAAAGAACATTCTGTTATTCTAAAAATGATTCACACAAATCACACTAATGGAACAGCAATAACAACAAATGAATTATAGAACAGTACTGATAAATTAGGAACGCACACCACACGAATTTTTAGTATAACAGCTCTGTAATATAACAGTAAGGATATGTGATTAACTCTTGAAAGGATAAATAACTTGATGCAGAGTCAACATATAATCTTATCTGTAGAAAACTTCAATGATTCAAACTTGAACAGAGCATATCATATAAACTTGTAAAGCATATCAATTTATCAAATAACAATAATAAACAAACCACACAGAAGTGAAGCTGTAATGGTACAGAAGCAAGTGTCCTTCGGGGCCGAGCCCTTAGCCTCCAAGGATACACCGCTTTAAGTTAATGCAGACGCGAAGATGGAATAATCACCAAGCTTTCATTAATGCATTGATAAAAAATACATCGAATCAGTCTTCAACGAAACTTAATAACCAAATCTGATGTCTTACAGAAGATTACATAAAACATATCCTATCTCGCCATTATCTATATCCTAAACTAACAGTGTTGTCTCTTTTTATAAAGACGACGGCGGAGATGTCCAAGCAACTAGATAAATAAAGCAGCGATCCCTCAGGATCTTCGATCCTGAGGGATTCACCAAACTGTTAACTCTTCGTCCTGTCTTTTCTTTTGCGCTGAGCTGGTGTCCTCTCCTTCTTTTCCGAGCCGATTTGCCTTGATCTGTTTCTCTTTGTTTGCGTTCGGTTCTCGTCCATAGAGACAGCAGTTATCTCCACTTTGTCCTTTCCTTTGGAGCGGCAACTCTTCGTTTTCTCCTTTTCCTGTATAGAAAATAACCATTATCAGTGGCTAAGTTATGCACATCAATTCTCACATGTTTTTTTATAGTTCCTTATTACTTTCCAAATTCATGATACAAAAGGTTCACAAATTCTATTAAAAAGCCATTGAAATAATCATCAAAAGCATACCTTTTTAGTACTCCACACACCCCCCTGCTTACCTTGTTTCATGTCCTCATGAAAACATTGTAGTTGACATGTAATGCAGTGAGAGAGTATGCTGGAGAAGGAGTCTCATGCGGAGGCATACAACCATGTTGAGTGATTAAATAATCAAAGAACTGACCTGCTTGCCCCTCAGGCATATCATACAGGGCCTGGTATCCAGGTGTAGGATGCCAAATAATTGGAGCGCGAAATCTATACCCTAACCAAGATGACCCTGCTTTCAGAATGCTCTGGCCATAGAGATTCAAACGGTCAGCAGCTAACTCAAAGTTCTCATATTTAAATGGTTCTCTGAGCTGGATGTGTGGATCAGAGATTCGATATCGAAATTTGGCTGCATTAATGGCCAAGTCTTTGATAGAAAGGAAATACTCTAAACTCTCTCGAATGAGTGCCTCATGCATGGGCCCTAATGTTTCAATGACACCCGGAGTCCTTATATGGTTTATATGAGCTGTCCATAACTGTACTGGGTTCCTAGGCTCAGCCCTAACTCGTAAATCTAGACCATTTTCTTGACTCTGGAAGGTATCATAGGCTTTGAGCCACTTAATCTGATTAATCCCGAATGAAATGAATGCTTGGAATTGGATATCGCCAATGGAGGGGCCAGGGTTCAATTCAGTCTCCTGACTTAGCACAAGGTCGTGCAAATAAAGTTCACACAACAATCTCTGGACTTTCACTCCATAATGTTTACAACAGTCTATAAAATCATTGACATTGTTGATTTGTATAGGGGTGCCTGCCTTAACATCTTTTATTTGTAATTGTAAATACCGTTCTAATAGAAACAGAGCATATTTTTTAGCAGGGGCCCTACATGCTAAAACATTATTATATAAAGAACACAAGTCATTCATCTATTTGATAGCAGTATCTAGTCTACAAGTTACCTGTGCGACTTCCTCTTGTTCCTTCATCCACCCTTCAAAAGCCTGTATTTTAGATTGACTGACGTCCCTTAGTTGCTGCTGCAACTCTTCATATTTTTCTAGGGGAACCGTTTGCTCTTTAAGTCGCTCAGCTTCTTGTTGTGCTTGTTTCATCATCTTGTGCAAGGATTTTGTCTTCGGATCTCTTTTCCATACATCAGTGGAGGCCGGGAGTTTTACCTGAACTTTCTTGTTATGCTGTTTGGAGTTCAGAACCCTTATTACCCCTGAGGGTGGTGCCTCTGTCTGAATTTTCTTATCATCCTTTTCTGTTTTAACACGAACCTCAGCATCATGTGGAACGGCAGCTGGATCCTCAGGGTTTTGGACAGCAGGCCGTTTGTTGGCCCTCTTTTTCCTCTTTACCTTCTGGTTCTTTTTCAGAATCCTAATTTGTTGTCTGAGCTGGGTTATCGTATTTAACAATTTAGTTCGCTCCTTCCGCAACTTCTTAATTTCCATTGTTTCATTTGAAGGAACGACAGTCTGTCGATGGTGGACTGGATCATGACCAGTTGCTAACTCTTCCTCCTGGGGTTCTTCCTCACTGCTCTGCTTCGGCTGTTCTGGGGTATGCACCTCGACTGGTTCTGATTCTTCCTCCTGGGGTTCTTCCTCATGTGACATGGGAATAGATTTTTCCCGTTCAGTATTTTCCTCCTCTTCATCATGAACAGGCATGTTCTCTTCCTGGGGTTGGTCGTGGGGGTTCTCTGAACTAGAAGGTTGACCATACTTACTCATATTGGCTAGGATGGCGACCAAGTCATCTTCTCCCAGTAGGTCTTGTAATGGGCTATCTTCCTGCTGTTCTATTTCCTCCTCCTGTTCAGCTTCTGCCCCCTCTTCGGATTGTTCGTCCTCAATTACCACCGGTTGGCTGGCGCTTTCCTGGAGCTTCTCCAGCCTTCCTCGTATCCGAGCCAACCGGGCTGATTTTCTGGGCTTATCTATGCTTCCTCTCATCCGAGCTAACCGAGCCGACTTCCTGGGTTCCTCCGGTTGCTCGGGTGGATCAACGGCATGCTTGCGCTTTGCCGATTCTTGGTGTGTCTCTGGTTGTTGTGATGTACTAGCAACATTTTCTCTGCGTTTTGCCGGTTGTTCTGGTTGGCTTATAGAATGTCTACGTTTCGGGGATGGCTCTGTCAATCCCCCCTCAATCATTGCAATGAGCTCTTCCCAGCTGCTCTGCTGCTGGGTAAGACCATAACTAACAACAAGTCGAATCAACCCATGGTGACTAACAATTGCCTCTACGTGCTGTGCCTTTTTCATACTTTGTGCAGCATCATGCAATAATGAGTTTAGGAGTGCCGGTAAATTCACAGAGCATTTCTGTTTTAGAACAGCTAAAAGTTTAAGATGTCGTGGTCTTACCACGTCTTTTCTTCCTTCCCAGGTAATGTAGCTCTGTACTATTCTTGCTAGCTCCGTCCAGGGTTCTCCTAGGGTCGCTGGCAGAACTCCCTTCCCCTTGATTGTCAAATTCTGGCCTTCGTCCTGGAAGATGTCGATGACCTTCTGTAATCGTTCCTTTTTGAATGTCCATACTGGTCTGGTAGCTGGTAGTCCTGAAACTTCTGCAATTATGGCATCAGTGACCGCTATCTGTTTCCCTCTTACTGTGGAGTGGTCATCTTGTAAATTCTGCAAGAACTCCATTGCTACTGTCTCATTAGCCTCCTGTAAGCGATTGAAATAGTTCAACCATCCTGCCCTTTCCAGGATTTCTCGGGCAGCAGCAGAGATCGTTAGCTGTTGAGGCTCACTTCGAATTGCCTTTCCTCCCATGATTTCACTGTGAATTCTAAATGGAACAAAAAAAACGTTTTCGGTTTGAAACACAGAGAGCAAGGTTTCGAAAAAGAAAACACAGAGTATGCAACAGTGCAACAAAAACGACTTTGTTTAAAAATAAAAATATGCCATGCCGTGAAACCATGCCAAACCGTCGTAAACTAATTGTTTCGAATGGTGAATTGACACGTAATACAGGGAATGATGAGGTTAACCTCCCCCCCCCCGAAGTGTGATAGGCTGTCCCAGCCGGCAAATAAAGGAGCGGCACCCAGTCTGCAATCAAGTCAGAAAGGAACAGCATGTGGAATTATGCCATGTTGAAAAAGGACAACAGATTACCGAAATCGAGGCGGAGAATTGATCGCGTATGATATAAGAGGCTGTTGTGTTATGAGTTGAGGCTGATGGATAGGGCATGTATCGTACTTGCCAATCTCAAGTGGTCATGGTCACTTCCGTTGCCATGATTGGTAATGATAAATATTCATGCGATGTATAAATCGGGAAATAACATATGATTAGTGCCTAGGATATAAGAAACAAAAGAGTGTTAGTATCCTACCCATTGGTGTAAGCAAGGTGACTTCAATACCATTAACATTACTCTGCTGCCAACAGGTGTCCATAACCTTGGCAGAGTTGTTTTTCACCCTCGGAACCATGATCCTTTGTGTATACTTAGGAATGTTGTTATGTCAAAATGTAGACCACTATGCTGGCTTGGTGACCAGTTAACCATAATGCCATTCACGAGGAAAGAGCGAAACGTGGGCAGGCCGACTCGTGATGAGACCTCCTGTTCCAAGGTTTGTTTATTTGATATACCTTTTGGACCATATCCCTGGTGTGGTGGCCAGAATGGGAATTCCACTTCACTTCCATCCTCATGATCATGGTAGGCTGGCTCTCAATGAGACCCCCTATCCTGCATTTGACATATCATGTTCACATATGTTTTATTATTTTTTTATAGAATACTTTTCCTTATTTATACACAAAGGGTGGTTCAACACTCCTTAAGAGTAGGAATGGCGAAAGAAGTCTTATTATCTCAATAGGAAGATATAAACTCTTTGCTCTTATTCCCAAGTGCTAATAATAAAAAAAAGTTTAAGGGAATCATCATGATAAAGATAACCAATCAGGGCAAAATTAGTGAAACCATGTCAACAAAAGGTAAGAAATAAGTATGTCCTTCCATTGTCCTCTTATTAATGCAGAGCCTTATAGATATTAGCGATTTATGGTTTGCAGATTTCGGCATGTTGTGTTTTTATATTTCATTGCACAAATACATAGCTGAAGCTTGAAGACTAGAAAGAAGACGGGCAAAAAGCATCCTCAATTTAAATCAGCAAAAGAGATCAAAAGTATGCTAATGGTGTTCTGTTGGAAAAGCAACAACGATGGATAATAGAAAAAGGAAAAAAATGCAAATGCCGTTCCTTTGGGAAAAGGAACGGCAATAATACTATAAAACACTCAACATGCCATTCCGTTGAAAAAGGCAAAACAGTAATAAAAGAACGCTGTTTCTTTGAAGGAAAAGGAACAGTGGTAACCAAAAGGAACAGCGAGAAACGTATCAATATCGTTTCTTTGAAAAAGGAACAGCAGAGATCCGAATGCTGTTCCTTTAGAAAAGGAACAGCAGAACAAGCAAAACCAACATGATAAAAAACATGCATATGCTATTAAAAGAGCAAAAATCAAACTATGTGGAAGAAAAAAGGAACAGCAAAAATGACAAGAAAATATTCAAATCAAACTTATGTACAAAAATCACTCAAAAACAGGAACTTATATACAAATTGAAAAAAGAAATAGACCCTTAATGAATTACAGGTGAGGAAGATTTCTCTTCCTCTCCTAAGATCTCCAGATCAGTATCTCGGCGTAGCTGCTGGCAGAAGGATTCCCGAGTAAGTGGTTTACGATAGAGACGGACTCGGTGGCCATTTACTTTGAATGCATATACAGAACCGTCAATGGTGATTAGAGTAAGTGTTCCGTTGTCATGTACCTTCTGGATTTCGTATGGTCCCAACCATCGAGTCTGAAGTTTTCCAGGGAAGTCCTGAAACCGAGAATCGTATAACAAAGCCCAGTCTCCCTCGTGGAAGACTTTGTTCTTGATGAGCGCATCATGCGATTTGGCTCGCTGCTGTTGAATCAATGCTGTATTTTGTAGTGCAGAGAGCCGAATTTCGTCTAATTCATTGATCTGCTGTAGTCGATTGAGTTGTGCCTCAGCTAGATCTAGGCCAACTTCCTGTGCTGTTTGCAGTGTTTGGATTTCGAATTCTATGGGAAAAATGGGTTGTTTTCCAAACACTAGTTGATAAGGTGAGTAACCGGTGGTGCTCCTCCATGTGGTTCTATATGCCCAGAGTGCTTCAGGCAGTCGGGTAGCCCAATCACGCCTATGTGACGCAATCGTTTTTGTTAGGATTGATTCTATTATCTTATTGCTACTTTCTACCTGCCCATTCGCCTGTGGGTGATATGGAGTAGTGATCTTATGCTGGACATGATAATTGTTAAGTGTTGCAGCTAATTTATGCCCAACAAATTGTGGTCCTCCATCTGTAATTATTTCCCTAGGAAGGCCATAACGAACAAATAGAAGGAACAAGAACTATATGACAGAGTCCTCTGTGGCTCTTGGCAATGCTTCTGCCTCAACCCATTTGGTGACATATTATGTTGCCACCAAAATATATGTTTTCTGATTTGATGAAGGGTTGATGGGTCCAACGAAATCCAGAGCCCACCGCTCGAATGGTTCGATGACTAACTGTGGTTTCAGAGGCATTTCATCAGCTTGACCAGGCCGTCCTGCTCGCTGGCAACTGTCACAGGCTTGGACAAACTTCTTTGCATCTTTGAAGATCGTAGGCCAGTAATATCCTGTCTGCAATACTTTATGTCCAGTCCTACGTTCAGCGAAGCGCCCCCCACACGGTCCATCGTGACAGGCCTTTAGGATGTCAAATATTTCATCCTCTCTAACACATCGCCTGATATGCATGTCTGCTCCTGTGTGAAACAAATAACCTCCAATCCACGAAAATCGAGAACTTTTCTGAATAATCTGCTTACGCTCATTAGGAGTTAAATGTTTTGGTAATTTACCTACTGCAAGGTAGTTGGCAACATCGGCATACCAGGGTGTTTGAACAGCAACAGCAAACAGGTGCTCATCCGGAAATTGATCTTCCACTGCTGCTGCATCGCTTGATTTTGGTATTCTTGAAAGAAAATCGGCTACAGGGTTTTCTTTGCCAGGGCGGTCCTTGATTGTAATGTCGAATTCCTGCAATAAGATTAACCATCGAGTTACTCTGGCATTTGTGACAGGCTTATTTGCTAAATATTTTATGGCAGAATGATCTGTATACAAGATAACAGGGTAGCCTGTGATATAATGTCTAAATTTATTGACAGCATGTATTACAGCTATAAATTCTTTTTCAGTAACAGTGTAATTCAATTCAGCAGGGGATAAATTTTTGCTGATGTAATATATAGCATATGGTTTTTTATCCTCTTCCTGCCCAAGGACTGCACCAATGGCTGTATCTGAGGCATCAGATGATATTTGGAATGGTAGGTCCCAGTTTGGTCCTCGAAGGACTGGGGCTGTGGATACAAGCTTCTTTAGATCCTCGAAAGCATGGTCACATTTGTCTGTCCAAAGAAAATCAACGTTACCAGTCAGTGCATATAAAGGAGCAGCAATGTGCGAATAATGCTCTATAAATAGTCTATAATAACCTGAAAATCCAAGAAAACTGCGTACCTCTGTTTGAGTAGTAGGAGTGGGAATAAGCAAAAGTATTTGGATTTTGGCCGGGTCTACCCGAATGCCGGCTGCTGAGACATAGTGTCCTAGGATAAGTCCTTCAGTCATCATCAAAAAACATTTTTCATTGCTTAAGCAAAGCCTAGTAACAATGCAGCGTTGTAGGACTTTCTCTAGGGTGTCTAGAGCTGGATCAAAGTCATCTCCATATGGTGTAAAGTCATCCATGTAAACTTCATGTCCATCATTGATTAAATCTGCAAAAATACTAAGGATAGCCCTCTGAAATGTGGCAGGAGCATTACATAAGCCAAAAGGTAAAACTCGATAGGCAAATGTTCCCCAGGGGCAAGTAAAGGTAGTTTTATCCTGGTCTTCAGGGGCAATCTGAATCTGATTGTATCCACTGAAGCCATCCAGGAAAGAAAATAATTTCTTCCCTGCTAAAGTGTCCAATACTTGATCTATGAAAGGAAGAGGAAAATGATCTTTTTGTGTTGCTTTGTTTAGTTCCCTGTAATCCACACAAATTCTCCATTTCCCATTCTTTTTTGGTACTACCACAAGTGGAGAGACCCATTTACTATTAGAAATAGGGTAGATAAAATTCACATCTAAAATCTTCTGAAGTTCAGTTTTTACGACGTCTTTTAGATGGGGATTAAGTCTCCTTTGCGGCTGACGCACAGGTCTGGCATCCTTTTCTATGTAAATGTGGTGTGTACATAACTGGGGATCGATTCCTTTCATATCAGGGTAGTCCCATGCGAATGCTTCTTGATATTTTGTTAACAAATGGATGAGCTTTGTTTCTTGTTCAGGTGTGAGATTAGCATTGATGTTTAGAGTTTTCCCCGGTGCAATTTCCACAGTTTTACTATTTGCAACAGGAGTAACAGGTATCGCTTGGTCATGAATATCTTTTAGGGGATCTTCATCCAATTCATTATCAAATAATGCCTCTATCATGTGACACTGTGTGCGAGGTTCAGTTTGAGTAATGAAATTATTAATGGCATCGTCTTCTGTTTGATCTTTGAAATCGAGTGCCTCTTGTATAGTTAATGGAGATCTGATGTTATCGGTAAGATATGATACAGGGTGCTTATTAGTTTTAATCATTGTGACACTTGGTTGCGCTGGAGGATATAGAACTAAATTTTTGCTATTTGGTCCTCTGGTTATGGTCATATTTCCCTGCCGACAGCCAATGTAGGCATCGGCAGTAGCGAGCCAAGGTCTACCTAAAATTAGCGGGTGTCCATCAAGTCGGTTTTTTGGATTAATTATCAGGAAATCGGTTGGATACTCCCAGGATTCTACAGAGACCATGACATCATGTAGAGTGCCCTCTGGTCTAACCACAGATCGGTCAGCTAATTCTAACAGAGTAGAGGTGGGTTCTACAGATGTAATGCCGAGCTTTTGGCAGGTTGTGGTTGTTAAAATATTAATTGCAGCCCCCAAATCAACTAAGGCATTAGGCAGGGTCTGACCATAAATTTGAACAGTTATAATTGGGTTCCCGGGGTCTTCATATTTAAGGGGTGTTTCTCTTCCAGACAATAGGTCAGATAAGGTACCGACTACTTGGACTCTTGGATTATTTGTTATATTCCTCCTCGGTTTCTTTATGCACAATTCTTTTATAGTTTTGGCGTATATGGGAATGTCTTGAATGGCTTGGAGGAATGGAATTTTTATGTACAGATTTTGTAATTCTCCCAGAATGTCAAAGTCAGGATATTGTATGGATCGTGGTATGGCTAATCGTTCTGGGAACGGAGGGGAGGATGTGGTTGCTTGATTATGAGTTTGTTGCTTATTTACATCCTCTTGTTGTGACTGATGTTCTCTGGGTAACTGATCTTCAATATGAACTGTTTTATCTCCCTCAGTTTCAATTATACGCCCAGATCTTAACTGAAGGTCATTGCACTCCCTTAAGTCGGGTCCTGCTTCCGATGTTTCTATGATTTGAATGGATTGGACCTGCCTGTTGTTTGGATTGGGATCGGGTTGGGCTGGGAGTTGCGGCCTCAAGTTAGACTGGGGATTTTGTTGTAAATCTGGCAAAGTAGGTTGAGGGAGCGGAATAGTTCCAGCTGGGTGGTACATCGGTCTTTGCCAGCTTGTCTGCCAGGGTGAATTTTGTGAAGTAGAGGGAGTCCATTGTGAAGGATACGGGCCATTTTGCCAATATGGTGGAGTGTAAGGGAAATTCGGCCAACCAGTTTGGCTTGTTTGATTCAGCCATGTATTTGAAGAAGGGAATGATTGTGGTGACCAGTTTGTAAATGGGGTTTGAGATTGATTTTGCCACATACCATATTGTTGAGCATTATACTGCGGGTTTTGAAAGAAAGAGGTTGGGTCCGGAAACATACCAGGTTGTCTCGGCTGCCATGGGCGGCGCTGGTTGATCGAATTCACCGATTCTGGTTCTTCTTCTGCTTCCTTATATACCGCTTTCAATCCAGGAAGTGAGGGGCAGCTCTCCGTAAGGTGATCTTTTGTATAGATGGCGCATGTTTGGACTTTATCCAATGGACACTCCTTGTGGCTATGTTTTTTTCTGCATCGGGGGCAGAAGATTGCCAAATTCTGTTCCGCCTCCAGCTGCTTCTGTTTAGCCTGCACAATATCAAGTTGTGTAGTTAGTGTCCCCATAATATCAGTTTTAAAATTTTCTAATAAATTTCCAATTTCCGCACGTGTTACTCCTTCTGCTGATACTTTGTTATCTCTTGCAAACCGATCATATTCTGCCGGTTTTATTCTTGTGCTGCCTCTCGAACTCCTGATACATAAGTCAAGGATGTCAGTAAAATTCTCCTGATAAATATCCCCTTTTCCCATAATGTTTAATGTTTCAATCCATTGTTCCTTCATGCCCCTCATTAATGCAGTTTTCAACACATTATCAGGTAAAGGTAGCGATGCATAAGGAGATCTTTGTAAATTATACTGAAAACGTTCCACATACTCCTCTAATGTTTCATTCGGTCTGGCTGTCATTTGAAATATTTCGTCTTTTAATTCTCTAGACCTACAATAATCCTGGTATTTCTTTAAGAAGGATTCTTTCATTTGATCCCAATTGTTGATAACCTCGCCACCTAGCCCCATAAACCATCTTAAAGCAGCTCCTTTCAATGTAGAGGGAAATAATTTCAATTTTTGGGGATCGGTGGTGTAATCGTACCCCCGACATAACACATCGAATTCGAATAGGAATGCATCCGGATCTTCTGATGTGAGTCCGTGAAATGTGGGGATATGATGAAGAGGGATAGCTTTCATGGGTGCATTTGCTGCAGAATCCACTATAGGATATTGTAACGTAGAGGTTTGGGTGTTTGGCTGGTTTTGAGCGCTTGGTTGGTTTTGAGCCATGGGATCGAATATATGCCAGTAACCTTCTGGGATATCTAGGAGGGTATTCCTAGGTTGGGTGGGAACGGTTTTGACAGGGATCTTTTTAATAGCGCTTCCTTTATCTGGAATAATGGGAATACCAGGTGTTTGAGGAGATTGAATCTCTTCAACAATGAATTTCGCAGCACTCCCCTTATCTGGGCTATCTAATGGCTGATTTGTTTCAAGAGGAGATTTTGGTTCCTTGGTTTCCCCTGTTTCTCCTTCTCCTTCGCAAAAGTTGCTAGAGTTCCCTTCCTGCAATAATTCTGGAGGGGAATTTTCAACTTCTTGAAAGTCCTGCTCCTCAGTTTGACTATGCACCTCAGCACAGGCTACAGATGGTGATCCTGTGGCCTGAAGGGAACTAGTAGGCGGTTTAGAAGTGTTTTTCTTGAAGCCTACCCCTGAGACTCTGTTTTCTTATAGATTTCGTCTATGAAGGTCGTTCGGCCAAGGGTCACCGGCCCCTTAGCTTTTTCAGGTTTGGATGGGGGTTTGATATTCTTTTCCGGTCTTTTCTGCTTAGTCATGCACTCAAAAATAAACTACCAACTTCTATTCAAACAAGCAAAAACAAATCTGTTAGGAAAGCGGATAATGAGCAGGTCTTTTACATGCTCTGCACGTAGGTTCTTACCTTCCGTTTTCAGGATCCAACTCCTCCCTAGCAGGCTTGTACACCACTCTGAAAAAGACAAATGGCTTCACTCTTTCCCCGGCAACGGCGCCAAAATGTAGAGCTATAAAAAGGGTCTCTTTCACCTCTGATTACCTCACATTAATATGTCAACCCGAGAGCGTTTTGTCATTACAAAGAGTGACTCAATCCGAGGCTCATTTGTCAGAGTAATGCTAGTAGTACAATGCTTAAGAAATACAAGAGTAAACGGATGCTTAACTGAAATTAAATTACTTTAAAGAAATAAATCACACACTCAGAAAACTCAATAACTTATCAGTCAAGGGTTCGGCAATGATAACCCATCCCTTCAGAAACTGATGGAAACGAGACTAGAGCATAAGCCTGGGAGCTAGACAGTGACTGCCAATGCTCACTACAGCCTTAGATCATCTCTCACACCAACACATCAAATGCAGATAAATAGAACATCAAAGTAAATAAAGAATTAACAGCAATTCGGGAATGGAACAGCAACTCTAAAATGGAACAGCAATTGAATAACTAAGTCCCGCGGGTTATAACCAAACTCAATCTATACACTCTTTGCAATCAAAGAACATTCTGTCACTCTAAAGGCGATTCACACAAATCACACTAAAGGAACAGCAACAATCGATTAACGAATTATAGAACAAAAGATCGATAAATTAGAACGCACACCACACGAATGTTTAGCATAACAGAATATGTAACAAAGAAGGATATGCGATTAACTCTTGAAAGGATTAATAACTTGATGCGGAGTTAACACACGATTCTATCTGTAGCAACCTCAATGATTCAAACTTGAACAGAGCATATAATATGAACTTGTAAAGCATATCAAATTATCAAATAACAATAATAAACAAACCACACAGAAGTACAGTCGTAATGGTACAGAAGCAAGTGTCCTTCGGGGCCGGGCCCTTTGCCTCCAAGGATACACCGCTTTAAGTTAATGCAGACGCGAAGATGGAATAATCACCAAGCTTTTATTAATGCATCGATCAAAAATACATCGAACCAGTTCTCAACGAAACTTAATAACCAAAGCTGATGTCTTACAGAAGATTACATAAAAATGTATCCTATCTCTCCATTATCTCTCTCCTCAACTAACAGTGCTGTCTCTTTTTATAAAGACGACGGCGGAGATGTCCAAGCAACTAGATAAATAAAGCAGCGATCCCTCAGGATCTTCGATCCTGAGGGATTCGCCAAACTATTAACTCTTCATCCTGTCTTTTCTTTTGCGCTGAGCTGGTGTCCTCTCCTTCTTTTCCGAGCCGATTTGCTTTGATCTGTTTCTCTTTGTTTGCGTTCGGTTCTCGTCCAGAGAGACAGCAGTTATCTCCACTTTGTCTTTTCCTTTGGAGCAGCAACCCTTCATTTTCTCCTTTTCCTGTATAGAAAATAACCATTATCAATGGCTAAGTTATGCACATCAATTCTCACATGTTTTGTTATAGTTCCTTATTACTTTCCAAATTCATGATACAAAAGGTTCACAAATTCTATTAAAAAGCCATTGAAATAATCATCAAAAGCATACCTTTTTAGTACTCCACAACCATATTGTAGAAATTCCTGAAAAAGGACATTACAGAAGGGTTGGCCCTTCCTCTAGGGAACAAGCTCACAAATAAGGGTCTTGACCCTGCTGCTGCAACACTGAGTAAAATGACGCAGTTCCTGCCAAGGAATGTGATGTAAGATATGGATACTACTTTGGCCAAATGCCAAGATGTAAAATATGCCCAAAGTTCTTCCTTACAGATCTTGCAAATAATGGGAAACTCCCTCCGCTGAAAGATAAGCTCAGAAGGTGGTGTTGTGAACCTTCCACTGTAACACCCTACAACACAATGTTATGATTTATAGAAATAACACTATGGCTAAAGGAGGATGCTTGGATTCAAGCCAGAGAGTGGAAAACTGAAGTACAATACTCCTCAAAGAGGCCTCTCAAGGTAGGAAAAGGAATTCCTAAGCAGGAAATCCTTGTGCTAAATGACACTACAGCTCTGCTAAACAGCAAGAGAATTCAAAATAGTCATGCAGACCATACATCAATAATCATCAAGCTAACCTCATGTTAGCCATCCATAATTTTGACATATTCAAAGATCGCTAAAACGGGTCTTTAGCCTTCAAGAAACAAATTTGAAGCAAATCTGTGAGTTCTTGAAGTCTACTGTGTTCAATATCCTTCATAAGACTCATATCAATGATGTCTTCACTAAAAAATCCTCAAATAAGCTTGTTGATATACAAGGACTGTTTCAAAAACCTCTTCTCCATAATTTCCCTCCTAAAATTCCCTTTTTCCCTTTATTATTCCTGCATTTTCCTCAAATCCCCTTTTAAAACCTTATAAATTTTTTTTATTAGGTTTAAAACCCCTTCTTTATACCAATTAGAACCCCTCAAAAAGGTTATAAAACCTCATTTTTTAGCCCTTTCTGCCCATTTTTAGCATGAGGCTTTAAGCGTCTTTCGACTTAAGCCCCTAGCCCTTCATTCTTCATAAAAACCAAGGCCTGAGATCGTTGGCTAAAAGTCTTAAGCCCCCATCTCCATTGTACTTCGGAGATTTCAAATTCCTTGTTCCCAAACGTTTTTTTCGTCGATTTGATCCTGACCATAGATCTATAACCCCTTGATCTAATGGTCTGCGCTTCTTCGCATCACCATCCTTCCTCCTGATCACCCTCAACCGAATCCTCTCTACTAAACGATCTCAGTCGTCGATCTCCCTAGATTCGACAGTCCAAACCCTTTCCAGGCCCTCCATCTTCTTTCACCCTCCACACTTTTGTGGTCCCCACGGAAGAGATCCTGGTCGTTGATTGCAATGATCCAATGGCCAGTGGGGCTCCTCCCGCTAACTCTCCTCGATCAACCTTATCACTCCACGACAAAAGAAATGATGTCTGCAGCCGGTCCCACTAGCGAATCAACTCTGCCGATCGTGCTTCCTCTCAACCATTGATCTGGCCTCCCCTAGATCCAATGGCCCAGAACTCACTTCGTGCCCGATCCACCAAAATGTTTCAACGCATAAATTCTATGTGAAACAAGCAGTTTTATGGTGGACACACGTCAACCACCAAGCCATATCACGTTCATTCAAGACAATACCACTTACTGCCTACCCCGTGCGCGAATACCACCTCTAGTTTTCCATAAACCACTTTCACATATTTTCACGTCATAATTCAAATTTAAAATCTGGTTCTTTACCTCTCTACCATGGAACCCTTCTCCACATATTTTCCTCCCTCTACACTGCTCCTCCACCATCCCAACGCCTCTAAAAGCAGTTAAATCCAAAGAAAGCATGTTTATATAGTTGTTTGCTATTTCATTGTAGGTTTAATGGTAGCCACGCCATGAACAGGCCCTCCCACAAAAAAGTTAAAGTTGCAGAGCCTATGATGACAATCCTTAGGCCCAGTTTCATGCAGAAAATGGACCCAGGTTTAGATTCAACAGTTTGGCCAATGCATCATGAACATTGGTTAATTTGATAAGACCCTCCAGCATGGAAAAGGAGCCACCTGCACACAAAGCAAAAGAACAGTGAAGAACAGAGATTAAAGATGAAAATTAAAGATAAGGGTTAAGCACAAAGTTCGAAGACTAAAAACTTAATCTGTAGTTTAAAGGTTAAAGACACAGTTTGAAGACTAAAGATGATTAAGAGAGGCCTAAAAGCATATCAAAGCCCTAATTCAAGTTTAAAGTGACAAATCAAGATAGATCACCCAAAAGAATGCTTTGAATGACATATCAGTGGAGCAATTACTCCCTCTAAGGACCAAAATTGCTACCTACAAGTTTATTTTCCTCAAAAGAATACAAATTGAATGCACAGTCAGAGATTTTTTCAAAGGCAACTCAGAAAGTAATTGCTAGCTACCAAAAGCCTCAAAATTCAACAAAATTCACTGAAGTAGATGAAAGTTAATGTAAAAATCAATTAACAGAATTAAGACATTAGATATCTTCTCCATTAGGCCTCCCAAAGGCCGAGAAGTGTTTGCTCTGTATTAATTGAACAAATGAACCCTTCCTTTCACTCCACCTCCTCATTCTTATATAAAGACTCCATGAGGAGCTTATTGTAAAGGGTTGGGAAGTTATTGATTGTTTGAACTATTATTAAGTGGAAGTAGCTGAGTAGTCACTACAAGAAAAAAGCACATTGGTGAGGGTCATGCTTGTGATAGACCTTTAAGGTCCGTCACCAATGTCACATATGGTGACAGTCATTTAAAAACTGTCAGTGTAAGTGTATATAGTGATGGTCCTTTATGGTCCGTCACCAAAGAAATTTTCAATGACACTTTTGGTGAGGGTTGTTAAAGGCCCATCACTAATTCTCTCTTTGGTGACACTTCTAGTGACGAATTTTTAATGACCCTCACGAATGCTCTTTTTGTTACTTTTGGTGACAATCAAAAAATGTCTGTCATCATTGATCACTAAAAACTATCACTGTAAGTGTGTATAGTGATGGTCCTTTATGGTCTGTCACCAAAGACATTTCACTTTTGGTGAGGGTCGTTAAAGGCCCATCACTAATTCTCTCTTTGGTGACACTTCTAGTGACGAACTTTTAATGACCCTCACCAATGCTCTTTTTTTTACTTTTGGTGATGATCAAAAAATGTTCATCATCATTGATCATTCCAATGAGTTTTTGATGACGTTATGTGCCTGTTAATATATTTTTTGTCAAAATATAGCGATTTAATACCATTGTTGTGGAGAATTTTTTATAATATGTCCAAGGCCATAGTGGTTAGGGTCAATCAATTTTTTAAGAAGTAATAAGTGTGTATCATTTCCCTCAAGTAATGACTAGTCGAATAGAGGTTTCCTATGAGTCAACACATGATTCATATCTATTATTTTTATTATCTAGAAAATTCCATTTAGATAAAGTTCCACTACTGTGTGTAGGAAATATATTATTTAATACATAATCGAGCTCTGAAAATTCTATTAATGAGAAAGACCTAACAATCCTCAACAATCTGGGCACACCTTAAATTAATGCTTTGGCACACACTAACATTTCTTAGCACCCCACATGTCTTGGAACATCTTTGTACCTAGAACATCTTGTGATGACACTGACACCCAAGCACATGGTGGCATGTGCTAGCACAACATGGAACTCTCCTATCATGTGTTGGCATGCTACATATAGTCCCTAGCATGCCCTAGAACACCTTCATTGAATGCATTGACATACATTAGCACTTGGCACACAATGCCACTTGGCATGTATTGGGACCTATTATTAGTGTGCCTAGCATGCCCCTTTTCAAAAATATAAAGTCCTGACTTATCAACCCTCTTATTAGTTCTTCCTTTTGTTGCCTTGACACATATTGATATACCCTGGCACCCTATGCCACATCCTTAGCACCTAGCATGTATTGGCATATCTTGGCACTATTAATTGGCACATGATATAATTAGCACACCCTGGAACTCCCAAGCACACTTTGGGAATTCTTAACATGCTTTGATATTCCCTAGCATGCCTTACCAATGCTTAGCATACCTTGTCACTCCCTCCTTGGCATGACAACTAACACAGACCATTAACACTAGTCTCTGGCAGTACATGTTCCTCATATTCATTGAATTTTTACCTAATGCTCCCTTAATGTTTTTTCCTGGTACTCCTTAACACTCATCAACATGCATTATCACTCTCTAGCACACCTTAGCACTCTTAAACATTCCCTTCCACTTCATAACATGCATAACACTAGTCCCTGACACATATTGGCACTTGGCACGTGTTGGTGCTTGGAAAGTCTTAGCATGTATGGAATATGTTGAAATGCCTTGGTATGATTTAGCATGGTTTAATATTAAATTTATTTGTGATGATCAATTGTTGGAAAGTAGATGAGAAGCACAAAGGAATACTTGGCTCTTAGAATGCACTAAGACTTTGCACTTGGCATCTATTGCCACCTAGTATTAGTGTGCCTAGCACGCCCCTCTTGGAAAAGGTAAATTGATGACTTATTAACCCTCTTATGTGTTCATTTCCTTGTATTTTAACTTTTTTATCCCTTTTGTTGTCTTGACAGTCCCTGACACGCATTGACACACCCTTGCACATCTTGACATGCCTTATCACTTGGCACATCTTAGCATGTTTGACATGTATTCCCACTATCTGGCACATCAAGGGGGTGAAGAGAGATGTAGTCCTAAAGTAGGTCGAGTATGAGGGCTGAGTAAGGGTTGCTAAAGGGAGGTCATGATCATCCTCCAAGAGCAAGATCATCATGTGAGGGTTCAAAAGAATGTTGCATACCTTAATGGTCAGTTTGCACTAGGAAGTAGGATGGCATATTGTTGGTTCTCTTCTGGCAGATCAAGCTTAAGAGAGGTTTCTCATGAGAATCTGGGCATGTGATTTCAATGGTGTCTTTGTGTGAAGGCCGCATCAAATTCTGAAATGTTGAAATTTGCAACAAGAAACAGTGAGATTGGAAACCAGAAAGGACAAAAAAAAATGCACCCACACCGGTGAGGAATTTTGATGCACCAGGAGTGAGGAATGTGGGGCGTCTAATTTATTTTTCCCTTAAATAAATTGGACAATAAATTGTAATTTCATCTCATAACAACTTGTGTCAGTTAATTAAGTCATGATGACTGAGTTAGCTCAAGAAATTCGAGTTGAGGGTCTAATATGAGGCCTCTAGAGGGATTCTAATATTTTTGGGGTCCAGTTGAAGTTGATGCATTAGTGGGGTGCAGGTGTAATTAACTCAATTAAATGAGTTAAAATCAGTTTAACTAGTTCTAACTGAGTGATGAGCTAGTGAGAGGTCCAATGAAATAAATTAGATTTAATTCACAATGAGTGATCAATAAAATAACTGATAATTCACTATTAATAGTTGCATGCATGTCAATTTCGAGGAATACCTAGTTGAGATAGAGGTTAAAGGGAACATAACTATCATTTTTATTCAGAGAAAATTTCCCATGTGCAATTATAAAGTCATTGGGATGCCATGATGGATTGCGCAATCAAGGAAGACTAATTTTCCTAATTAATAAGGAGTTAATTCCCTAGGCATTGCATGAGCAAGGAAGGTTGAAGTAAGGATGAGAATTTTCTAAGTACTAGACCGAGTTTTCCTAGATCAACGAGAGACAATTGACAGAGTGTTGGGGAATCTCATGAGAGATTAAGCATTGTATTGTTTCATGATTCCTTGACTTAATACACAATAGAGGTAGAGGAGTTTTGATTAGTTGCTTTCCCCAAATACATCATGTTGTTGTGTGATTGATAATTTATTTCTCTCACTTATATATGATTGTGCAATCGTGTTTTGTTTCCATAAATTTTAGGAAGGATTTAGTATCTTGTTTTAGTAGATTACAAGATCAGATTGAATCTCGTTGGTTAGATTTTCTACATGGCATCAGAGCGGGAATTTTTTGGGTGGCGATTTTGTAGAGAATATTTGAAGATTTTGGTGTAAAATTTTCGAAAAAAAATAGAATATTTGGATTCCTTGCGAAAATCTACCCCAAAAAAAAATAAAAAAAAATCGGTCAAATCAGAGCTCGGATGAGGGAGATATCATCGATTTAAAATCAACTCTTTTTTAGAAAATTTTTGTGACCTCGGGACAATTACACTGTGTGCGAGTCAAGAACCTATATGCACTTGAGGTACCATATACATGCAAAGCTTTGAGGAGAAAGGCAGAAGTTAGAGACTTGGTGGTTTAGAGGGAGCATAAATTACCTCTCAATATGCATCCTCATGAGAAACAGTCTCACGAGGTTGTGGAGTAGCTACCACAATTGGAGAAGTAGAGAGGAGACCAAGTGGAAGCATCCACTCAAGCAAATACCTCCATGAGGGGGAAATTTCAAGCCAGATGGGAAGAGGGAGCAGCCATACCTCGAGGTGTAAGGCGGGGTTATGTGTAGAAATAATCCCAAGATAAGAAATTTGGGCAAGGTTCACTGAGATGACATGTCTCATGGATCAAACCTGGCTACGAGGAGCCCACAGTACAACAGTAGTAGGAAGGATTAGTTAGATTGATGTAGTCAGATTTTAGCAAGATAGAAATCAGAGGGATAGATGTCAAATACTGGAGCACAAATAGAGTTAGCAATAGTTCAAAGGGCACGAATGAAAATGTCAGCAGTAGTGCAGAGAATCCAATACTAGACAGGTGCAGTAGCTAGCAGCAGTCAGAAGACTCTGATGGTAGATGCATTATACTGATTTAGTTGTTCAAAGGCTATTCAGTTTTAGGATTTGCAAGTGCAAACAACACTAGAGAAGTGTAGCATGTAGAACATTCCAAAGGTACCAGATGGGGATAGATTAAATTCCTTTCTTGTTGAGAGGGAGTGTTGAAATTTGCAACAAGAAATAGTGAAATTGGTGACTAGAAAGGACAAAAAAAATGCACCCACACTGGTGAGGAATTTTGATTTACCAAGAGTGAGGAATGTGAGGTGTCTAATTTATTTTTCCCTTAAATAAATTGGACAATAAATTGTAATTTCGTCTCATAACAACTTGTGTCAATTAACTAAGTCATGATGATTGAGTTAGCTCAAGAAATTTGATTTAAGGTGATCAAGGTGGATATTGGTGGCCACCCGCCTATTCCACTTGGGCCCTAGCCATTATCTCTTTCAATTTTTCAGTTTCCTTAATTATAGCACGATTTACTATTTTTTTCAGTTTTTCGGGTCCTAAACTTTCAAAGCTGTTTTGAGGCCCCAAACGATGTTTTTTGGGCATGAAAGGTTTGGAAATTTCATAGAAATCATATTAGTGGTTGTATTCCTTGGAGAGATATTTCTAATGAGGTATCATGTGCGTCAAATGAAGATCATATGACCAAGTTACAACTGCGGGAATTTGGTTGCCCAACTAACCCCAACGGGGCCCATAAAATCTTGGTGTTACATCTCCTCAGGATAGGGTTTTGGTTGTTTAGGGTTTTATCTTATTTTTAATAATAAAAATACCCTTTACCTTTGGTTGTTTAGGGTTTTATCAATGAATAGGTGGGAAGTGACCCTTGAAACCCTTTCCCTAAGATAAAATAAAGAATGGGACTTTCTTTCCTTTTAAGCAAGGGAATTACCTTATAGGGAGAGAGTAGGGGGATTGAAGGGTTGAGGGAGAAGAAAAGACTTATGAAGGATTTTATCAATCCCCAAAATCCTTTGGGAACTTGGATTCCCAAATGGTCCTTGATGAAAGACCTTTAACACCAAATGGGACCATATGGGGCCAAGTGGACCCAGCCCAAGTTCAGGGATGGAATTTAGTAATCAATGATGTTCCTATCCTGGACAAGGTGACGGGAAAGGATCAGAAAAGTGTTTTTACTTCGATAGGTCAAATTGATCCTACTAGGTTCTATCCTTGGGAACACGTAGGAAAAACTTGATCCTAGAGCTAGGGCTTGAGGTATCTGGAGATTCCACCATCGAAATTGGCCCAAGTTCTGAGGAGAGTGAGGGCACCCAGCAACACAGCTGCCTCTAGGAGATAGAATTTTTCCTCAAGCTAGATTCCTGGGAAATTGTTGCCCTAGGTGACCTAATGGGGCTAGACCTAGGGAATGTGAAATTTTCTTAGTCTAAGAAACCCTATTGCAGTATCTTGATTTACTTCTCCTACTTGAATTAAGTTACAAGTTAATTTATGAAATATTCAATAAATTAGCGAAGTAAATAGTAAATACAACTAGCAACCTAAACATACAGATCAAATACCGAATAACATGCTCATAGAAAAAGTGACACAGATTTTTTGGACAACTATCCCCAGAAAAAACCCAATGTGGGAAAATCGGTGCAGCTAGCTCTAGAGGGTTTTCATTATTATGCATAATCTAAGTACAACAATCCTGGGCACCAAAACTGGTTCACTCAACAGAGAAATAAAAACAATAGTAATATGTTGCTCTAAATCCCTCTACGTCAACCTAACTGGCTTGCGTCGGCCTCTGTGCTGCTCAGTAAGGGCTTGTGTCACACCTAAAGGGGTTACACTACCCTTGCGTTGCCCTGACTGGGCCTATATCAGTCCTGCATGGCTCCTACTGCCTCTGTGCTGCCCCTACTAGCCTCTGGTTGGACTGCGTGGCTTCTGCTGCCCCTGTTGCTCTGCCTACCTGGAATGTTTAAGCAGAAAAATCATAGCTAAGAAAGAAGGCACTTGCGAAAGGCAATGCATAACATTCAAAAAAATTGAAGAAATGAAATGAAAATATATCAATATTGTCCACAAATAACTGAAATAGATCAATGGGACTAGAGAGTAAAAGCTTTGACAACAACAATAAGTGCTTATAGAATTAGTTAAGAGAACAGAGGAGACTAATTCATGAGGTTAAAATGTTGTATAATTGTTGGCACAGGAAAACTGTAGAATTGTTAGAGTAAATATTTGCAAGTACCATTAGTTGGTGATCATCGATAATCATTTCATTTCATCAAATACCCTGATGAATGGGCCTTACAAGCTATTTGCGTAGACAAACGCCACAAAAGCTGTGTGATGGAAAAATATTCACACTATATTGAAGAAAAAACCTACCAAATAAGGATGACATTTCAAATGGGGCAAGAAACAATAGAGAGATAGGCATCGAAAAAGTTAAAATGCTAGGGAAACAGGAAAGCAAGTAGGTAGCATGGTAGAAACCACAACAAAGAAAATTATAAAAATGAAAAACCCTACAAATTAGCGCCCATCCAAACATCACCACAATTTTTTCTTCAACTCTAAATCTCCAAATTCATCAAATTATATCATGTATTCAAACTTAATTCTCTCTGTTAGCCATTCTGAGGATAAGGCTAAGAACTTACTACAGAACCATCACCTACATGTAGTGATCTTATTCTGTGACCAGACAACCTACTTTCGTGAAGACACGGAAAGGTAAACACTCTTTGCCAAGATTTTCCATACAACCTAGGTTGAGAAACCACATATACATCACCAGTTTTTTCTTTTTAGATTTGTAACTTAGAAGAGCTTTGTCTGACCACCTCCAGGTTGCTCCCAGAGTCACCCAGGCAAGCCCTCTCAACATCATCCTCTTTCTGTATAATTAGTAATTTAATTAACCATAATAGTTTCTTGATCATGCAGGTATTTCAAATATATTGCCAATAAACATAAAGCTTTCACGTTAAACAATCAGGTCAAAAGACTTTAGACTATGATGCAAAAAATACAAAGAAACCTCACCAACACCCAAAGAACAAACAAAGTCAAACCTCTACAAAGTATAAATAGATATCTGATAGTCTTCATTCCACCACAAAAATGTGCTTAACTAAAGAAAATTCTAATTATTGTGCTTTCAAGACAAAGCTTTCAAGGGCAGTGATGTTATAAACATACCCCTACACCTCGTGAACAATCAATGTGTATAAATAGACCATCATAAGGCTCATTTTAAACATCATTATTATCATTTTATAAATCATTTTTATTAAATCAACAAGAAGAAAGCAACAATTGCATTCAATTCCACTGAAGCAAAGTATATGGCAGTTTCATATACTTATTATGAAGCTATCTAGATTTGCAACTTGATTGTAGTGTCAACCAATCAGTTGTTGAAGCCCAATATTTTCTCTTCTGAGAAACAAAGTTACATCAAGCTCTATGAAAATCCAATGTGTCATGACCATTTCAAACACATTGATATTCAATACAATTTCCTAAGATTCCAAGTTCATTAGGGAGTTAGTAGTGTTGGACCACATTCTGAAAAAGTTGCATATGGTTAATAGTTTGACAAAGCTCCTAACAAAGGGGAAGTTTGACAAGTTGGGGGAGAATCTTGGGTTATTGGAAAAAAAAAATTTCTCAAGAGTGTTAGATTACCTAGTTTGTCCGAGTTGGTCTCACCTCAGCCTTGAGAAGTTGAGCAACACCAGGATTGCAAAGCTAGATTGTGGTACACCAGTCAGAAAGATTCTTAAATACAACTAGAAGCTTATAACGACACCTTCGAGGATAGATGAATTAGTTGTTGGGTCACACCCACCAAGTATGGCACACTAGTTGAGGAGATTAACACCATCATCTCAGGTGCATTCATGAGTGCACACTTATGGAATGAGGCATCTTTAGGATAGGAGTTATATCTACTATGATAATGCACTACTCTAAAAGAAAAGCCTTGCATACAAGGCAAAGTTATGAGGGAGTTGCTCATGCTCAAGGGAGATGCACCACTAATGCTATCATTAGCTTTTTTTCTAACAACACCTTCTCTTAACTTATAAATGAAAAGGATGAGCACAATAGTTAGAAATTTGTAGAAATAGATAATAAGAGTGAGTATTGTTAGCTTGTAGGTTTTAGTATGAGCTTTTGTGAGATGACAACTTGTTGTGACATTCTTCTATTTGAGTAATAAAGACTTCTATGCAATTGTTGTTGGAGCCTGCTATTTTTATCCCGAATTCTCAGATTGCAGATTTTTGTAGAGTGGGCCTAATATATTTTTTGTTTTAATCTATTGTACTTCTTCTCTCTCCCTTTCTCTCCTACCTTTCTCTCTCTTCCCCCCTCTCTCTCTCTCTACCCTCCAATCCTCTCACTATATCCCTCCCTCTATCCTTCTTTCTGCCCCCCTTCCATCTTTGTGTCACTATCTCCCTCTCTTACCCTTCTCTACCTCTCTCACTCCTCTCCCTCTCTCTCTCTCTCCATTCCTTCTCTCCCCTCTCCTTCATTTTATCTCCACCTTTCCCTTGTGACTCCCCTTGTCTCGCCACCTCTATCAATCTATGTATTTATTATTCCTTCTCATATATATCTAGAGTTAATAGATATCATGACATATCGGGACCTACGATTGGGTTAATTCCGCCTTGTTGGCAAGGTTAAAATGGTTACTCTTCAATAGATAAAATTTAGATCAAATATTTCATCAAAAACAGGGAACCATACCATATCTTCCAAGCTATGCCTATTAGTTGCTTGGCCTCTTCTTGCTCTCACACGAATGTAGTCTTGCTTGATTGGTACAGAAGAAGGTTTCACATTATCAACTATTTGTTTGGGACAACTTTTAGTTGTTTCAACACTACTACATTCTTCAAGCTTGTCCTTTAAACCATCTTATTCTTTTGTACTCTCTTCAACTTTGTAGTGCTTTCCATTCCTCTCAGTCACATATGTTTCCTTGGTCTGTTAAGGGACAAGGTTGACAACATTAGGATGTTTTTGCAATAAACAAGGGTATTTCCAGGACACAGTCAGGTGGAGCAAGAGTGTAAGAGCCAAATTTCTCATGAATGTGGGACACTCGAGCTTAAGATTTTCTGGAGTAGTCATGAGGTGCAGTCCAGTTATTAAGACTTCATCATATGGCCATTCTTCGGACTTCAATTGTGTGACAACACTATGGCTAAGTTTGAAACTGGAGATTGAACATACATTTGGTTTGATTGCAATATACATTTTCATCAATAAATGTAAATCAATGGCTAACAAATACTATAAATTAATAAATAAAGAAGACATGGCAATAAGCAACAATACTTACAAAATTGTTACATTGAGACGCAAATAATAAGCAACTGTTGTGCACAAACAGAGACCAATGAAACTATCATCTTAACCCCTAACCCCTTGAACACTAATTCCCAACCCCTAACCCATTTAACCACCTAAATCTCTAAACCCCTATCCCATTTAACCCCTAAACCATAAACCTCCAAACGCTTAACCCCTAACCCCTAAACCCTTAACCCTTAACCCATTTAACCCCCTAAACCCCTATTAAACCCCCAACCCATTTAACCCCCTAAACCCTAAACCTATAAACCATTAACCCCTAACCCCTTAAAACCTATACCTTTAAACCCTTAACCCTAACCCCTTAAACCATAATTCCTGACCCCTAACCCATTTAACCCAATAAAACCTAACCCCATTAGCCCCTAACTTTTAACCCCTAAAATACTTAACTGCTAAATCCCCTAACCCCCTAAACCCTAAACCTATAACCCCTTAACCCCTAACCCATTAAACCCTAATTCCAAACCCCTAACTCGTTTAACCCCCTAAACCATAAACCTCTAAATGCATAATATTCCCTTAACCCCTAACCCATTTAAAAACTAACTCATTATTCCCCTAACCCATAAATGCTCCTAAAACCCCTAACGTGTAAGACCTTAATTCCTGACCCCTTAACCCCCAAGCCCTCAATCCCTAACCACTTAACCACTATCTCATTATTCCCCTAACCTCTAAACCCTAAACCTCTAAACCCTAAGCCCCTATTCCCCTAAGCCCTAAGCCCCTAATCCTTAATCTCTTAACCACTAACTAATTATTACCTTAACCCTTATAATAATCCTTAAAACCCGTTGGCATTAGCCATTCTGAACGAGAGCAGGTTCATTCCCCCTTGTTGGCAAGGTGGAATACCATGAGCAAAACCATGGGTTGCAATAACCTCTCTTAAATTTACTATTTTATCTCAATTTTATTTTAATAATTAATTAATTAATTTCTTTAAAAACTCTTATGGATAAATCACATAAAATTTTTAAAGGTACACACCTTTCGAACCACTCAGTGTGGTTCGCCATCAATGTTTTTAAAATAAATTTATTAGAATGAAATTGAATTGATTTTTGAAGCTTCCTTTTAAATCAATTGTTGGCATTACAAAGAATCATGGAGTGCGCTCAACATCCATAAGAAAAACAATGGGTATGATATTAAAATTATATTTGAAGGCATAGTATTAAAAATGATGTTTGGAAAAATGGAGGCTGGGAGTATTCATGAGCATGGACACTATGCCACAAACTATCCACAAAGGAAGAACAATAAGAAGGAATGCTAGCTAATGAATGGTGAGCAAAGAAGTTGCACTCAGAAATGCATTGAGCTTAGAAGCAACAAAAAAACTAGCTAAGAGTCTTCATATGAATCCAGGGCACTTTAAGGCATGCAAGAGAACTTTCCTTAACATTGTATTGTCATTCATCCATTTTTCTAATTATAACATTAGGTTGTAAGCCCTAAAGAATGAAGGTGCATGGAATTTAGGAAGGAGGTGTGTTGGAACCCAAGTAGATAGATAAAGAAATGTTCAATTGAGAGGCAAGGCCTAGAACCACGCCATCCCCATCCTCCAAATGATCAATATTGTTAGATAACGATGACTAAAATTGGTGTATAGGTGACTCAATTTATAAGGATAAACTTTATACATGAGGTTGGAAAACATTCAAAAATAATTGAATCAAGAGCGAAAGGGAAAATATATGAAGGGGCACAAATATCAAGGGCCTATGTCAACCAAAGTCAAACCAATGGCCAAATGCTTTTTCCTTGATACCATCTCGACTTAAGAAAATGAAACTAAATATAAACATATATGTCAAACAGAATACTCCAATACCTACCATAATTAGTTGCATGTTGTTCAAAATATTGAATGAATGACATGCAAACTCTAATTTTGTTTCAAAGTGTCTTGCTTTTTGAGGAAAATACATGAATGTTGAAGGTCTATCATATGTGCTTCTTTGTATTCGAAAAAAAAGATCATTTATGGGATAATTGTACAAGATGCGATGCCAAAGATAAAAAATTACACTTGCAAAACCAACCTTTAAGGAGTACGATAATCAATGCATGTAGCATAGTTTTAGAGAATCACATGGGCTAATGACTAGGCTAGGTACGATACTGAACCTATCTCATTCTAAACAAGGTATTAAGGATAATAAAATATAATTAATCAACATAGCTATGGGTTGGATATAGAGAATTCCATGGGATTTAGGCTAAGTTTCTAAGGCTCATCATCATAACTATATATTCGATAGAAAGGTTTGGATTGGCCCACAACCAATAATCTAAACTTCCTTTAAGAGTTATAATAAACCCCTTCATTATGAGGAAGCATAAAATGTATTTTTTAGGGGTTGAATTGTGTGTTGGAATCATATGTCCTAGAGGTTCCTACATGATAAATAAGCTATGAATATATAAGAGGCATATAGTAAAGCATGGAATGAGGGAATTTGTGTGGCAGTCCTATCATTTAAGCATAAAATTGATATTAAATTGAGTATAAAAGAGGACTTTAATAAAGTTTTTAGCCACCTATAAAATTTGATTATACCAAAAGGTCGCTAAATCTGTTTTGAGCCTTCAAGGAACAATTTTCATTTCTAAAACATGTTGGCTCTTGAAGACTTTTGAAGGCCTCATGCCTCTGTCCAGATCCTGCACTACTGTTTACATTTCAAAAATCTCTGAAATCCTGCTAATTTCCAAAGCTCAAATACTGCTGCAAACTCCATTTTTCCTTATCTCTTCTACCAAACTAACCTCATTTTCTATCCCCCCATTTCCCATGAAAATCCCTCATTTTCATTTTTCTCCCCTTTCCATTTCATAAAAACTGCTTTGATAAGTTCTAAGACCCCTTCTTAGCCCTATCGCAATCCCCAAATCCCTTCAAAAAACCATTTAAAACCCATCTAAATACATATTTCCTATGTATTGGACTTAAGCCCCCTTCAACTAAATGTCTTGAACCTTTTTTCTCCATATGCCCGGGCGCCGGAACCAAGCGCTAAGACAGTCGGGCGATTATCCGTCTCAAATGATTATTCCGCCTCGAAAACATAAAAATCCTTTGTTATTTGAAAAAATTGGGTTTTTTGTGTTTATTCTAAAGTTTTCATCGGCGCGATTTTTTAATAAATCTACACTGTCAATCTGATCAATAGATCGGACGGTGCGGAGTTCGTCTACCCAGTGGTCCCCGCTTGTTGTGCGTCGTTGCCCAAAACCGTGCGGTATTCATGTTAAATCCACGTTTCGTCAATCATCCTTAAAAGCATTGATACCACATAACCCTCCGTGGCCCTGCACACTAGCAAGAAACCAAGAATTGGGCATAGTCGAAGAGTATCAGTGCCGAAGACCAAAATGTATCTGAACAGAGAATTAGAGATAGTTTTATGGGGATTACGGCTAAGACGGTTATCAAAAGCCTGATCCCCATTTTAAAACACGGTTTAAGGAAAACCTAAAGTGTTTTATCAGACAGAAAGCCTCCACCACTACATCTGAGGCAAATTGATTCCTCAGCTACCACAGTGCCACCTATTGCCTCAAATCATTCAAAACAGAGGCCGAAGTTATTGATCAAATGAAGATATTCGCCTCAGCACAGCCAGAAAGTTATTTCTACAAGGAAACTTAAGGAAAAAGATATCTGCAGAGTGACCCCGATACCATGAAGAGCCTCAAACATCAACAAAAGCTCCCACTTAGCTTAAATTTATGTAAAAAACATTTAATACAGAGGACACCTATATAAGTTTCTTATTTGATCCCTTCAAGGGCCAAGTAACCATTAAGACTGTATTAATTGTAATGGGATATCTCTTATCAGATGTCACTTCCTCATTCTTCTATATATACTTCTGTAGAAGATGAAAAAATATTGGTTGCAAAACTTTGAAATACATTCGAGCTGAAAAATTCTGTTTGTAAATAGTGTTCACTGGCTCTTGAAGCTCTGCTTGTGAAATATAGGTTAGGCTGAGATGTGTAGATGAATGCTAAACTAAAGCATTGGTCTTAAAGATGTAACTGGTTTGGAGCATCAATACAAGCTGATTTATGGGATCCTGGTCTATGTAGACGGTGATGTTTTTCTCATTGTAACTTTTTATTCTATTTATGTTTTCACTGTGTTTCATTTTCTCTTATAAAGAACATCATGCATAGAGTTAGGACCTATTGTATATCAGTAGCCTTCTCTGACTGAAAATCTTTATCTAAATGTTTTCTCCCAATCTGTGTTATTTAGGAATGATTTAATTCAATTTAAGCATAGGAATGTTGGCGTTCCCTCGTCTTATTGTGTTAGCTGAATATTATTCTTAAATGTTATGTTCAGTATTAGTTAAGTAGAGATGAACTATGGAAGACATGGTGTGCCCTGGTCCTAGTTTTATCCCCAAAGGTTGTCTGAATGTTTCCCTTTGAATGTGTCAAAAGATGGATAGTTTCAAAGTACTTACCAGATCTTAGGCCATTTTGTGTTATCATTATGATTGTCTTGAAAGTAACCAAGTAAAGCAGAGCTAGGAGAGGATTTGTGGTGAGCCCGGCCCGCTAGTTTCTTCTCCAACAGTTGCCTTCAAGTTTCCCTTTAATTTTAAGATGTTTTCTATTGAAAGTGTATCAAAGGCTAGCTAGTTTCAAAGTACTTACCAGATCCTATTTTTCTTTCATGTTTTTCTTAAGTGCTTGGTCAAAGGCTGGCTAGTTTCAAAGTACTTACCAGATCCTGGGCTACTCTTTGTTCTGCATCTTTTCATTTCCCCTTTCTTATTGTACCACTTCATTCCACAAATAAAACTTTAAAGAGATCCTTAGACATAGATAACTTGCCCCATAGACCACTCTTGCCTCTTGTTGTTCCAATTAAACCCTATTATGACTCCATAGCCCAATGGACTAAAACCTGTAATTATCTATCTTTTAGCCAAAGCTTAATATTTTTGCTTGCAACTTCTCACCTTTGAAACTTTTTTGCATATAGATCTTTCTGCCTTAAACAGTAATCATGCTCATCCATCCAAAAAAAAAACAAATCCTCGGTCTTAATAACTAGCCTAATATCATTACCCCAAACTTCAAAGACAAATCCATCTTTGCACTTATTAGAGAGATCCCTCTCCGGATTCAGGAGGGCTAGATCCTAGAATCCTAGAGTGGTTGAAATGATGTTGCCTCTATGATCGGACTTTGCCAATCTTGCTTATTACAGAGATCCAACAGAAGCGTGTACTAAAATTTGGTCAATGGAAGGTGTTGGAGTTTCATTCCTAGACTAGATAGTTCTCAACAATAAAATGATTTTACATTTAATAAAGATTCTAGATTTTTACAACTTGGTTTAAAATTCATTTGTATTTTTCTTAAACAGGTGGCATTTTATAACATGAAAAATAAATGTTTCATTTAAAAGATTCCTTGCTACCATAACCACTTCATCCCCTAAAATTAGGGTTTCCTCTCACCTTTTCCTCAACAAAATGCAATCGCGAACCTTCATTCTAATAACAAAAAATAAATAGTGTGCATAATTTTTAGTCTCTAGCTCTCCCTTTCTCTCCCTCTCCCTCCTTCCCTCCCTCCCTTTCTTTCGTTGTCCCTACCTCCCTCTCCATGTCTCCCTCTATTTCTTCCTCTCTGTCCTCAATGGAAAAACTAGAATCCAAACCCTGAGAATTGGATACCAAAATATTTATGGCTTTCCATCCAACTGCTAAACCCCCTAACCTTCCATTAGCATCCAAGGAAATGAAACTCCACCCCTTTAGTAGGCCTTCTAGAAAACTGACAACATAAACACCATATCTTGAAAATTGTCACCAATGACCTGGAGGATGTGTTGTAGAGAGGAGTTGCACCATTTAGATTTTCCTGAATGCCCAAAACCTCCAATCCAGAACCCTTTTCTAACCTAATATGTCCTTTCCTCTAGATGGGTAGTCCTAAGCAAGAAAAGGGAATCTTATAGTTTTTAGCCAGGTACCCATACCTATGGCCCCACCTACACTTAAAAGGTATTCCTTCATAACCCAATATTTGAATACACTCCACCCCAATCCCGATATCCATGCCTTCTATAAGCCCTTCTATGAGGTCCATATTAACCAAAATATGGGTGTATGTCTTAATCTCCATCTCTAAATATGTAGATTCATGGGCTAAATAAGATCCCAATGAGTTACCTACATCTTTGAAAATTAGGGCATCCCAATAGGTAGGAGGGTGACTTGGAAGATGAAGCTAGAATGGGGCCATATCTAGTCTCTCCTACTTTGCATCGAAGAGGGACATCTAGAAATTGAAAAGGATAGGAGATGAATTAGTTTTCTAAACCATTTGTTCTACCTTCTGGGTGTCTACTACATCTTTGAAGCACAAATGAATCTAACCTTGGGTTAACAGTGACACCTATGGAGAAATTTTTACAATAGGTAAGATTTCATTGTCCACCCACATGTTTAGGGTTGAGGACCTAAATTTTCAACCCCTTACCTGCCCCACCAAGGATTTTTGGGACATTTCCTTAGTATTTTGAATGGTGACATTGACTCCCAAAAATAGAGAAAGCAGGACTGTGTTCTTCTTCTTGACACTACAATGGATTTTCCTCTTCCTCAATTTCTCATACTCCTTTTGAATCATAATTCCTTCTTATTCACAAGAGTGTTTCTCCCTGAAAACCACAAGACCATTCATGATGCTAGTTTGACCTTATTTCGTTGTCGAGGCAAGGCTGTCCTTCACTAATTCACCGAAGGAGGGTGAGGCTAATGACACTTGAGATGAAGGATATACATGAAAACAATCTAGAGAGGCTTCTGAGAGTGAAGAACCCCCACTGTGTTCAAAAAATTCTGAAAACCCTAAGGAAGTAGTAACACATTGTATGTCTTCCTCCAATATCTGGGACAATAGGGAAAATAAACTTAGGGCACACATCCCAAGACAGTTCTCTAGTCCCTGACAAACATCCTCAGGCCCCGAGCTAGCCAAAACTAAAGGACCCGAATAGTGCATGGCTGGAGCAAGGGTTAGGGCCTTCGAACTGCTAGATAGTTTCCTATTGAATTCTTAACTTTTCATTCTAAAGATCTGGTAGGCTTAGAAACTGCAGTATGGTGACCTTCTAAGTTGACTTTGAAATGCGAATGGATAAAATCCTTGGGACTAGACAAAATTTGTTGAAAACCCCCCTCCTCTAGTTCATAATCCACCAACTCCTCCTCCTCCGTGTGGGTCCAATAGTAAGAAATCAACATCTCATATTAAAAGCATATTTGATGAGTAGTTGCGTGTCTTCAAAGGGTTTATCATGGCGACCGTCTCTCTACAAAATATATATCACGTGGATAAAAAACTCATGGTTACCATTTAATCTTATCTTGCATTTTGACAATGATATTAGAGCCTAGCATTGTCTAGATCCTGTTCACTCTTTGTCAAAACTACAATGCTTTCTTCGCCTGCAATTTTTCCATGGGCCTCTAGGGTTTCTCTAGTGTTGAATTCTTCTCCTATGGTAAAGATGTTGTAATGTTCTCTTTAACATTTTGAGTCTGTCAAAATAAAATAAAAATTAAAAACATAAAATTAATAATTAAACCAATCTAGATCTATCTTAACTCTATATCTACCAAAGGTCTAGAGGGAAGAATCAAATCTCTTGAGGTTCAAACCCCTTTAGATTTTATCTCTAGACACTTGATAAATTCGAAATGAAGATGAATCTAAATTAATCATATACAATGAAAAAAAATAAAAAACATAAAAAATAAATTGATTTGCAAACTAAACATAGTATCCACCTTTCTTTTGAAAAATATTAAAATATTTACCATATTCGAATAAATTTTAAGAAATTAAAATATTTATTATATTGGAATTATTATATTGTGATTAACATTTTTGACCCTTCTGATCAAAATGATTTGACTCGTCCGAAAACCATTTTACCATTCAATTAAAATTTCAAGAGGGTATTGTCATGGAGGATTGGCGGGCAAACTAAACAAAGAGCATTTTGTTACCAAAACAGTGGAGCAGAGCTAGAGCTACATGAGGGGAGCCTTACACCCTCTCATCGATACTAAATGCATTGAAGAGTTTGACTCGAGCAAAGATGAAGAAGCGATTATTCAGTTTCAAGAAGAATAAGGCGGGCCCTCCTCCCTCTGTTGAGAGGCATACAAGAAGGTAAGAGTTTAAGAAATTATTGCATGTATAATGTAGTTGTTGTGCCATGGAAATCAAAAATCAGACCATCATCTGTGCACTCTCGCAAGACAGGGCAAACTCCACAAGGAATGTTCGTAAATGATGACCACTCCCGAATTTGAGCTTGGGAACCTCTATAACAGCAGTCTCTGGTTCCCGTGCTTATCGCTTCTTCCACATCAACATTTGCTTGAGCTCTTCAACCTTCAATTCCACCTTTGATATCCCTGATTTTCTCACAAAATTAGCAACACTCTCAATAGTGGCTACACCCTGCTGCAAGGTGAACTGTAAACATTGTTGCTTAAGAATGTTAGTGGACTCCATCTCAAAGCTTAGTGCTGTGTACCATGCATCTCCATTTATCTCCTTTGAAGGTGTCAATTCTGCTAGCATATACACCTTCGTTGCTCGATTAGAAACACACTTCACCTCTTTTATTAAGTCACGAGCTTCTATATTTTTCAATTCTTTGTTAACTTGTGGCTACTATAAATTTGTTTCTCTTTTCATATCTTTTGTCCATATACCCATATTTTTAGCATTGTTTATGACTTGATATTTGAGCATATGTTCAGATGAGAGGCTCTTAAACCTTATAGATTCTTCTTTCATCTATTGCTTCTAAACTATGAAATCACCCTGCTTGAAAACCTGGAGTTGACGATTTTGAAGCAGGGCATTGAGTGCCTGAGATCTAACATTGAGATGAAAATCTTTAAGATTTTACTCCATGATTTTATCTATCAATCCATCAAAGAAAGTATTGAAAAGATCCAATATTCTATTGATGGTAGTAGCCATTTGTGAAGCTGATGTTGCGATCTCTAAGATCTTCAAAACTGTAATGGGCTTCGAACCCTAGAACAGTATGTGCATTTGCAATGTCTGATTATCCTGATTGCCCCATTTAGAGTATGGGCTTCGAACCCTAGCCACAGTATGTGCAATGCGTGGCCTTAAGAAGAAACCAAAAATGTATGTATATATGCTCTGCATTTTGAACATTTGTGTGGCTATTAATATGTTTTGATCACAGAAAAAAAAATTATGCAAAACTGAATTTTGATAATTTGGATACCAAATGTAGAATTGAGTGGTGTCTGAAGCATTGTTTGGTGGGGGACAATTTCTAACCAATGGATTCAGTTTCGAACTACTTTATGAACAGTCCTAACTTATTTTTCAGTTTTTTTCATCTCAAACACATCAATGTCCTTTTCCAACATATATTATTATCATTTACTCATGCAACCTGCTATGCACAGGGTTTCAATGTTTCATTTTCTAGTTGTCACTGTAGAGGCAACCATGCCCTCCTTTTTCCAAGCATATCTAGCTGTAAAAAATTTTCCTTATTGTTTACAAAAGGGGTAGGTAGGTGTCATTTATTCGACTCTTTATCATCATTACTCACAAGTTAATTCAATGATATCTTGCATCCCATAGATTTAATGTCTTAGCTTCCTATGATCTATCATAGCCTAGATTCTCATGGTTTGCTTTTAGAGCCAAACATTTTGCAAAGATTCATATTTTGGTGAACATTGTGAAACCTTCTTTAGAGATTCTGATGTGTTCTTTTGATTTTGAGTTTGCATTCTTGAATTTGAAGTGTGCTTTGAATTTTCTTTAACTGTTCCTTCAGATGAATTGCATTCAATTTCTTATTGTCTGTCCAAACACGAAAGAGCTATAGATAAAAACCTGTTGATGTATGTTGTATTTGGTGCTGCTTTCTAACTTGTAATCCAAGGGACTTAATGCGATAATCCACTATATCCAGGAACATGGATCTGTGCTTCTATCACCAATGACTGCTTCAACTTACTGTTATTATTTTGGCACTATGAACGGAACTTTTCCAGATGCTTACTTTGAGATTTCTTATGCCTGGCATGTGATACTGATTTGTTTGTCCATTTTTGTCTGGGCCAGGATTATTTGGCAAATGCATCAACTGTGACATTGGAAATATTGTACTTTTAGAACACGCACTTGCGGAGAGGGACCAAAGGTATGTTTTTTCTTCTTCTAATTCTTGTTTTAGTTTGATTCATATCCTTACCACAAGAATAAACTATGTGGTATTTGAATGAATATTTGTTTGTGTTTATATCAAAATATGTGATATGCTCTACATCTTGGTTGGGGTGGGTGGGTCCGTCAATAGTTTATTTGCATGTAATTACATTTAATCTATACTATGTGTTAGGTGCATCGAATACTATATCCCAAATCCATCTAATTATGGTTTCGATAGGGTTAATATTGCATATCTTGAGTTCAGAGAAATGATTGATATATTAAATATTGAAATTTGAGATATTCAGCCTCGAGGTTTGGAACATTGCTGTGCATATCAAACACAATTTTAGATGTGTCTGTGCTAGTGTATATTGATTTCCATTTGATATTAGTGTGAGTAATCTCATTTGTTGTGGAGCTGACTCTATTTAGTTTGGAGGCTTTGCAGGTTTTTGTCATTTGGGTCCCAAATGCAAGTGTGCATTTTGATATGCAGTTTCGTTTTGATTTGTATAATTGTTACTCTTTTATGTTATTTATTTGTGTGAAGAATAGAGAATGAATGGAGTTAATGCATGCCATTTGGTTTTTAGTCTATTCCTGATTTGTATACTGTGAAAATTTCTGAGCACAAAAATCCTACTGCTAAATATTGATTTACTTCTCCTACTTGTTTTATTATGCACAAGTTATTTAACTGAAAATATTGAAAAAAAATTCAAGGTAAACATAACTAGAAACCTACACAAATAAAAATCATTTACTAAACATCATGCACATATGACAAAGGACACAGATTTTTCAAACAAATGTCCTCAGAAAACCCAATGCGGGAAAACCGGTGCAATAGATATAAGGGTTTATTATTATTAAGAAACAATATTCTAAGTACATCTAGGGTGCCATAATCTGGCTCACCCAACATAGAAAACCTTGGCTACAAATAAAATGTGAGTTTTACCTCATTCCCGCAAGTCCTGGCTGATCTGGATGAGCCACTAGTGAAACCCCAACTAGCTTTGCACAATCTATACGTTGCCACTGTGTAAGGTTGCATGGCGCTGACTGAGGGACTACGTCACCCTTGCTTTGTGCTGATCAACTTCTACCCGAGTCTGGTTTCAGCCCTGGCAGCTCAGAAACCCTAGTCTCTAGTTTAATTTCAAACTTTCCTTGGAGGCTCTGCGCTGCCCCTGCATGAGCCTGCGTCACCCTCTCTAGGGATTGCATCACACCCTCTGATGGCTGTGCTGCCTCCACTGCGTCTCTGTTTCCCTTGCTCTGCGTTGTACTCTTGGTCCTCCTGACCAATCACTACATCCACCCCTCACTGCTTCTCAAAATCACTCAGATCTGATCTTCGTTCGAGCACTGCTCCATCAGAAGAATTCGATCTCTTAGATTCCGTGTGTGTGTTCTCCAATTAACCCCAAGCCCTTCCTTTATACTTTTCTCGTTGACAAATCAATGGCTGTGATCTTATCACTAATCAATGGCTAATATTGAAAGAAGCTTGATCCATGTCACTTAGAATGTTCTCATCACATGTGTAAATTAATTCACTTTAATTTTTTTAATTTCCCTAAGTTAGACTTAGGGTCCCCATTAAAAATTGTAATTATTTGAATAAATTTTACACCAGATGGAATTTCTCCAAACGCTTTTCTAGGTCTTGGAGATATCATGTGTTCTAGCCCCTCCACAAGGTTTTGGAGTTAGAGCACATTCGATGCTACCCCAAAATCTCAACACTCCCTCTTAACGAGGAGTGTGCTCTAGTGATAGTTCCCCAATGAAGTGTCACCTTGATCTCTAGCATCAGTCTTTGCACCGATGCTTGGACTGCTAAACTCCATCCACTGCGATGTTGCTCTCTGTACTGCTACCCATGTCACCACCAATGACACTGCCACATCTGTACTGCATCTCCCTCTCAAATTGTTGCATCATGCTGCCCATAGCACCGCCACTGCTAACTGCTAACTGTTGCATTGCAACTCAGTTGCTGAGAAGTAAGTAGCTGAAGGACCACCACCCAATCACCAGACAAGTCAGTCAGGCTACATCTCATCACTGAAGCACCCTCTCCTACTATGTTGTGTTGTCTCTCTGAAGCTCTGCGATGTCTATTGCACTATACTATGTAAGCACTACCTTTGACCTATTGTCTCTCATCTGCGCTGCTCCAAACTTCAGCGTCCCAACATTGCCTCTGCTTCTCCATGATTTTCTACACCCACTGCTCCAATCATCTGGTTATTTCCTTAAGGCTCTCATAGCTCGTATGTGATCCAAGATTTTGGGCAACTCAAGGATCCTTCCTTCCCATATGTAGCTGCTCTACAGATCTATATCGCCCCACTTCTTCTCTTAAGACATGAGCACTCATGGCCACATCATCCTCACTACCACTGTCCCCTCTAGTTGTTGCTGCCTTGGAATCTGAAGCTTCCTTGTCCTTCCTCTTAGGACAAGTGTTGGTGAAGTGTCCAATTTTGCCACATCTAAAGCACCAGACCTTGTATAGATCCTTCTTCTTCCCTTGCTACCGATGTCCCTTTGATGCTAGGGCTACATCTCCCTCCTCCTCTTATCGATAGGTCCTTCTTCTTCCCTTGTTGCCGCTGTCCCTTTGATGCTAGGGCTGCATCTCCCTCCTCCCCCTGTCGAAGGATAGCTCACATGTCACCCCAATTTGGGAGTTGTGATTTTCCCAAGATGCTTTGGACAAAGGTCTCCCACTCATCAGTGACTGCATTTAGGGCAGTCCTCACCAGGAGCCTTTCATCCGGAGTTTCCCTCATGGCAATCAACTAATCTCGAATCATCAGCAATCTGAAGAGGAAGGGATCAATCTCCTCTCCCTTGTGTATTTGGAACATCCGCATTTGGTTCTCTAGAAGCATCTTTCGTTGGAAGAAGCTACCTTGAGACAATGTGGTCAAAGATTTCAACATATCATGTGTCTTCCTCTTCTCGAAAATGTGTGGTACCATGTGAACCTTCACCTCATCCATGATCAAGCGCTTTGCTCGCACCTAATATTCATTGAACTTATTTAGAGTGTTCACATTGGTGGGCACAACTAGGAAATTTTTCACGTGGTTTCTGATACCGTACTCCTTTAGGACTATCAGGATTTTGGTCTTCCAAATCACAAAGTTAGACACACCGTCCAACCTATCCTGATCTCTCAGTCTGTATGGGGCCATCTCTACTCAAACTATCGAAATAGATACTCTTCTCCCGTCTACTACTGCTGCACTCAACAGAAGACTGAAACTAGAAACCCTCTAGAGACACTGCTCCCTTTGACAACTGATTTCGCTCTCGAAAATCCTTCACCAATTCTGCTGAATCAACCCTCTACGATCACCCTCTTGATCGAATCTCAAAGCTTTAAAAATCTAGAAAACTAATTGATAAGGAGGCTTTAAAAATCCACTTGTCATATTATTGCATATTTTATTTCAAATTTACACCAAAAACATCACTGTAATCTTCTAGAGTTAGAAAATCGTAATATTTTTTTAATATGTTCCTGCATACAGGGAATCAACGGGATTACTTTTGTTTTCATAATATCAAATGTATGTTTGACAAAATTCTCTTTCACTATTTCCCTACTATCCACAACATCAACTATTGCCTGTTGAGCAACATCTTCAACCACTTCCTTACCAATACAAGACATGTTGAATCCATATACATTTCCCAAAATGATAGAATAGTTCCACCTTTTCCAACACTAGCCACAAACATCTAAGCTATGTTTGGAAGGATTTCTCCACCAGGTTTCAACCAATGATCACGAGCATAAATAACTGAGCTGAGAAATGATTCATAAAACATGCATTATCCCATCCACTCACTCACTATCCCATCTACACTTTGACTTTCAATTGCCATGTAGTTTTCAATATCTTCTATCATGTTGTGGACTACAGTAATAACTCCATGCGAGTTTTGATTTTTGGCATTTTCACTTTCTTCTTTGAGCATGTTATTTTGTTTTCCAGCTTGACAAGCTACAAATTCCATCTTCTCAGTTGCTTCAATTGCAATTACTTTTATAGCTCCCACCTAATATTATTTTACAATTCCTATCTAGCTAAGATTCTTTTACGACTCCTACCTAATGACCACCTCCAAATGTTTATTTTTCATTAATTTTGGGGGAGGGGGTTTTTTTTGGTGTATTGAATGGGGAAATGGGAAATAAGGGTATCATGGATGGGTAGAAGTGAGAGTTACTGAAATATATAATCCTAACATTAGGGAATGAGATGGGGCCTTATGACCTGAGGGCAGAGGGGCTAGTGGGCAAAGAGAGAAGGCAATAAGAGCAATTGATACAGAGACCCCCAATAGTTGTGATAAGGGGACTAGGGGCCCTATTATCACAACCCATAACCACTAAATTCCCTATCCCCGTAACCCCCAAACCATAATCCTTTAACCCCTACACTTATAACTCATAACCCATTAAACCCTTGATCCCTTAAACCCTAAGCCACTAAACCCTTAACCCCTAACTGCTAACTTAGAATCCTTTAACCACCCTTAAAATCCATGACAATGTAACTTTTGGAAGTAGTAACGTTCTTCTATTTGAGTAATAAAGACTTCTATGTAATTGTTGTTGGAGCCTGCTCTTTTTATCGTGAATTCTCAAATTGCAGATTTGTGTAGAGTAGGCCTAATATATTTGTTGTTTTAATCCATTGTACATGTTGTGTTTTCACTCTTGAATTTACATCGTTCAATTTATGCTCCAAAAAAACTGAAATTTTGATAGGCAGATACTAAAGTTCAGTCCTATTGTTAGGATTTTTTAATTCTCTAAGGGTATTCTCTTGTTTTCAATAGTATTTTCATATTTCTGCATCATAGCTCGTCTCTTCCATTTCATCCTGCTATAATACAAAAATCATTTCTAGTATAGTTTAGTTTATATCTGCCTTTTACTTAATTGATCTTTTATTTTATTTTATTTTATAGGAGCAGTACTTAGCAATCTTAATTCACACTCCCTTTGTATTCACACTGTTGTATATGTGCAGTCGTTGGAAATGGTTAGGTTCGGTACTTGTTTTTTGCATATCACATTAAAAATCCAGTGCCTCCTCATAAAATCCTCTCCTCGGATAATCGACCACCATTATAGACGTTTACACCACATTTGGTTTAGACATTTAGTAGGTAGGTAGGGTGCCCCTATTTCCCATCTCCACATAGAGTAATTTGGTCACATATTCTTTCTTCTATGATACTGGTTCCTCTCTCTTAAGTCCTATATCTTTTCCTTCTTCTCTCTCCCTTTCTCTCCCACCTCGCTCTCTCTTCCCCCCCTCTCTCTCTCTCTCTACCCGCCAATCCTCTCACTATATCCCTCCCTCTATCCTTCTTTCTGCCCCCCTTCCATATTTCTGTCACTATCTCCCTCTGTTACCCTTCTCTACCTCTCTCACTCCTCTCCCTCTCTCTCTCTCTCCATTCCTTCTTTCCCCTCTCCTTAAGTTTATCTCTATCTCCCCCTTGTGATTCCCCTTGTCTCACCACCTCTATCAATCTCTCTCGTAGGTCCCAATATGTCTCGCCACCTCTATCAATCTATGTCTTTATTATTCCTTCTCATATATATCTAGAGTTAATATATATCATGACATATTGGGACCTACGATTGCATTAATTCTTCCTTGTTGGGAAGGTTAAAATGGTTAATCTTCGATAGACAAAATGTAGATCAAATATTTTATCAAAAAGAGGGAACCATACCCCATCTTCCAGGCTATTCCTAACAGTCGCTTGGCCTCTTCTTGCTCTCACATGAATGTACTCTTGCTTGACTGGTACAAAAGAAGGTTTCACATTATCAACTATTTGTTTGGGACAAATTTTAGTTGTTTTAACACTGCTACATTCTTCAAGCTTATCCTTTAAACCATCTTAGTATTTTTTACTCTCTTCAACTTTGTAGTGCTTTCTATTCCTCTCAGTCACATATGTTTCCTTGGTCTGTTAAGGGACAAGGTCTTTTTGTTGTGGGTCTTGTTCTTGCAACTACCTTACTGCAATTTCTTCTGGGTGCTAGTTCAGTCTCAACAATCTGCAGTTTTTGAAGTTGCATTCTTCAAGGATTCTACTAAGTTCAATAGTTAAGATGCAGGATTGGGGGACCTAATGCAATTTCAGTCTCAACAATTTGCAGTTTTCGAAGCTGCATTCTTCATGGATTCTACTAAGTTCAATAGTCAAGATGTAGGATTGGGTCATCTATTGCAATTTCTTTCGGGTGCAATTTCAGTCTCAACAATCTGTGGTTTTCGAAACTGCATTCTTTAGGTATTCTGCTAAGTCCAATAGTCAAGATGTAGAATTGGGGATCTATTCATGATTTTCTTGGCTTTTGTCAGAATGTTTTATAATGCAGCCAAACCCTTGAGAATATTGATGCTAATAGAATTCCCCCCCAATATGATCCAAATCAAAGTCAGGTAAAATTTTAGGGGCGAATTTTAGCCCAAAGGCGAATTTTAAGGGATTTTAAATTTTAATAGGGTGAATCTTTTATATAAAACTCATTTTCTATAATTTTATAAAGTTAGAACAATAATTATTTTAAAAATAATGAATTATTAAATAATAGCCGACCAAAATAAATGCCCATAAAATTGGAAAAATGGAATTCACCCTCGATTTTCTTTGTTTGGAGCAGATTTCAATGGCATTTGCCTGGATTTACAGGGCCGGAGGGAGGGGTTGGAGTGATTCACCCCAATTTTTCACTAGTTCACCAGAATTTACTAGGTCGGAGAGGTGGTTGGGGCTTGGAAGGGGTGTGGAAGTTGAATGTTGGATTGGTGCAAACCTACCAGATTGATGGAGGTCAAATCAATGGAGGTGCAGATCCATGGAGGTGGAAACTTACAGATCTGGATGCATTGACCGATGACAACTGCATTGAAATGGTTTTGGGCTTGTGGTTTTTTAAGTGGTTTCATTGTTCCTTCTTGTGTTTTTAGGTGCTTTCATGAGTTTTTTAATCCCAAGTTGATCATTCTTTTTTGGAGGTTGAAATTATGAGCAAAAGGGTTTCGCTGGGCTACTATTCTGGGCACTCGCTTTACTAAGTTATGGTGTTTTTCGATCTATATCTAAGGCCATGCCTTGTTTGAGGAACTCACTCATTGTGTCCACTAATCCTAAAGCAGTATCCACATGTTATTTTATTTCAAAACTCTTGAGGAATACACTCATAGTTGGAAAAGCATATTGGCATCATTAGCGCACACTTTTTTTTACAAATGTAATGAAAATTATGGAGAAGGTTTATCCCTATAATAGAAGACAATTTTGAAGGTTGAATCGAAGGTGCATTTGACACAAGTTTGAAATAATTGAACCAAATTTATACCTTGATGACTTATCTTAATATGTTTTTTGATGCCCTAGAATTGATTCTTCAAACAAATCTATGCATATATATGAGTGTGACCTCCTTTCTGGCATGTATCTCTGAATTTTAATGATTGATCCTGCGTGAGACACAATGTTCCCTAATCAGTAATTTACATCTACTTGGGTATGGTTTTGTATGTTTTGAAGGTAGTCCTAGAGTTTATAGCAGTGAGAGTTTCTCTAAACTTGTATGGAATTTATATTTATACATCCTACTTTAGCACACCAAACTAAAAATTGAATCGTCCATGAAGTTTTTCAAGGCCTATATATGGGAAGTTTGTTTTTTATTCCTCATATAAGTATCAATATGTTTATGAGCATTGGATTTTGAAGTTTAAAGATTGGAGCAGAGAAAATTGACAAGATAGACGTGCTTGATAAGCCGCAACCTTATTGAATAAGTCTAGATCGCTTAACAAGTAGGGATACAGACTTCAAATAAGACCTATGCAAACTAGAGAAGAAGCTTAAATGTATTCAAAAATTCCTCAGAACTTGTATCCTTTCCGTCCCTCTTTGGAATGTTCTTATTGAACTTAGAAAAATAGTTTTGGCATGACATTTAAGTGATATATCATAGGATCTACCTGTGGCATCTCTTGGGAAAAAAATCATAGCATATTTTAATGGGTCATTTTTACATACACAATCATGTAAGCATTGACCAATAACAAGCCTACATTAGAGTAAGTGTCCTCTCCAACTATGCATCTCTGATCAAAGTTTTGGAGTACATCAGTGAATTTGAAATTTTCACCAGGGATAGTTGTGACACATTGTGCATCAGTAGCAAAGGAATCTTAGTGAAGACCTTGATAATCAGTGACCTATTTCCATATTCAACTCTAACTTTTCAGACACTTGAGGAAAATTCATCAATAAAATGAAGATCAATGTTACATATCCTTGATAACCAACATATTTAAAGTACAACAGTGGCAATTGCAGGTCATGACAAAATGCCATGTATACTTGATGTGAAGCAGAAAGAGTTATCATTGAATGCCTAAGATGTTGCTAGGCTTGATCACAGTTGTTAACTCAAAATTTGGATTGGATAGTTAGCAAAGGAGTTCAGAGTGTTTGACATTATCACGAGAACTAATGTTACTTCTGGACTTGAGAGAATTTGAACCGTGGGCACAAATAGAGCATAGTTTCCATAGTTTACATGTTGTAGACAGAGCCTAGTATGATTGAGATTTGTCAATTGAATATTAATCAATGTTGATGCGTTGATCAGAACTAGTCTTGTTGAGACAGGTGTAGTTTCTATAAGGTTATGGTTGTGAGAAAGAGCAGATTGATATACTCTTGTACCAGTGATGATAATTATGATGCTAGTGTTGACAATTTAAGCTTCTGTTAGTATTGCAGAAACAACGAAGACTTGATATGGTTGATAGTGAAAGGTGAGATGACAATTTCAAGGTTTGAGATTGAATATCACTGTTGTAGTAAGTTCATATTGACGTCATGTCATTACAGAACTAACAACTAGGGTTTAACAGAGAGTTATCACATAGAAAATTTTGTAGACACATGTGCAAAAGTTAGATTGGTTTTCAGCTACTTAAATTGAGCAAAGATGAATACTAAAGTGCACCAGCAGTAGTATCAGACATGGTAGTAGATAGAGGTAGCAGTGAAGTGCATTAGTAGCAGTAGCAGGAGTGGATAGAGGAAACAATGAAGTGCAATAGCAGTGGCAGCAGGCGTGGCAATGTTAGTAGTGAAGTGCAACAACAGTGACAACAAGAGTGGACAAAGGTAACAGTGAAGTGCAACAACATTAGTGACAAGAGTGGAAGTGAAAAAACATGAATGATGGCATACCAAACCCCAAACACTTCATCTAGCATCTAAGGCTACATATTCACATCTCCTCCAACACGAAGATGTTATTTCCTTAACTCTTTCACTTGATATCTTTGTTTCTTGTATCATGATGATTGTTTGATTTTGCTTTTTAATTCGATCTTTGAGATATCTCTTCTTAATCTAGTTCCTTGACATTTTGTAATGGCATGTACAATCTAGCAATGATGGCAGTTATACAATTACAGTTTGACAGTCCCAATGACATGGTTGATATCCTCACACAGTGATGTAAGTGATGTGGATGTTGTGGATGATATTACTTGATGCTTCATGATGGGTTTTCTTTCTTACTTTCACATAATCTTGTTCCAGAATGGCCTATGAAACTATAAACCGATCTAGTATATTGGAAACTTAGTGCTTTCCTCCTCTACGATTATTCCAATTATAAATCCCATTTATGGTGGTCATATCTGTCACTTTAAGTTTTTATAGGAGGTCATTGAATTATTTCACCTCTATAAGTTCTAATCTTATGATCCCCCCTTCTTCTATTCAAGGGTTTTGATAATGTTGAGATCACCGCCCAATATCCATTTCTCCTTATTGTGGATTGACCTTATTGTCCTGATATTTTCTAGAAATCCCAATTTTTATGTGGGTATATGTGGACAATAGACTGTTGTTATGCACCATGTTTTCTTGGCTCCTACATATTGGAATATGCCCAAAATTATTTTGGAGAGTGATATCCATTCATGGAAGGATATTTCCTCAGGGTTTTAAAGAATTACCAAACCCCAAACACTGAATCTAGCATCTAAGGCTACATATTCACATCTCCTCCAACACGAAGATGTTATTTCCTTAACTCTTTCACTTGATATCTTTGTTTCTTGTATCATGATGATTGTTTGATTTTGCTTTTTAATTTGATCTTTGAGATATCTCTTCTTAATCTAGTTCCTTGAGATTTTGTAAATGGCATGTACAATATGGCAATGATGGCAATTATACAATTGCAGTTTGACAGTCCCAATGACATAGTTGATATCCTCACACAATGATGTTAGTGTTGTTGATGTTGTGGATGAAATTACTTGATGCTTCATGATGGGTGTTCTTTCTCACTTTCACATAATATTGTTATAGCCTATGCTTGATGCTTTTTTTGTTATGATCGTGTCAGGAATTAATTAATTGTCTAATTTGTGAAAGATATTGTCCACATTAAGGCTTCATTCTGGGCTAAGTGTATTAATGTTAGAATGTGAGATGTAATTCTTTGAATGGCTTCTTCTCTACAGGGTATTGACTTAGTTAATAAGGAGTGGTAGTACTAGACAAGTTCTTGTTCTAGTTTTTCATGTTTCATGCCCATCAAAAGAGGTGAGAAAAAATATTATATTGTTATGTATGTGCTTCACCATAGCCTTATGGAAGAAATTCAAGTTCCTCTCTGCTTATTTTTCAAGTTCAGTGCCCACTGATAAATTTTTTTTCAGGATAATGATTAGCAGACTTTGGTTTGAGTAAGTGCCTAAATGTATGTTTTTTAATGACACCAACCCCTGAAACAAAAATTTGTACTGAGAAAAAAATAGCAGTGATATCTTTTTCACTGATCAGCTAGTCCAGAAAGCAATAGGTAGAGGTGCTAACCCAAAGATTCCAAGATAAAGGGAAGAAAACTCCACAATTTCCAAACTGCTAGCAAATCTATTAAATTTTACTCGTCTAATTTTCAAAAACCCCTAATTTGTCTTGTCATAATCTTAGGATATTTTCGGGATTGTCTTTTTTCATTTTTTTTTCATTACATATTTCTCAATTCTGTGCAACTATGCAATGAAAACTGTCAGATGTATATGGCCAATCAGCAAAGTAAATATGGCATTTAAATGTAAAAAAATCTAACCTTATCTCTTTGGGATGTCCTTTCAGAGTCCATATTGAACCGCAAATCGACATCAGAAAATCTTTCATCTGCTTCTTTCTTTAACATTTTTTTCACTTCTGTTATCGGAAGATTTGAAGCATGAGGTTTTTTAACGGATATGAAATCCTCCCCTCCCATTTTGACACCAAAAATAACGTGTGTGCCACACTTCTCAATAAATCTGAAGAGAATGCACAGATATACAATTTAAAAAGTGCAACTTTTCTTTAGGTACATCCCAAATAAGGTGTGGGTATTCTTCAAATGTTCAAAATAATAAGTTGTTAATTAGTAAGTACAATGAACCAAACAAAATTTGCAATCACAAGCACATATGGATCCATCAATCATATAGAGTTCAATTAGAAACTTGATGATTCAATTCTAACATTAATGATCTTGGTTAGTTCCACTTGTATTTTTTGAACCCCTCAACTTGTAATTAGTATTCATTATATAGATCCAGTACAATGGCACACACTATATGAAACAGTTCTCAGAAACTATTTCACTCTTTCCAACAATGTAGCAATAGACTGATATATTTGAAAGCAAGTACTAGACATGAAAAATATTGGAGATTACTAAATTAAATTGAAGCTATTATGCAGAAAGGATTCTATTAGACTGCGGTAATAACGTTTTCAAGATCCCACATTTTAGATTTTAAAAACTACTTCTAATTGTTTTTATCACATTAAATCAAATTTTGCACTCTAAGTTTAAAGAATATATGAATGTCACCAAAAAGAAAAGTTGGTTTTGCAATTATACAAATTTTACTCATTGTGTTCTAGTAGATATGGTTCAAGTTTCAACCAATATCATGAACTTATGTTAGTGTTGAACCATTTTTGCTGAAGTATTGGCAAAGTCCAATTTTATTGCATCCAAATTACTGGTTTTTTATTCTATTATGTGGTTTGAGGTTCTTTAATATTTCTATTCCGAACACGTCGTTAAGTCAAACTACATTGTGTTACACCGAGCCATAAGTCTAGGTGGGATAACAAACCATCAGCTATAGAACTTGCCTTTCCGGCCATGACAACATATTATCAAACCTGAACTTTAATGCCTGTTAACTGTGCAACTTTAAGTCACAATGAGAACCAATTTTACAATTACCTGAATCTGAAGTCACGATTCATTGCTCGATGCATTGCTCAGTACACGACTTCAACTGCCTTCCATCTCATGGTGTTGCTTCAAATGCTTTGCAGCCTACATTAACACCAATTTCAGATTCCAAGTTGATATGACAAGCTTTCCAATCATGCTGGTTGTGACTATTCTAAAACTATGTTCAAATTCCAAGTTCAAAAGATCATATTAGTAAGACTATTCTTTATTTCTATGCTAGTTTTGGTTACCTCAAAACACTCTCCAGATTCTGGCTTCATATGAGCACTTTTTTGGTTGGGATCATCCTCTATTTCTGTGGTAGTCCACACTGCTTTACCCCTTTCTTAAAATTCCCCATTCATAAGACTAGTCTGCTTACTATGATCACTCTCCATAATACATTTCCATGCTAATGACAACAACTTCACCACTCCTTTGAAATTCTAGGTTTGATTGTTCAGTTTGCTTTGGACACCTATCCACTATCTTCATGCTAAACTAAACATTTTTCATTTCTTGCTGATAACCATTAGTCACAATTTTTTCCATAGGAAATGTTAGGGCATTAAGTTTCTGAGGATAGGTGGCTTCTGGTGCAAGCTGCACTGATTTCTCAATATTTTTAGGTTCCTCTACCAATTGAAAAGTCTTGTCAATATCTCCATTCTCTACTGCCATGCCCGTTTTGGCTATCTTCATAATGTGTCTACAATCATCAATTAAATTTCCCACACATTCTATATTAATTCATTAGATTGTTGTTTAAGATGAGGTTTCTAATCTGTGTTGATCTGTGAAGTGCTCAATAAAAGAAGAATGAGAAATTCTTTCCCTCATTTTACATTTAGACTTGATTATGAAGCTAAAGACATTGCAGAACTAAAATTCATTTCCCAACAGAGTTCTACGATACACATTAGCTATTTACTGATAAAATTATGAAGACTTGTAATATCTCACCTTTTGGAAAGGGAAAGGTCCTATGGAAATAGATATATTTTTAGTCTTTGATTTTTTCACTGCATCACATTCACTCAAATTAGCAATGACAGATTACGAAACTAAAGACATTGTAGAGCTAAAATTGATGTTCCAACAGAGTTCTACTATGCTTGGGTGTTAGATATTTAGTGATCAAATACTTAAGACTTGTAATAGCTCACCTTGTGGAAAGGTAAAGGTTCTGTTGAAATATAAACTTTTTTAGTCTCTGATTTTTTCAGTGCATCACTTTCACTCAAATTAGCAATGACAGATTTGTCAAACTTCTTAGAATTTGTCAATAATGAAACATTCAAATCCTGGACATTTTCAAGAGTAAAAATATCAGTGGCAAGTGATTTCCTAATTTATGATCCACTATTATGATAGTGACTGGCTTGTTCACATGCCTTTTCAACTTGTAAGTTGGCAAGAAGAAAAACCTACAGTGTCTGTGTTGCCACTTCCTCATAACTTGGGTAATTATAAGTACTTGTTATTACATAGAATGCACTTCCAACAGACAAGTGTTTTTCAAGTGATGTTTTTCATTTGTGTAAAGAAGAATGGCCATCTTCTTTTAATTCACGTGCTTGTATTGCAGATAATGCTTTTATTTGTGTGCAATTATCTTTACTTGGCTCATTAATGTCTTTATTGTATAATACAGTACTCATTGAAGTTGTCCTGAGGGAAAAAATGTAGCCTTGAAATATCGTATGGTTCTTGAACTCCAGAGGCCATAAATCGAGTTGTTACACTGCCCATGTAAATTATCTCATCTTTCTCCATATAAGAAGCTAGCTTATGGTTACATGTATGTGCCATATTTTCAGTAGTCCATGGTAACATAGAAGACTCCTCTTCTCTCTGTCTCAACGTTGTTGATGTCAACTTTGTATAACTTACGTGGGCATACTTAGGAGTTTTTTTTTTTCCAAACACACTCATTATCGTTCACCATTTCCACATCTCTGACTGCAAACTCCTCTTCCATGACATTTTTATAAAAAGATCCTGAATCTTTCAACAACTAATTATTTTCATTGTACCTGTTAAATAGAATTTTGGTCAGAGATTTTCATTTGGTAAGCACATGAGCAATATAATTTTTTTATAAAATCCATAGAGAATTGACTACTATCTGTTCATCATCATTTCCTAACAATTGAAATCCATCCATATGACTCTTTTAAACCCTTGATTGAATTCGTGCTTATGAGGATTCTCATTAATGTGAACCAAAGGTTTTGGAACCTCTTGCAATCCAACCACTGCGATGTTTGCTTCAGCAGTCTCCATGGCATGCTTCTGTGGAATAGCTTGACTACTTTCATCCAAAAAAGAACTGAACATTCCTTGCATTTGATTCTTTAAAAAAGCATCCTGACAAGCACCTACAAAATTCTCCCCTGGTTTAGATTTCTCCGATAATCGAACAAGCATTTCTTCCATTTCCTCCACAAAAACTTCTCAATATTTCACTAAATTTTTTTCTTTACAGGCATACAACGAAAATATTTGCAAATGCATTGTTGTAGCACCTTCATTTAGAGCATATGTAGCATGCATTCTTACATCATTCTCACTAGTTTCCTCTAGTGACAAATCCAAAACTATTCTGTTTTCCACCAACACACTGCTTTTTACAATGCCTTTGCAGGGTAAGAAATATAAAACTCCTTTTTTTTCCACCAAAGCAACATTTTCCTATAATGGCCCTGTGTTATTCTTCCCTGCATTATCTTTGTGAATTTCTCCAACTAACGACTTTAAGTTCCACTGGATTTTTGCACATCCAAAAACAACATAAATTGAACAAGCTGCCTCAGTTACTGCATTCTTATAGTCAACCTGTGTTGCATGCATCTCTACATCACTTTAATCATTTACATCAGTCACCAACTCCAACCTATTGTGCACCATTTACAAATTCAATATCTTCATGTTTAGTTACTCTAGCACATTCACTTCTTTGATCTATAAAGGAATTTAAATCTCTTATCATTTGTCGTATGAACATTCTTGAGGGACTCCTCTTTGAAATGCTTCACTATAGAGCCTGACATCCAATGGATTTCTCTCAATCCCAAAGCATCCATCACTTCATAAGAGGATCCATTCATAGTGTTAATCTCTCATGCCTCCTCAATTGATCTATCCCTCTTTCTTGAAAACTCACACATTTCACCTTCTGCGTTATCACTTGCGTCTAGATTATTAACAGAACCTACAAAGGTGCAATGCCATCCACTTCTTGGTCTGGCACTCCTTCCAATTTGGTAGGTAAATGATCCTGCCGAGAAGGCTCCTTGGCATGCATTGCTGTATGATCTTCCTTGCTTACATCAAATATCAAATCTGGTATTTCCTCGATGTCTGCCAGAAGAGCAACTTCCAGTGGAACAATCGAACATGTCTGATTTCTCTCATCTAACAAAGATTCTGGTATCTCTTTCATTGTCACTCTTGCAATAGCCTCCTTGCCACTTGGCACCTTTTACTAATACTCCACTTAATTCCTCCATGACATCACAATCCCCATTAGACTCAATGAATTGTTCCTCCACATTTTCTTTCTTATTTTCATCTAATAAAGAACCCAACATCCCTTGAATCTGTTTGTGTTTAAAATCAATTCTCATCGGATGAGAAGATACATCTAGGGTGGCATTGTCCAAACTTTTTTCAATCCTTATAAATGGAGATGAATATTCTCCTTGTTCATTCCCTGCCTCCATCCAGTTCTTGTTGCCTATACATTTCTTTTTCCTTCTTCTTCATATGATGTACTATTTTGAATTTTCTATTCTTTGCATATCAAACATTGTAAAGCCTCCTGCACAATGTTCTCATCTCTTTCATTTGAACATAATTTTGATAATCATTGAATTTATGAAGAAAGGATATATTCATGTGAAACCCTATCCAGCTACTTCTCTTGGCTAATGCCATCACCTTCATCCCATAGAGAATCCGACAATTTAATGTCGACTTGACCAAAGGCATTGCTTACTTCCTGGTGAGATTGAACAAGAGAATCAAAATCTCTCCTTCCAGGGGGCATTACTTTGTGCTTTGAACTTGAAGTTTGCATATTTTCCCTTATCTTCTATCCCGAGACTCCAAAAACTTGCTCCAGCCCATCCTTTCTGTCTCCTCTGCCCACTAAAATTTCAAAAGCACTTCATCCTCGCCCTTATATGCTGCTTCAATTTGAAATCCAAAATCATTATTTCCACTATTCTTGTTTTCCATATTTACTTCTATTGAATCTGTATTTTGTGCTAGGTTATGAGTATATTGTTTTAAATTATTCACTTCAGAACAGAGACCAATCATAAGAATATTCTTATTTTGTGCAGGCCTGCAATCCATGACTGAGGAGGAATTGACAGCAAACAATAAACCACATTGCTCAAAGGCATTCAACAAAATTGGCAGATCTTTGCTGTTTTTTCTCAAATTCATCCCTGACTGTTCAGACGCTGGCTAATTCTTCTTACCTGTATTTTCAAACCCATCTCCCAAAATATATAGCCATCTAGAAGGTAATGACTCTTTGAGCCCTTTGAAAATACACCACATAATAATCTTTGCCCAATTGTTTGAGCTGCTTATCAACTCACCAATGTCTAGTCCAAACAAGCTTCCTTCAATGATCAAATTAATTTCCTCTTTTAAAATAGAGTTTAGAAGTAGTTTCACAAATTCTGGAGTTGTTGCTTCTGACCATACATTTAAAGGTCTCAAATTGCTTGATTTAAATGTATTTGCACCATTTGAGCTAAAAGCTATATTGTGCAAAGTTGTTTCAAGCTCAAAAGTATTATCCCGCCTATAGAAGCCTGAACCCCAATAATCCTCGCAGTGGCCACTTTCACCAAGTAGAATATGTTCTTCATCAACATCATCAAACCTCAAACATCAATTGCACTTCCAAGTTTTTCTCTATAACAATTTTTGTGAGTCCTACTTGCCGGACACTAGTTACAAACTTTCTTTCACTTGAAAATTCACAACAATTGAATTTAAATTAGCCTCACGTGGGTTTTATTTAATTTTTAGTATATTTCGCTTGATTATTTCTTTATACAATCTCCCCACTTCTCTTATCCATGTTCTGGCGTTCCCTTGCACCTCTTAGTGCAATTTCTAGTTATAAGAATATTTAAGATTCTGGATCTATCGATCTGAGATGGATATTGCAATATAAATCTGAAGGATTCATGAGATTACTTCATGTTTGATCAGATTTTTTTAATGATAAATGTTATCTTGTAGGAAAATTTCAAAATTTGAAGTCATATTAATTCAGTACATTGATGCAAATTCATATGCTGATACAATGGTGTAAATGCATGGATTTAGTTGTTGAATGATATATGATGGTTTAATAGGAAGATAGGACACTCGCACCCACCATTATAAGCTTAAGATCCAGGATTCTCATGAGAACCAATCAAAGGAAGGAGTAGCGGGCAGGTTAACCTTAAACGTATGTAAAGCCATCCTTATTTTCACTAGGCGCAGATACGTTTCGTTACAAGGTGGACTAGTTGTCATATTCATCAGTTTTGATTTTCTTGTAAGATGTCTCATTTCTGCAGTGGAATAGGTTTTTCTTGATGTTCTATGCATTCTTTCTCGTTTATGTCAATGCAGGTGATCGAACCACTATGGGCGACTAGAGATGATCGGGGGTTTAGCATGTCAAATTTGGAGTAAATTCACAGAGGTAAAGTGCTAGCAACATTGACAGGGACATTAAGGTGCAAAAATAATGGAGCAAGAGACAATCAATCAGATCACAATTGTGCTATGGACCCACTCTACTTTCTAAGCAAGACAGGGAGAATTGGCATTAACTTTGTGCGGTTGATTTTGTTAGCGCTGGAATCTGCCTCAGGCTAAAAGAAGGCGAGGTTCAAGGCCACATCAAACCAAGCTTAGCCTCGTAGCTAGCCCTACGAGGACAAGAGAGGGCTCTCTCCGGGTCTATCTCAGTAAAAGGTCTTCAAAGGGGCTGAGATGACTCAAAATTGATACTGATTTTAGGCTAGTAAATAGATAGGAAGGTTTGATTTAAATTTTTTGGGTTTTTGTTGGAAAAATGGGAAAAACAATTTTGGACTCGGGGATGAGGTCAGATCTTTGCAGAATTCGAATTGGGGCAAGGTAGGCAGTAGTATTGATGCTTTTGATTATGTGTATGGATGGATCAGAATGACAAGGAGCTGAAGAGGGCAAGGGAGAACAGGGATCCTCTCCAAACTGGCGAAAACATATAAAACTAAACAAATTCAAAGGCAGAGCACTGGAATCAATGAATTCTACCTCGTTTACTCATTCATTTAGTTTCAGAAGAAAAAGAAGGGAATGGCATACATTAAACATTTAAAGAACTTACAAATAACTGAGAGAACACACCATCAAAACTGAAAGCCACAAGAATTCCAACAGGTGTTGCAAAACCTCTGATCTTTACTTAGCCAAAATGCAGAAAATATGTACAATAGTGTGCCAAACTTTTCCCCAAGAGTCCAACCTTTGCTACTGACTGGAAATCCACAATATATAGACAATACCAACCCATTCCCTAGCCTCTATGGGTCGAGCTCCTAATTCTAGGAGTAGTTTGAACCAATTCTAAACATGGAGCTGAAATCTAGGCATCCAAACAACTTGCCTCTAAAAGGAGGGAAACTAATCCATTCATTAAATTTTTACTATTTTGTGAATGAATCATCTAGAACAAGTAAAAATAAGTCAAAATTACATCATAGTCCTCAATTTACATTAATATAGATCAAATATTACATCAGGAGGTGAAACTGGTGAAGACTGGCCAAATTTCTGAGCTGAAAGGTCAAATCTAGACAAAAATCCTCTATGCGCCGCGCTCCAAAGCTCTATGTGTCGCGCTACTTTGCACCTATTTTTGGGGCACTTTCTGGAGTCCAAATTGAGCTCATGATAGCTTGTTGGAAATATTTGGATGTCTACTATCCAACCCAAGTGGAATTTTTCAATTTGGAGCTCATTTTCCCCTCCAAAACTGCATTCTCCCAGAAGTACTTCCTACTGGTGCAAAAGGTGGCAGAAAGGTGGTTTTCATGGTGTTTTTGGCCCTTTTGATAATCTAGAACTTGATGAAATGCTTCGGCCATTTCTGAGCATGCATAAATTACCATGAAAAATCCAAAAATACAAATTTTTCCTCCAGAAGGTGTCCCAATCATAAGCGCGCGTCGGGACGCGCAACGCGTTGGGAGGAAAAACCTGTTTTGTGACCAAAATTTTCAAAAATGACAAAAACTTCTCCAAATTTGCTGAAATTCGGAGCGAAGATCCCCTATCATGCCTCATGCTCAGCCAAGGAAGCTTCGGCCAAGATTCAGAGTGGATCATGCGTTTCACGACGTTTTAGTGCCCTCCTGGTGCATGCAATTCCTATGGTGAAAACACTGTCTCGGTTGTATGATGTGTCGTTGTCGGTCATGGTGTTTCAATGTGTATGTTTAGCATGTTTAAAATTAGAAATGAGACCTTGGTGTCTTTGTCTCCAATCGCCAAATGCGTGCCAAAGGGGAATGAGGGATTGTGAGAAAAAAGGACAGTGGGAAAAGTGGACTGTGGAGTTGGTCAAGTGAAATTTTGCCCCTTTAAAATCTTTGTTTTGAAAATGTAGAGACAATAGGGCAGCTCCTTGAATGTTTGGGATTTAGGGAATTTTATAAGTGATATGAGGAAAATAATAATGATAGGGCATGAAAGCATTTGAGGGATAATAGAGACAAATAGGAATAAGTGATGTGAGTGGTTTGATTAGGGAATAGGGTAGGGATGGTATAATGATGATATTACAACGAAGCGGAACAGAGTCACAGATGAGGAATGGTTTTTGAACTATTTGACACAAAAATCAAACTTCAATACTCAAACTTCAAACCCTAAGGGAGAAATTTTTTACAAAATGAGAGGGTTTAAGTCTTTGACATTCACTCTCTTATAATCCATCATATACCCACACCATTCACAAGTTTATGGGCAATTTCAAGGTGAGTCAAACTTACTCAGAGCAAAATTGACGAAACCAATACAAAAATTTGGAAGCAATGGAAAAAAATTGAGTCTTAGCTCTACGCGCTGCGTGCCAACCCAACGCGCCATGCGTTCCATGTGCGCCGCGCCAATGTATTTTTACACTACAGAAAATTTCTCAATGCGTTGCGCATGCCATGTGCGCCGCGCGCCAGCCCAACACGCCGCGCGCTGATCCAACACACAATTTGGCTTCAAAACTCATTTTTTTTACTTCCTTGATGTGTCTTGGCTTTTTCTAATGTCTTTGGTGTGCATATGGAGTGTTGAAACATTATAATTATATATGTATAAAAGACTTTGAATTTCCACTGATAAAAACTCACTTTTATAATTTTTCCATTGGCACCTCCTTTTCAAGCTCTGCTTTGGCTCCTTTTTGCTTCCACTGTGATTTTTTTTTTTGGCTAAATGATGAATTTTTTGTCAATCTGTTGCAGGATTGCTGGAACTACTGAAGATGGTAATGTGACAGGGCGGCCTTTGAAGTTATTTACATATGAAGAAAATTGAAAATTACATTGGGTTTGCATAAAGATGAACTACACTATATTTCTTCAAAATCATGATCAAGCATATGATGATGAAATTATTTGCTGTGAAAACTAATGTCAAACCTCCCTCATGTGCCTACTGACTGTTATTGGACATTTGAAGACTAAATTGATAAAACCCTAGACCTAATATGACCTAGAAACCCTAAAATGACTCTTTGGCAAGTAAGAGACCAATCATGACTGTAAGTGACTTGAAAATGGTTTTGATGAACTGAATTAGACCATCAAGTATAAGGCATGAGGGGAACAAGTGAAGAGACCCTTTCGTCAGATTATGGCATGCCCCTAGCGGAATGCAACAAAATGAATCAAGCGAGACACCTAAAAATGATATGCAAAAAGCAAAATGATCTTTGACGGAGGGCTGTAAGGACCGACTCTAACAGATTGATTTCCCATCAACCCATGATATATGATGGCACTAATTTGGAGGGGATGATTTGGTATATCAAACCCAATACAAGCTATTTAGAACAAATGTTTGAGGGCAAGCTATAAGAAAAAAAATTCTTGAGCAGAGATGAATAGGGTTGATCCATGATGGATTCTGAATTGGGTTCTTCAGGTTTGTTCTCATGGGCTATTCAACATAAAGAAGATGAACACTCATGTACCTCTCCTCTGCTATGGTGTCCTGGATCAAGTTCTTATCCCATATCTACAGACACGGCATGTTCATATCCATACCCCATGTCAGCCAAGGTAGAGGATATTACCAAAAACAGATAGGAGCTCATGAAAATTTTTGAAGGAATGCCTGAATAAGCTTATGAATTGTCCCTGAGTGATCTGGTGGTGCCGAAGAATGCCATGCAGAAGAGATCAAATGAGGAAGTGCAAACAGAAAAACATAAAGCAGAGGAGAGGAGTTCAAGAAAGAAGGCCAAGAGGAAGACAAGTGGAAGCTATATAAATGGGTCGAGTAAGAGTAAGGGAGAAAATAATAAATCGTTTCTTCTCAATATATTTATTTCCAAAATCTTGAAAAACCGATTTCATACTACCTCTAGGTCAATACCCACAAGTTGTTCTCAAGTGAAGAGCCATGATTCAGAGAAAGGATCAGGGAATACATATCCTGTTGCAAACCTGTATAAGATAAAGACGTCCTATTCTCCTACTGGTTCTTCAATTGGCTTCTCCAAGGTGTCTCCTAAACCTTCTTCTGTCCAGGATGGTCAATCTTACTAGGTTATCCCAGCTTCTACCATACATACTGGTTATAATTTTGGCCTTTGGAAATTAAGCATGATTCGATGCTCATTCTGTTGCGGGTAGACTTTCTTCTCCAAGACTATTTTCCAGGTGCTTCTTCTCTGTTTCTCTTCATGCAACTTCTAAATTTTCAATTTCTGACCATTGAATATATTTTATCTTAATTATGAACTGGAAAACCCCAGGGTTCAAGCTTAACTCCATGCTTAATAACCACCCATGGCTTAAGAGGTCCACACCAGTCACTTACAAATTCCGAACATCACAATCTATCTACTTACAATTTCACTTATAACAGCCCCAGTGCCTTGAGATGCTATCTTTTACTCTTAAAATGTGGGAACAGATGATTATAAACTAATAGGTAGGTAGCACCTTCATTAAGAACAGATTATTTTATCAAACCTATCATTAAGGAGTGGAAATATGGAACCTTAAAAATTTTGCTTTAGATGTTTCTCCCCACGTCAGTCTTGTTGTCGAGTGTGAACTTCATCCATGCTTTTTGTTGAAGTTTTATCATATTTTATCTCTTTATGATCATGTTTTATCCATGTCGGTTGACATCAGAACATTTTTTGGCATGCAAGTAAACTTTGAGAAAGCAACCCCTGAGTCATCCTGAAGTCAAAGTCTTTCTGCATATACATCAAAAAATATTAGGACATGCTAGTGAAAAGTTGGAAACCACTAATTAACTATTGTCTGTTTTCTTTTCGTTTATTTTTTTATCACGAGAATTGATAATTAACTACTGTCATTTTTTTTTTTTAAATTCTGTTTCAGTATTAGGAGAATTTCTTTATTTTTCCTTTATTTTTTATTTTTTGGGTATTAGGACAATTCCTAAACTTACTGCCTGTCTCTGAGGAGACCCAGGGTCATGTCTGAGGGACTGACCCTATACTCCTAAACCTAATGCATTATGAAATTGCCCACAGACATGCTAGGTGTGTTAACTGAGTTTCAAACCTAGGTGGGGCCTCAATATTGCTCAGCAAAATCTTTCTTCCTTGGACTAATCTGGGGGAGGTCTAGGATCAACCTTTGTGGCTGCCTTATAACACCAAGAGTATATCCAGCAACCTGTAAGCCAGATATACCAGATCTTATTATTTAGCAAGAGCCTTATAACACCAAGAGTATATCTAGCAACCTGCAAGCCAGATATAAGCCAGATATACCGGATCTTATGATTTAGCAAGAACGAAGACTCTGGGAAATGGGGATTCTACTCCTTGAGGCGAGATCATAGCAGGCCATATACTCAATTGGATTTGAACCGCGGTCTTGTTAGTTTCACCCAGTGAAACTTACCGTTAAACCACATATCACTGTATAATTAAATATTCTCTATTACTTGAAACATTTCTAAAACTTTAAAGTCCCTGGCTGATTGGATTGCTCTAACAATGAGCCACTTGCCCTTTCATGAGGTGGGTTAACTGAGTTTTGAACCTGGGCGGGGCCTCAATATTGTTCAGCAAACACTTTCCAATGCAGGTCGTCCACTATTTGGCCTAGCAAAATAGGCTAATTAACAATTGTTTGTTACTTGAACATTTCCGAAAATTTTAAGTCCTTGGTTGGTTGTATTACTCAAACAATGAGCCACTTGCCCCATGAAAACACTTTCCAATGCAGGTCATCCACCGTTTGGTCTAGCACAATAGGCTAATTAACAATGTCTATTACTTGAAACATTTCCGAAACATTAAAGTCCTTGGCTGGTTGGATTTCTCTAACACTGAGCCACTTGGCCCTTCATGAGGGACGCCCTTAAGGGTTCAGCATAGATGTGTGTATTCCTATTTCCAACACCCTCATCAAGCCACACTTTGGCTAAGGTCCCCTGCCTAACCTCAAGCAAAAATAGCTCTATCCCCGTCTTGAAAATTATACATATTAATATTTACCCCAGATTTTCCCTTGGCCAGTGTGTGGCTATACTACTGAGCTACATGCCCCTTCATTATGGGCATCATTAATGGTTCGACCTAGATGTATGGATTGCTATCTCCAACAAAGAAAACGCCTAATTTGGAAGTAAAGCATCAAAAATGAACGAAAGAGAATGTATAATGAACAAAGTTTTTATGCCAACATTCTACCATATTCCAAAGTTGTCATGTTTGAATTCTAAGTCATTTATATAGATTTTAATCATTGATTTACGTTTAATTCAGTATAATTGCAGCCCACTTCATTCCATATTTAATCATCCCTGAATTAGGTGTGCTCATGCTCCTAAGTCATGACTTTTGGACCTGTGTGTGGAAGTGCTCGTTGCTCTGTTTCCAAAGGTTTTGAAAGTGGTCATTTCAGAAGTCATCCCCATTTCCAAATGTTGTCCTTACCCTGTTTCAGGCAACTAAGACTTCAAAATATTGTGCTCTTTGGTTGAATCGAAAATTTTATTTGCATATTAAAGACTGGGAATCCAAAAGGAAAAAGTGGTTCCATTTACAGATATGTGCAACCTAAATTATCCAAATTCTTTTTATTACACTCCATCCATCTATTTCGTTGCAACATTCCTAGTCCTTTAGTATTCAATTATAACTCTATAAAATCAAGATGGCCATCCATATTCAAAGGCTTCTACTTTTCTTTGTGTTATCTTCTAATAAGGATTTTTATTTCCAAGTAATTCAACTACCAAAGGTAGTACATGCGAGTAGAGAAGTAATTCAACTACCAATTATTCTCCTACATAGTACATGCTTTGATATATTATATCAAAAGTCTTACCAATACAATAACATTGATTGTTGTATGTGGACATTTTTGTTCAGGATGGTCCATTACATAATCAAGATGAGGAGTTGGATCATGCAATTGCACTTTCTCTTTCTGAAGAACTAACCAAACCAGATGGTATATGATGGAAATTTCATTTTTTTAGAGTTACTTTTAGTTTAATTATATCATTTAGCTCGATGCTTTTCATATATTCAACTAAACCTTTGTTGCTTAAGAAGACTTTGTCATTTCCATTTTTTAGTGAAACTGTTTATGGTTTGATACTCTCATACAACCTTTATCAAGTTACATGCACCCTCATTAGAAAAAACAAGAGAATTTTGCTTGCCATGACTATCTTTGTTTGTCATTATTGACTTAAGAAAGTCTTTTAGCTAAGAAACTAATTTCAAGGTTATGGCATAACTTGTCATATAAATTGAACATAATTTATATCCAAAATGTTAACTTGTAAACTACTTGGCTAGTTTTAGGCTTTCCATTTAAAATCTACTTTAGTTTGAACTTTGAATGAGTTGTTCCTTAGACTTGAATATTAAGAGATTTTGGTGTAAGGATTAAAAATTAGCCCATAAGGCCTCTCAATTATTCATTTATTTTATCTAATATAACATTTACTATTAAATTAAAACCACTCGGCACAAATACGTCATAGATCAAGATCATAATTTGTAGAGTGTCATAGAATAAAAATAGGAGCAAGGACACTGAGTTCTTTTGGTTTTCCTGGTTCTTATTCCTTTGGTGTATCTTCGCACCTTTAGGGGCAATTACTAGTTTAAATTCTAATTCTTTAAAGGGTGCTAGCTCAATGGAAGAGCACCTTCTTTACAAGTAGGAGGTTGGTGGTTCGATTCCATCGTGCCCTGATATTCATATATAGGGAATGATGAAGATCAGTTTTTGGTGACAGATGCTCTTTTGACCATCACCAATGAGCTTATGGTGACATTTTTCGACCCTCACCAAAATATGAAATGATGATGTTCAACGAACACCACCATATATACGCATCAATAGTGACGACCATTAAAGGTCCGTCACCATAAATCTTTGTTTTTTATATGAAATGGTGAGGGTCACTGTTTGTCATTATAGTCATTATTCGTGATGGAATTTGATGTTACCAATGTGTTTATGTTGGCGGTCAATGAACGTCGCCATATATATGCACCAATAGTGACGGTCATTATCCGTCATTATAATCAATATTTGTGATAGACCTTGAATGTCACCATAACACATACTTTCGGCGATGCCACCTTTGGTGATGGAGGCTATTGTCCGTCACCATTGCTCATATGAAATGGTGATGGTCACTATCTGTCACTATAAATCATTATTGGTGATGGACCTTGAATGTCCCCATAACACCTATACTTTCGGCGATGCCACCTTTGCTGACGTTCATTTTTTTGGTGACGGAAGCTATTGTCAGTCACCATTGCTCATATGAAATGGTGACGGTCACTATTCATCACTATAAATCATTATTGGTGACGGACCTTGAATCTCACCACAACACCTATACTTCGGTGACGCCACCTTTGGTGATGTTCAGTTTTTGGTGACGAAGGCTCTTTTGACCCTCACCAATGAGCTTATGGTGACCATTTTCGCCCCTCACCAATGTGATTTTTTGTTGTAGTGAGTTGTAATATAGTAGGCTAGGAAGAGAAGTATTGGACTATAGAAAGACATTAGACTTAAAGTATGTGACTGGTCTTGCACATCAAATAAACGAGTAGATTCACAAGATCCTGGTCTATATTATTGGTGATGTTTTTCTTAATATAATTTTTATTCTCCACATGTTTCCATATTTTCCATTTTCTCTGATAAAGAACAACAAATTTAGAGTAGGATTTAATGCAAAGTACCCTATTTCTACCTGATAAGCTTTATCTCTATGTTTTCTTCTAATTGTTGCTTTGGGAATGATTTCAATAGAGTATAACCAGTCAAGGAATGTTGGTGAGCCCATGTCTTGCTGAGTAGAACTTGAGATGTCATTCTCGAATGCTATTTTCACTGCATGCTAATTAGAGTCCTAAGCAAGGAATTTTATGGTTAGCCCTATCCCTTGTTTAGTCTTAAACAACTGTTTTGAAAGTTTCCCTTAAGAGTATGCCGAAAGCAAGATAGGTTCAAATTCCTTACTTGATCTTAGGATACTTTTTATGTTTATCTTGTTTCCCTTAAGAGTATGCTGAAATTAGGATAGGTTCAAAGTCCTTACTTGATCTTAGGCTACTTTTTATGTTTATCTTGTTTCCCTTAAGAGTATGCCGAAAGCAGGATAGTTCAAAGTCCTTAATTGATCTTAGGCTACCTTTTATGTTTATCTTATTTCCCTTAAGAGTATGCGGAAAGCAGGATAGGTTCAAAGTCCTTACCTAATCTTAGGCTAATTTTTATGTTTATCTTAAATTTTTTCTACTTTCTAAAGGTATTCAAGAGGATTACTGGATTGTTGTCTTACAAGTTGGCTTTAGTAGGAGTTTGCCCAGAGAAGTCTATGGTTTTCCCTGTCCTTTGGCTTGCTCCCAAATCAGTCACTTTGAAAGGCTTTTCTTGTGTAGTGTGTTAGGGTCCAGTGATTTGGCTGATTGGAAAGCCAAATGATAGTGTAACATCAAACCAATATTTGGAGCCCAAGGACCTAGCCTTCCTGGACTCAGAGAGGGCTCTCTCTACTTGTGTAAGGGATATCTGTGTGTTTGCTTATTGTGTTCTGATTTTAGGCTAGTTATGAAGTAGGTTTTTGGTTTTTAGGTTGTGAGGGATGAACTAATAAAAGACATAAGATTGGTAAAAATATGTCATATCAACTAGGTTATGGGGTCGAAAATGTCAAGAAAGCTTTCAGGTGGTGATACAAGGTTGTTGAAGGGTCAATTTGATTCAAGGTAAAATGGATGTTTGGGCAAAATGGAGTGAGATGGACATTAAATTTGTGAATAACAAAGGATTTCAAGCATAAATAGTTTAATAGCTAACATAAACATGGTAGGGCAAACCATTAATCATGAGAAATGTAACTATAAGCTGATCAATGCATAGAAATAAACATTCAAGCCATGCATATAGATATATGACTCTCTAACTTTCGGAAATGGCTATCAGACTTTGGGGAAATACATTTAAGATAGACAAACAACTAAAATCACTATGTAGGAACACCTAAACATACTACTTCAAGCTATTGAGCAATTTGAAAGCAATATTGCATAGTTTTAGGCAAAGGGTAAGATCAGTACAAGACCTCCCTGGTTCAACAAATGACAATGTAATCAATCAAAGAGAGGTTTCATAGGTGGAGCTATGGCTAACCATGAGTAAGAAGGGCATACCGTAAATCATACTTAGCATGCATAAAACCATAAATGAAACAAGAAAACAATATTCTTCAGTTATTAAAGAGAAATCAAGGGTTCTTTAATATAACTAAGAATGAGGAAAACATGGAAGCTATAAAGAAACGGGAAATTTGAGGTGCCTCCAAGGGCATGTCTCAAATCAATTCTCTACTATCTTATAGAAAGAAAGAACATGGATTTATGAATGAAAACTAGGAAACAAAATAGCGAGAGAGACACTATATGATTCTACCAAGTCATGGAATCCAACAACAGTCCTTTTTCATCATCCAAGAACATCCAAGAGACTATCCAAAAGCATGAGACAAGTATTTCTTCCAAAGCTTATATGACCATATATTGCTTCTATTCATCAACTTCAACCTTGTTTACAGTGAAATCCTTTGGAATATATAAGCCAAAGTGAGGAAAACCTATTAGTTCAACTTGCAATCTCATTGGCCTATCCAAAATATCTGATGTTGTCCTTGAGGCTTTGCAAATCCCAAGGCACAAAATATCTAATAAAATATCTCAAAAATGATAAAAAAGGGAAATATATTGACTTTTCATAATGTATCATGTATAGAAATAGCTAAACGCACATGAAGAAAAGTCACTTTTGAAAGGTTCAATTTTTACAAAAATACTCAAAAAATACATCAGCAAAAGATCCCTTGACTTTCTGGCAACTTTCAGAGGCCTTCCCGATGTCAAAATGAGGCTCATGATGGCTCGTTGGAAATCTCTGAGTGTCTAATTTATGAAAATGTTTATTTTTCTCCAAAAAAACCACTATAAGTTGTCCAAAAATAGACCTATGTATAAAAAAACAAAAAAATAGGCCTTGCTGATAAACAGGGTAGAGTGTAGAAAAAGCGAGTGTTTTTCGCCATTTTGGGGGAGAAAATGATCTTAAATTGATTTAAAAATAGCTGAGTATGTTCCCCTAAAATTATGGGATCCAATTATAGCATTTTCATCCTTTGAGGATGTCCCAAACTGAAATGGTGATGCCCATGAGTTTTGGCCAAAAACCCAAAAATGACAAAAAACCAAAATTTGTCGAATTTTGCCCAAACTTGGCGAGCATGACCCTCAAGGGTTTTCAGAAACATTTTTTGAAGCTGAAGCCAAAATTTGGAGCCTTGAGGTGTCTTTCCTCAATTTTGGTGTCGGGTGCTTCCCTTTAGCCTCCTTGAGTTTTTCTTGAGCGGCCTTCAATTTCCACCCGGCAAACTGATTGAGCTTTTGATAATGCCCAATCATCCTCCATTGAAGGTCCAAGTCTCTATTTTAATTCTCTAATTTCTTCTCCAAGTAATCATTAAATTTCTCAAGCCATGCTTCCCGATTGATCTCTATCTCTTGTTCGAACAATGTAGTGAGAGGGGTAGATTGGATAAGGGCATCTTCTTCTTCATTTTGTTTCTCAAGGACCTTTTTGAGCCCCATGGTTCTTGGCCTCTTTCGCTTGGGCTGATATTCACCTTCACTCTTGTTGTAGAGGTAAATCCCCTCTGCGGACAGAGGTGATCCCTACTAGCCCAGACAGGGTCTAGCAACAATCGTCACACGCTATAGTGCAGGTTCCTAATTGCAAATAAACCAACTTGCGATGAAGGCTTACCTAGAATCCAATGCTGTCATTTGTAGAAGAGGTAGCGCTCCCATTCCTTCACTCTGGCAGATCACAATCCTCATGCTCGTCACGATCGAACACCTGTACATGCAAGAAACACAACAAACACAAGCGTAAAATCTAGTATATGCAATTATATGTCAGTCAGAGAAGACATAACTCATCATCATAATCAACAACAAGAGTGGAACCATAACCAATAGTCGCTTATCATTAATCAATCAAAGGAAAATAAAACCATAGCTCTGACGCTGAATTCTCCTTCGGTGGGTCATCAGCTAAACACGTCTCGATAAAGTCTGTCAAGGATGGGACAAACCTCTCTCTTCAGATAACTTGACAATAGTCTCCTTGCTTGGATTTTGCCTTAAGGGAATTATCAAGGCTCTTGCATCATTAGGCTCTGAAAGCTCTTGGGAACTAGCTTGCAAAGGAAATTGGCAAGCTTTTATAGATGGAGGAAGGGGAGTTGGGATCCCTATAATCATGGGATTGGCCCTATCCTCAAGGAAGCTTCCATGAGAGGTGGCAAACCACTTCCTCTACATGGAGATCCAGAGCCAAACCTCCCAACTTAAGATAGATACCAGTTTAGGAATTGGTTAGGATGAAACTTCTGCCATTTATTTTTAAAAAACACTCCTTAAAATGGTTGGCGTGAGTGTGACTCTGAGACAGATCGCCAATTGGTGTGCCCTCTTTGGAGGATTTCCCCAATTGGCATGGGTACTGAACTATCTGCCCGCACAAATGCAAAAAAGGTCATTTTTAGGGTTTTTCACAAGGAGATGTCTTCAGGGAAATGAAAGTACATGTTCAAGGGAATGCCATGAAAGTGTTTTCAGGCCATGTCACTGCTCACAGGTCATGGAATAAGCCCTCCAATGTGCAAGATGGGGGATTGCAAGGATGATGAAAAATTTCTGTGTAACAGATGCCCCCTAAAGCATGAGGCCCGAGAGAGAGAGAGGGGTGAAATTCTTTACGAGAACGTGTCCAATTGAAAACACTACCGTTGGAAAACCTGCGTAGAGAAGTACAACTGATATCTCAAATACATGATATATATGTGGTATGGGCGCATCCATCCAGTGAATGAGTCATGTAATCAATCATAATAATCCACAAAATCGTAGCCTGGATTCTAACAGACAAAATCCAGGGTCTTGTGCTCCATCTCGACCCGAAAAAAGTACAAGTTCAAGCATGCAAATAAGTGAGCTGAAGTCGAACATGCAAGAACATCATCTGATTACCAGCCAATGATGAAAGCTGTTAACATACACGAGAGGTACCACCAATAGCGACAATGGTCCTCAAGGTACTATAGGTACAATCTACAGCATGTGAATTAGTGAGCTGGCATCAAACACCCATAGAATCACTCGATCGGAGGCCAATGATGAAAACCTCATGTCGAACATGAAGAACCTGCCATTGAGGCATGCAGGCTCCAAGGTACTGGAAGGGAGTCTCCAGATCAGCTTCCTAGATAATGAGCTAAAGTCAACAGGAAGTGACCTTGATCGAAAGTGGGCCATAGTGTTTCCCACATCATCGACACGAGACAAAGGAACATAATGTCTTTGTGAATGAGGATCAGATGAGAATCAGAGGAAGGTTGAAACTTGCAGAGGTCAAATTCTCTTGAACATATCGGTAGCACGACAGTGGGTTTAGCAGTATTTGACATCAAAAGATCAGAGGTCATGATGATGAGGCAAAGAGCAGATGAGAGGCCAAAAGGGATTACCCAAACCCATGGAAGCAAGTGTAAAACAAGATGAGATGTCCCCAACCCGGCACGAATGCAGACAAGTGCCATGTTCAAGAGCGACATACTGCCGACACAACAATGATGCTGGTTCCATTTTTCCCCCACCATTTCTAGTGAGTACCTCTTTATTTTTACACAAGCTTGAAGAGGATACCATATGCTTGTCATATAAGTCTGTCCTTTGGGTGAATCCATCCTAGTACATTTAATGAGCCCTAGGAAGGAGCAACTCGAATAACATCATTACAACTGAATCTGATGTCATCAAGGTTTAACGAGTTTGAAAAAGGAAGAAATCGACATCTTTTCATGTTTAGAGAGTTTTAAAAGACAACAAAAAAGTAAACTCCAATGGTCCCTTTTCGTAAATAGTTCCTCAGATCTGAAAAGGTAGAAAAAAATGTCTGAGAAAACCTCCTAGTCGCGATAGGCTAGGGTATTCCTTTTTCGTAAATAATCTATCCCAGCCCAAAAAAGGGGTAAACATATACTGGTTAGATTTCGTTTCATGGCCACTTTAACGATATCGAAACGAAAAGGGACTCGACATTATTTTCATGTTTAGAGAGTCCGAAAAGAGCTGAAAGGTGACTCCTCCTAGAGGAACGAGTGGTATAAAGGGTAGCAACTGGTTCCGATAATGGTGGAACTACTCAAAACAAGGTTAAGAGGCTGGCTAACAAGACCACTCATCACAGCGGTTCCTCAAGAACGGGTAAAACAACCAAGTGAAGGCATATAATTGGCCAAGAACATAGTGACGATGGAGTGAGAAAACCAAGGCTCATCTAGAAAAATAGGCTGATAAAATGGCAATCACAAGAGGTAAAATGAGAATGGTTTCATTTTTATGCAAGCTTGAAATCATAAAAATCTGCTTGAAGTTGGTTTCATTTTTACACAAGCTTGAAACAAAGATAAACTATGCTTGAAACCGGTTTCATTTTTACAGAAGCTTAAAACAGAAACAAACTATGGTTGAAAAATTAAGCATGCCCCTAGCATGGTGACCCAATTCGAGGTACATGCCCCCCAAGCTTCAATCCATATGAAAGGTAGATGGAGTGAAGGTTCAAGTTACAAGATCAAGAGAAAGACTCGACTGGGATTTTACGAGATCTAAACAAAGACTTGAATTGAACGGGAACGTGTTTCATTATTTTAGCGAGGTTGACACATTAAAAGAACTATCCTCAAATTACCTTGTTTCATTTTTTAAGGAGCTTGACACAAGAAAATGAACTTTGCTCCAAACACCTTTCATCATAATGAATATGAAGTCATAGCTCCCAAGAGTCGCACATCCGATGGAAGGAAAACACCTTGGAAGTCAGGATCCAATGCCGCCAGCACACTATGCACGACGGCATCATCACTGAGTACAGGCACGGGGTAGGTAGCCACATAGTTGAACTGTGATGGGGCAGATACAATGGGTGGATACAAACTAGGAAGGGATGATGGTGGGCCAGCTGCCACATCAGGACCCAAGAACGAAAGCTGATCAATGGTCACGATCCGTCCTTCATGTCGAAAACAAACCACATGAAAAAGGGAGGAGACAAGTGCTCCCATGGCGTAGGTTTAATCGCACCCCAAGAGTAGATTGAAATCCAAGGCTCCTAGAACAACCATCACATCCATATGGACAATTTTACCTCCCAAAGTAACAGGTAGCCTTGGAAGGATCCCTAACGGTTGACTCATTTTTCTGTTAAATGTCAACAGATTCTGCGTAATAGGTGCAAGCGGTGGCGAGCCAAAATCTTTCCAGGTAGTCGAGGATAAAATACTAACAGAGTCACCTTCATCTATAATGGTGTTGGGTACAACCAGACCAAAGGCCTGTACTGTTATCTTGAAAGGGACATAAGACGAAAGGCGATATCCTGCAAATCGACTCCAATCAAAGGAGGTGACCAAACTTCTCAGAGGGGCTACCATTGAACAAATATGGTCTTCCCTTGGTGTTACAGAAGAAGAAGGGGAATCCTCCACAACCTCCATCTCGAAGGCGAGAGGAGTATCCTCTGAGACGTCCATCATAGGAGGCAGAGGAGCAGCTTCTTGAAATGTAGGGACAAGAGAATCTTTCTCCAAGTCCGAGGAATCTGAAGAAACCAGAAGAACATGGGGGGTGTGAGATCCACTCTCAATGGAAAAGACCTGGTGCATCGCAGATGGGGCAAGCGCAACCGATCCCACGACCAATGGTTGGTCAAGGATGGATTCTTGAATTTGAATTTCCGAGGGAGCAGGATCGACCAAGGATGATTCTTGACCAATCGTAGGATCAGCTGGTGGAGGACTCAAAGAAAGCCATTTATAACCAACTGGGAGGGATGGTGCAAAAATGGTTGAGTTTTCCAAAACTCGCTTGGCTTCATCCATATAAGGACAAAGGTGAATGGCATGGTGCCCTTCACACAACTTACAGGGATTGGTTAGCTTACCCTACTTCTTAGGAGCCTTATCAGCACCAGTTGAAGACGTGCCCCCAACCTGACTCCTAGAAGCCAAAGGCAACAGTGGAATACCATTGGACCATACTTCGAGTACCTTGGGAATGCTAGGGAAGTCATGAAGAAGATGGTTTCCCGTACACAACATGCAAGGGAATTTGGCTTTATGTGGAGGGTTGGAAGGTTTATCAAGAGGAGATGTTTCAAAAGCAGTAGATGCGCTTTTAGCCTCTTTCTTATCAGACTTCTTCTTCTTTTTCTTATTCTTCTTCTTCTTAGCCACTTGGTTACTCAAATCCATACTTTCACCAGGTGAAATAGAAGAGGAGGACGCAGAAACAGGTGAAGAAGGGGAGAGGTCCACCTTGGAATCAACATGATGTTGTTCAGGTGGAGGAACTGATTGAATAGTAGCTGAGACATTCGGGACCACAAAGGTTGAAAACAACCAAACAGGCAACCCAATAGTTAACCCAGGAAGGGACAACGTTGCCATATAAAGAGCACCAACATTCCCAAAAGGAGGAAAATGACCAGGATTCCCATCGGAGGGGATTCCTTGGTTGGTGAACTCCGGAAAAGTTGCCATCAAAACAGCTTAAAACCTTACACGGGCTAAAAACCAAGTCACACAATCAAATGGCCAACAAGCAAAATCTAAAAGGGTGTGTGATCGCGGGTGATTTATTTTACCACATTGAAACTTAGGAACTTCACCATTTCATGTTTTAAGAGTCGAAAAATGGATGAAAGGTGACACTATCTCTTTTAGTTTTGAAGCAAGCGTGAAAGGACAAGCGCTTGGTGATCCTTTCAAATTTAAAGAGTCAGAAAAGATCAAATGACTACTTAGTTAATCTAGGCAAAGGGTGTACCAAATAACCGTGAACTGCAATATACACCTTGGTTTCAAAATGAAAGAGAAATCAACCAAGGACTTAACGTACGTGCAGGCAATCTCCCCGAATGATGTGCCTGGTGTATCAAGGGTATAGGGCGGTAGACTCGGCTTCCTATGGATAAAAGGATAGCAACCTAGTGGGGTCTCCCTTTATATACGTGACGGTACGGGGAGCACAAGTCTGTACTAGTGCTATATAAAGCCAAGAGGCAAACGACAGCTACTAGGTTTAAAGACGCCAGAAAACATCTCTAGCCTAGACCTCTAAATGTTTCGTTAATGTTTCAATGCTGCCTTAATGTAAATTGAATAAATTTTAATGTTTATCTTTAATTACGTTTCAGTTTTCAGGCCCTAGCGAGTGTTATGTATCAAAATCTCCTAAATGTAGCTATATGAGAAAAGAAAACTTTTCAATTCGATGAATGCTATCTAGTTAAGGGAAGAGCTTCAAACAATGATGCAACAAACAACAACACTGTAAATGAAATTTTTCCAAACTAGATGACTTTCACTATCCAAAAGTAATTTCAAACATTCAATGATGCGAATAATGCAATGTAATCTATGCAAAATCCTCTTTTTTTTCAAAAACTATGCAATTGTAATCTATGCACAATTTCCTTTTCCTTTTCAAATTATAAGAATGCACTCAATGCATTTTTTGATGAAATGAGGATCTACTTAATATATGTTTTTAATGAAAGAGAATACACTCAAAGCGATTTCTAGTTTTCAATGATTAAAAAATGTAATCTAAGTTCAATGATGGATCTCAAAAAATACTTTTCAATGCAATGTGATATAATGCATTTTAACGAAAAGCAAACTATGAGACAAAAACTAAAAGAACGCAAATCCTCTTAATGGAAGGATGAATGCAAAAAGGATGTAATCCAACACTAAGAATGCAATCGTTGTTTTAAAACACTTTGTAACAAAATTCCTCAAAAGTTGACAAGACATATGAGGTCAAACACAAAGAGGACTTCCAAAGCATGAGATCAAAACAAGGCATTCATTCCCTTTTACATCAAGCAATCATGGAGAGAAGATATTTCAAACAATGAGCAATGTAATCTATGCTCATACAATGAAAATAAAAGAAGGGAAAGACACACTGGTGAAGGATTTAGGGAAAAATTCTCAATTTTCATACACCCTAAAATTGGCACGACTTGCTCACTAACAACTAGCGCCAATTGGCGCGACTTGCTCACTGAAAACTAGCGCCAATGGCTAATTAGCGCATGTTGCTAACTGACAACAAGCGCCAACGCCTAAAAATGAAAAAAAAAAAAATCTCCCAACCAAGACCAGACTCACCACTTGAAGGCAAAATCTCCAAGACTCAAATGAACCAATTAATCTAGGCTCAAAGCGAGACAAAGCGGAATTCAAATGAAGAAGAAGCCAATCACTCAAATAACGCAATAAAACGATAAACAACTACCAAAAGAATACAAGGAAGCAATCACAAGGCTGACTGAATAGATAGAAACCAAAAACTCCCAAGGGAGGCTCGAAACACAAGAGCACCTAGATGCCCTAGGGCTAGAATGTGAAATCGATGGAAATAGGCAAACAACCAAAGGATGAAGGTGACAGTTAGTAAAAAAAAAGGCTCCAAAACACTCAAGCAGTCGAAAAAACAAGACCAAACACACAGATCAGGCTTAGGAAGCTCAGAACTAAGCAAACGCTAGTAGCTCATAGAATTGGCGCGACTGTGAGGCTGAAACTAGCACCAGAATCGAATTGGCGTGGGTAATACACTAGCAACCTGTGCCAATGGGCGCGACTGTCACACTGAAAAGCGCGCCAGCCGAGTTTACTATGAAAAAATGAAAAAGGAGAAAATCCAGAATTAGACCAGTGATGATCAAGCCAACCACAAGCTAAAAAAAGCTAAACACATAGAAAGAGCCAGCCCAAAGAGCTGATCAAGCAAGCAATGCCAAGAATTGACCGAAAAGACAAGACAATACTCCAAGTTGTTCAGTTTATAAACTAAACCGGAGACTGACTGAAGCAGATTTGATCTACTTTGCAATTGTAGAGCAAGAGCATTTCGAAGGCTATCTAGCTAACTTCAAGCTCTGTCTATAGTTTACAAAAGCAAACAACAAGCTGATTCCCCAACGGAGTCACCAATTTTTTGTAGAGGTAAATCCCCTCTGCGGATAGAGGCGATCCCTACTAGCCCAGACCGGGTCTAGCAACAATCATCACACACTATAGTGCAGGTTCCTAACTGCAAATAAACCAACTTGCGATGAAGGCTTATCTGGAATCCAACGCTGTCATTTGTAGAAGAGGTAGCACTCCCATTCCTTCGCTTTGGCAGATCACAATCCTCACACTCGTCGCGATCGAACACCTGCACACACAAGAAACACAACAAACACAAGCGTAAAATCCAGTATATGCAATTATATGTCAGTCAGAGAAGACATAACTCATCATCATAATCAACAACAAGACTAGAACCATAACCAATAGTCACTTATCATTAATCAATCAAAGGAAAATACAACCATAACTCTGACGCTGAATTCTCCTTCAGCAGGTCGTCAGCTAAACACATCTCGATAAAGCTTGTCAAGGATGGGACAAACCTCTCTCTTTGGATAACTTGACAATAGTCTCCTTGCTTGGATTTGGCCTTAAGGGAATTATCAAGGCTCTTACAGCATTAGGCTCTGAAAGCTCTTGGGAACTAGCTTGCAAAGGAAATTGGCAAGCTTTTATAGATGGAGGAAGGGGAGTTGGGATCCTTATAATCATGGGATTGGCCCTATCCTCAAGGAAGCTTCCATGAGAGGTGGCAAACCACTTCCTCTACATGGATATCTGGAGCCAAACCTCCCAACTTAAGATAGATACCAGTTTAGGAATTGGTTAGGACGAAACTTCCGCCATTTATTTTTAAAAAACAATTCTTCAAATGACTGGTGCGAGTGCGACTCTGAGACAGAGTGCCAATTGGCACACCCTCTTTGGAGGATTTCCCCCATTGGCACGAGTACTGAACTATCTGCCCACACAAATGTAAAAAGGGTCATTTTTAGGGTTTTTCACAAGGAGATGTCTTCAAGGCAATGAAAGTACATGTTCAAGGGAATGCCATGAAAGTGTTTCCAGGTCATGTCACTACTCACAGGCCACGAAATAAGCCCTCCAATGTGCGGGATGGGCTATTGCAGGGAAAGTGACAAATTGCTGTGTAACAGCTCTCATCGAACTCACCCATGAGTTCTTCCAATCTCACTTGTGCTTTGGAGGCCTCCTTTTTGAATTTTATGGCCCATGTCTCATATACAGCCATATGGACACTCATCTGCTTGTTTTGAATTTGAAAAAAGTGATTAAAGTTCCTATCCCTCTCAAGATCAGTCCTCAAAGCATCAATTTGGTCTTCTCTATTGATCAAGAGATTTTCTAGGATCCGGGCTTCATTGTCACTATCATCACTTTAGATTTGAATGATTTCGAATTCCCTTTCCTTTTCATGACTGCTTTCTTCCTTGTCCTTCCCTTTGCTTTGGGTGGCTCTTTTAGTCTTCCTCTTCTTGGGAAATTTGACAATGGGCTTCTTGGGCAATTTTCCCTTACTTCAGAGGGCCCTAGTCACATTTGGAGTTACAACTGTCGGCACCCTTTTCTTTGATGTCTGGGGCTTTGCCACTTTCTGAGAAGAGAGCATGGCCCCTTGCCTAGGAGAGGCAGCTATCACATGCTCCATTGGCTCTTTACCCTTGTCACTTTTCTCCTCATTCTTGCCACTGTCTTGGATTTCTTCATGGATGCCTTGACTGTCCTTGTGAATTTATTTTTTAGGGTTGTCCTCCTCACTGTGTTGCATCGTTTTATCATGTTGTTGTTCCTTTTTATGAGGCTATTGTTCATCAACATGAGGCTGATGTTCATCATCATGAGGTTGTTGTTCATCATGCTGTGGCTGCCCTTGTTCATCATCTTCATGGGACTGCTCACCTTCACTGTGATGCACATCTTTATCATGCTGCCCTTCATCATCTTCAGGAGTCTGCTGTTCTACCTCACTGTGATGCTGCTCATCATCATGCTGCTCATCATTATGCCCTTCTTCCCCTTGCTATTCTGCCTCACTGTGATGTTGCTCATCATCATCTTCCTCATCATCCCCTTTCTCATGCTCTTCTTACTCATCATTCTCTTTTGCTTGTCCTATGGCAAAATTGAGCTTCTTGGGAATAGGTTTGCTAGAAGAAGGTGAAGGATGGTGAGTAGAAGGTGAAGGAGATGTATGAAATGAAGGGATAGTGGTGAAATCTGGATGAGTGATGAAAGTATCCCAAGAGACATCCTTCTTCTCAAGATGATGAAGAATGATAATTTTAATGAGGGAGTGATGGAAGAGGTAGGCTGTCTGCTAAGAAGGAAGCTTTTTCTGAACAGTGGAGGCCATTTTCTCAATGCTTCTATGTAGAAATAAAGGGAGATTTAACAATTTGGCCCTTGTGAAATGCATGAGCAATCGGATATGATAGGCATAGACTCAGGATAATCTTCCCTCACAAGTGAAGTATTTCATGATGATCTTCATGAGGGGAGTGTAACTAGTCAATAGATATGAGAAGGGGAAAATGGATGGACATGAATCTCTATGCTCAGGCTTTAGAAAAGGCTTGTATTCTTCTGAGTCCAGGTGGATTTTTTTAAACCACTTCTTCTTGACATAAGGGATTTATTTGTCCTTGGAGATGGACCTTGGAGAAAATTTGAAATATAGGCCTACCAGCTGAAAATGCTTCTCTTGAAACCTCAAAGCACAAAGATGTGTCAAAGGGGGAAATCTCTTCACCTCTTGCACTCTTTGCAAAAATCTAGACACCCAACCTCATGGAAATTGAACAAGACTGATGGATGGGCATTCACTTCTTCAGTGGAAATAGTCTCAAATCTCTTGTGAAGGCCACTCCTACTTTCTTGCCTGGGAGGCATCTTTTTTTTAATGTTCTCTGCAAAACCAACCTGTCTCAAAAGGCCTTTGGAATGTTTTTTTTTTTCAACCACACATCTGTCCTCCTTGTTAGTCACTATTTGACCAAGGCAAACTGCTTCAAATGATTTGTGGAATAGTCCTCCAATACCAACTTTCTGCTTTTTCTAAATCACTGTTTTGTCTTCTTTTGTGCCAAACAACATGTAGTTATCAAATAAAAAGCACACAGTCAAATTGTTACAGTACTTGGGTAAGGTCACAAGGATCTTTTGTGTTTTGGTAGAAACAAGATAGCCTTGTATTTAGACAAAGACAAAAAACAACCTCCCTCAAACAATGCTTCTTTTGCTGTTCACTGGTTCAAAGGATTCTCATAGCATACTTTGTTTTATGGAAATCTGGTGGCTGCACTAAGTTTTTCCCTTTTTCACAGAGAGAAGATTGTTTCCAAATGACAAGGCTTTGAGACTATGACCACTGTTTCCCCTTAGATTTTTAACAAAGTCTGCTCTTATTTTCTTGTGGGCTAATCAATGTCTTTTTTTAAAGGTAGTCAAAGGTCCTTAAGATGGTTTTAAAAATCCACCCAACAATGTAAAAGTGTGTAACAATTATAGCAACAGAATGCTCTGAGTTTGCTCAAAAACACTGCCCTCTAATCAATCTTTCTCTCTTGGAATTTATAGTAGTAACACCTTTTGATTTTGGACCAAAATCCTCGCCCTTTAAACACAGTTTTGACCTTATATTTTCCAACAAAGATTAATTTTGTTTTCAAGACTGTTATGACACCTTCAGCAACTTGAAAACCCTCTACCACTGTGTTTTTGTCTTGCAATTAGTGTTATGGCATATCACTGTTTTTTATGGCAGTTTTTAGGCCTTTTGAGACTAACGCAAACACACCCCTTTTTACTATACTAATCTTGGGAAATTATGGAAACAGAAACCTTAGATTTTGCACAAACAGTTTGCTCTCCTACCACTGTTTTGGTTTTGACAATGATGGCATCAATCGCCCTTTAGAAATTCAAAAGCACCAATGAGGAAAATAAAAATACCTTGAGAATGGTTTGTGGCCTATGAGTTGAGCAGCTTCAGAGATGCTTTTGAAGGTGTTTCGGTCATTCAACAGGTGTGGCATAGTAGTGTAAAGCCTGTGTAAACTTCCATCTGAACGCACCACACACTTTTCCAGGTGCGTTGCGCGGACTTAAACCTCCAAAAACTCTGCAACTTTGCTCGAAATCTCTCTTTTCTCTTCAGTGGATGGCTAGGAGAAATTTTCAATGTTTTTTTGTGTTTTTGAAACTTTGCAAATGGGATTGCAATGGTTTCTTATTCCCTTTTGAAGGTGAAAAGGCCAATTGGCTTTAAAATGCTTTATGAGGGTTTTGAAGCTTTTTTTTGAAAGAGCTATTGGCTGTAAAAGAAAAATGAAGCACGACTTTATCATTTGTAATCTTCAAAACATAAAAAACCCAATATTTTGACCAGGACTCTTTAAATTGCTGTGGATGACATTTTTTGAGATCCTCATACATATGACCCCTTTTCAAAGTGAAAAATCCATTTTGAAGGCCAACATCTCTCTCAGTGTTTTTCTCATTAAGGCAATACCCTTTTACTGCCTCTTCACTATTTCTCACTAAAAAAGAAACTCTATCGCCTCTACCTATTGCTGAACTTTTTAAAGGAAAAACTCTGCTCAAAGTCATACCAATGATTGGTGAGGCATTCTCTGCTATTCTTGCAAGGAGATAACTTACCACTTTAAAACTTATTTTGACAGCTTCTGCTCCTAGTGTTTTGATGATGATCATGCCCACCATGAAGTTGATTGAACTGTTAGGTGCTCTTTGAGCCTTTCTTTTGACTGTGGGTGAAGAAACTCATGTGAAACTGTAAGTGAACAACTCTGGTACAAAAAGTCTCCTCCATCAAGGCAACTGAACTAACCTTAGATTGACAAAGTAATCCAGTCTTCAACTTTTACAGAGATATGGCAAGGGATGATAAGCTAAAGTTGAAATGTAAACATGGGAAGGCTGTCCCTTTGTTCCTCTGTGAAGGAAGTCTGCAAGAATAATGAATTTCTCATTCATTTTTCCATTTTAACAACATTCACTTTGAAATCTACGCCATACTAAAAATGAATTCTCTTCACCCTTACACAACGGTGAGCCTTCTACTTGTTATGAAGGAGGCCTATTTTTTGACAAATGCCTGGGTTCTTTTCAACCCCTGTTTTAACCAAGTGAAGAATGTTTTATGAACACACTGTTAGTGGTTTTCTTTTTATTTGATATTAGAAGTCAGTTTGAGACCAAGATTGTTTTACTTCCTTGGCGATTTGCTTAACAATATTTCTTCATTGATAATCACCCCATTAGCTTCACACTGTATTTCAATTCTATGTTTTAACAACAAAACTCATGTAAACTCCTTGAAAAGCACCACTTCTTTACCTCTGCTTTTAACACCATTTTCTATTCAGAAGCTTTCAATTGTCTCCCATTGCTCCCAAAATTTTCCTTTCAGTCAGTGAAAACCTTAAAATCAATCTTTGTCCCTGGCCCTTTGCTTATTAGATGAACTTAGGCCTTTATCATAGTGCCAAACCCTCTGCTTGTAAAATCAAGGAGGTTTTCTCAGTATTTCAACCCTCTGCTCATGTATGGAGGAGGTTTTCTCAGTGATACCATTTCATCAGCATTTAAACAATGTTATCTTTCCTTTCACTACCTATTTATGCTTAAGCAAATGAAGATGACAAATTGACAATAAGTCATGATGCGCATTTCTCTGAGACATGTAATTCTGCTTTTCAAATACCTTTGTGCCTCTTTAGACATCACAAGCAATTTGGCCAGTATCTGCAAAGCATTTCTTGTTATTTATAATTCACTAACCTTTGACTGTGATTGCAGAAGCTTAATGAGATAACTCTTTGTCCAGCATTTGCATCCTAGGCTCAAAACCACATGAGAAGTAGCTCTCTTCTCATGTTGAGTTTAATACTATCTTCTGGAACACTAGTAGACTTCTTCTCTTTGAAAAAGACATTGAAATACTGTACATTTACCTAATATCAGCTTGACCTATGGCATATGTATTGTTGAGACTTCAAGGCTTGTTATTGGCGCGACTTAAGGGTGTAACCAAAGTTTATTTGCAGAATAGGAAGGTCTGTTAGGACTAGTTGATAATAGATAGAGGTTCTTTGGCTATAGGATAGTTTTCCAAGGGAGAAATGCCTAAGCGTCACTACCTAACTTAGGGGAGACTTCTTAGACAGATTTGGATTGTTCTCTTTGGAGCTGACGGATAAGCTAGTATGGATGAGGTTAGATAGGGCTTGACAATGAGGTTTTATCTCGTCATGGGTTGATTGAAAAGGTCAGAGAGAAAAAATGTTTATGGGTGTTTTCCAGCTGGAAAATTTGAAAAATTTTAAGATCAACTGTTAGGAAACTTGGCTATAACAACTAGTCATCACCAACAATTGAAAAATACTGATGACTAACAGTGGCTCCATTTGGGGAGGGCAGCTCCTTTTCAGGAGGTGTCCAAAATTTTAGATCTTGGTTATTAGGGGAATTTTGAGGTCTAAAATGGACCTCCTAAGGAAAATGTACAATCAAAATTCACTTTATGAAAACCAATCATAATTTAGGGGATGACATCATCCCTAGTGGTTGAGGTGGCATTGCTTGAGTTAAAGGTACTTACTTGTCACATTCTCAATGGTGGATTAAAACTCATTGTTAACCATGGTAGTGCTCTAAGTACTTTTACAGTCAAACTAAAGTACTCATAATAAATGTCATTTCACACTTTTGGAATAAAAATATATTATTGTCATTTCATATTTCTTGAAAGAAATAATGCATATCCCTATACATTTATTATATTATATTATTTTTATATAGTATATTAATTACATGTTATTATACAATTTAAATAATATAAATTTTAATTAATATCATATAATATAATTAAGAATTTATAAATTTATATTTATATTTTATTTTTAGTTATTTAAGTACAAAGGAAAAATGCATTAGTTGTTCAATGATAGTCACATCAATACAATTTTTTTATTAATTTTATTTTGGTGCAACTTTTGAATTTAATTTAACTATGGTTACATGGATTGTGGTGAAAAAAGTGAATTGAAAATTTATAAATATTATTTTATTGGTTTAGCTATTATTTTAATATTTCCTTAGGAGGTCCATTTTAGACCTCAAAATTCCCCTAATAGGCTTTGAAGACCAGTGCTTTTATCCATTGGCCCAAATTTCTTTCCTCCTTGATGCTATTTCTGAAAATTGACAGCATGATTAGTATCAATGATATTTCTACCTACCCAACTATATTTCCTAACATTTTTTCTTCTTTTGGGTGCATTTGGACTAGCAACCCTTTGACATAGTATTTTTGAATAATGACACTATCTAATTCTACACTTATATCCGACGGGAGTTCAGATTAAGCTGATGAACTCCTTCACTTCTCTACCTATGCTAAATCGACTGTCAAGGTTAAGCTGTTTGACATGATTTTATTCTCTAATATAAAACATGAAATTTAAAAATGACCAAATTAGGATTAGACAGTCTGATTTGTCATGTACTTGTGGCATGAAAGACAAGCTACACACAAATATTATTTTGCATAAAATGAAATCTAGAAAAACAAGTCTAGGATACACAATTTGTTTTCATCCCCGTTTTCCTCTTTGGTTCTGTTTTGAGCATGTGGAACCAGTATCTTTTCCTAATCTACTCTCTTTGATAAGTCAAGCTTACAAAATGTTCACCATATTTTCTACTCACTAACTTATCAGCAAATAAATTTAAACATGTTCAACTATGATTAGGCTAGATAACTGAACAAGACATTTGAGCAGTAGTAGTGGCATTTAGACTTGCACGCTTTCCGAATGACTATTTCTTGAACATGGGGCCTTATTTCTATTTTTCAAACCGCCCTATTTTTCTATTTTTCTATTGTTTTTGAATTTTCTTTTTTTGATCTATTTTTCAAACAATGGTATATACAATGATTGAAAAAGTGTTGACTCAGAAATCTTGAAAATGGCGAAACTTAAGCATCTTATCCTCATAAGGATCTCCTAGCACTCTTGGTCCACTCATCTCTTGAAAAGAAAAATTTGGAAAATTTTCTCTTTCAAGCATGACATAAGGATTCATGCATGAATCTTTGAAAAATCTCGTATCCTCCTGTTGTACCTCTTTATACCTGTGATTTCCACTTCTTCTTTTGTTGTACATCTTTTTCAAATAGTGCAAATATTCTTTGTCATTTTTGAAGTATATGATGACATCATCAAGGTATGTTAGAATGCAGAAATTTAGAACTGGAAACATGGCTTTTAGGAGTATATTTTTTATATCCGGTGGTTTTGCAATTTTGGGTTTGACAATGGAACTAATTCCAGCATATTGGAAAAATTCTTTGAGCTCTGTGCTTTGCAAAGGAATCATTTGGCTATAACATGAAACATCATCTTGCAAAGACATATGATTAAAAGCACTTATCATTGGCATATCATGGTCTTGGGTAGGAAGGATGAAACTTCTGTCACAAGGGTGTGTATTAGTGCTTCTAATATCAAAACAGACCCTATGACTAGCTATTTTATCTTTGACTATTACTTATTGGTTCAAATTTTTGTATTTTCTTTTGTCGAAGTTGTCTCTTGGAGTGATGGTAGTGGCATAGTGTTTCTCACTGTTTTCTCTGTATGAAGTAGTATTTTCAATAAGATTTCCAATTCTAGCAGTTCTAAGTCTTTGGTGGAGTGACAGAATGTTAGTTGGTTCAAGTAACTCAGGTGTATTTGGACTGCAGTCATCATCTCTTCTCATAAGAAGCTTATCGGGCATTTTTTCTGGATTTTGAGCTGTTATGGCTATAGTCAAGGTTTCATTTGAAATGGTAGAGTTATGTGATGGTAAATCCTTAAGGTATGGAAAGAACATTAAGCTTCCATACCCCTGAGTTCCAAAGAGGTTTGTGATATGTAAGTCTTCTAATGCCTCTGTTTTGAAAAGGTTTCCTGATGTTGATATTGATTTTTGCCTAAGTTTTGAGCAATTTGATTGATAGTACATAATGGTTTGTGCTTCTAGCTCTATCCCTGTTTCAAAAGGAACACACTCTCTTTCCTCAAGACATAGCTGCTCATGATTATGATAGTTTTGAGTGTCTATTTCATCATAGAGAACTTGGGGCAGCTGATGTGGTGGGTCTAAGTTTGCTTCAAATCCTTCTGATTATTCTTCAATGTCCTCATCAGTGTGTAAAATGAAAGAGTTCAGATCGGAATGCAAGGAGTACATCGGGATGTTATCTGGCCTCTCTTGGTTGGTGATCATATATTTCATGTGTGATTCTCGATAGAGTATTCTAGTTTGGTGAAACACAAGAATAGTGGCATAGGACATATCAAGTTAAATATTTCCTTGAAGCTTGGCTCCCCAAGATCTGGATAAAAGCATTCCATACTTGGTAGGGATGTCTTCTACCACTATGTCCATGATCAAATGCTTTGCAGGTACTTGGGACAAACTGAAATAAAGATATTTGATTAAGCCTAGACATTTGACTCTACTTGAATCAAATGAATATAAGTCTTTATATGGTCTTGTGATTTCTAGGCCTAATCTTTCCATCACAACCTTCGGCATGAGATTATGCGAGGCCCCAGAATCTAGCATGGCATTGCATAGGATTTGTTCATGGATATTCAGACTAATGTAAAAGGGAAGAGTGGTTCCTTCTTGGAATTTCCCTTCTATTTTTGGACCAAACAATACTTCAGGAGTATCATCAGCTAGATTAAGGGTGTTTGCATCATTTCCTATATTTAGGAACTTTAACACTTGAGACTTATAAGAGCCTTGGGAAATTAGTTCAGTGAGGGGCATGGTAGTTTTTATTTTTGCGATTTCTCCCTCAAAACTGAAAGGTGTTTGTAGTTTAGACAGGTTTGCTTCAGCTTTTTCAGCTATGACTTTCTCTATGTTATGAGTTTGTTGACTTTGTTTCGGGATTTTTTTTGACACAGCCACCTCAGGAATCTCTGTGGAGGTACTAGGAGCATTTGAGCCAAGACTTGTTTGAATAGATTTATGTTTGTTTTGGTCAGTTTTCTTGACCATGATTTTGTTATTTTCCACCACTTTTTTAAGGATGGTATCAGGGATTTTAGCAGTGTCTGAGCTACCTTTCTTGGAGTTGTCCTAGTTTTTTCTGCTTTTAAGGTCATACTCCCTGTGAGCTTCTATGATGGAATTCTAAAAATATATGGCAAGATATTCAGGATCTTCATAGTTGGTTTCATCCTAATTCGGAGAGAAGAATGCTTGTTCTTCTTTTGTGAGGTAAACCTCATTCTCATTATTAGAACCTATGAGGTTCAAATGATTTTCATCATTGGGTTCTGTATCCCTATTATCTTCTTCCACATAATTTTCATTAAAGGGTGGCCTAATTTGTTGGTCATTTTCCCTTGGTTTGTTTTGAGGCTGTTCCCTCCTAAAATTTTGGTTTCGGTTTCTGTTTGGAGGGTTTGGCTGGT
>JAXQQM020078019.1:0-141170 GCA_034641835.2 Pinus albicaulis
AGAGTATCTCATCAAGTGGAAGAACTTACCCACTGAAGATTCTACATGGGAGGATGAGAATTTTATACAGAAGCACTCGGAGCTACTCAAGTGTTGAGGACAACACTTTTTTTGAAGGAGAGGGGCATGTTAGGTCCCTATATCACTAGTATAGCCCCTTATTATTGTTAGTGTAAAACCCTTATTGTTATTGTTGTACCCTTGTAACCCCCATTTTGTTATTATTGTGCCCTTAAATTATTATTGTTAGGTCGGCTAGGATTACATTGTGGCCCACTAGGATTATATTATGGCCCCATGGACTCCTATATATAGAAGGAGGTTTTGTTCATTTGTTTCATCCAATAATTGTTCATTCATGTAATTTATTGGAGGTTTCCCCCTCGAAGTGGCTTATTTCTAAGGCGTTGATATCTCTTTTCTTCTCTTTTTGGAGCTGGTTACACAACACAACATGTACGGGAAAATTCTCCCAAAATTTGATCTCCCTCTGAAAAAGAGACCTCCATGCTCTCTTGTGCAAGAATATGAGATGGATACCTTGCCTCCAACAAGGTATGATGCAAGATGTCAGCCTTCTCAACAATGTTCTGAAGTGGATTTGAGTTTATGTTTCCTCCCTTTACATGCAAGGTCTTGGTTTGTTTCTCCGCATGTGTTTCAGATTTTATCCCACCAAATATTTCCATCATTGTTTCATTGAATTTGAAATAGGAATAAGTATTTGTATTCTTTTGAAGAAGGTGACTCAAGTATCCACCATGCATAGGTCTTACCTCTAAAGTGCAGCGCTGCAAATCTGATAGCATCTCCTTTGGAAACTTTGTGTTGCTGCAACAAGGTCTTTAGCTCCTCTACCCATGCTTTGGCTGAACATGTAGGTGAACCTCCGAAATTATATAGAACAAATCTATCTCATTGCTGGCTCCCATTCACCTTAGAATTGCAAAAATCCATGAAAGTGAGATGATCTCTGAATGCCGGAGTTTGAGACTCATACTCTCTCTGAAAATCTCCAAGAGTTTTCCTCTTGATCACCTCTCCTTCTTTTCCCATCTTTCTCATGACAAAGCTGCACATGTGACTGCGTTGTGCATCAAGGGATGTGGTTGCATGCTCACATTTCTCATTAGAAACCCTAGAGTTTGTTTCTGTTCCAAACCCTTGTGGAGATTCTTCAAATATATCCCTTCTCTTTTGCTTATGGCTCCCATGAAAGCCCTAGGTAGATTTAGGGAGAAGCTTCACAAGCTCATCTCCTTTTTCATCTCCACAAAGTGGAGTCTTCCTCTTCTTCTTAGATGGCATCTTGGCTGAAGATCCATAGGCTGAGCCAAGATTATGCTCTGATACCACTGTAATATTCCTTTTTCAGAAATATTATCAATCGACAAGCAGATCTATTCCAAAGATAGACTGCTGGGGAATTTACTGGATATGTCACCTTCACAAGGAAGGATGAGCTCCAGAGGCTACCTATCCCACTTGTAGACTCTGTCTATAGAGTGTTTTCGAGGGATAATATCCCAAGAGGGAAAAACCAACAAGGTTGGGAATCTCTAAGGATAACCCAAAATTGCAGCTACAGCAATATATAAAACATAAACTGGTAATAGCAGTGAATAAACATTATGCAAAAATGTATAAAAACCCTTGAGCCATTTTATTATGAATAAAAGAAGAAAAATGATACAATGAACATCAAAGGAACAAGGCAAGAAGCCTCCCATGAAAACACATGTCAAAATACAAAATGCTGCATCATAGCAGGATACCCATGAATAGAGAAACACAGTCATATAAGGGGATACTACTACAATGAGTAAAAAACCTCATGGATCTACTTATATGTGGCTCATACATCATTGGGAGAGAAGATATAAGCTCCAAATCACTACCTCAAGTCAATCCTAGAAGGATTGACTGAAATATGCAAAACTGCAAAAATGCCGGAGTTGCTGGGTAGCAGAAGGAACTCAATACAGGGAATGGAATGGAGAAGGCTGAATGACTGTAGTTGATGAAGAGCCCTTCTCCATTGGAAATATGAAGTGCAAGGCTGATCCTTACACCAAATATCTCACCCTCTGAAATGTCTGCAACACCCTCACTGCAAATGTGCTCCAACTAGAACGCAGTCTATGAGAGGGTCTTCACTGTAACTGATGGTAGTGGTTGGCCTCCTGCCAATGATGGTGGAATAAGCTCGGGAACCATCCTCACTAACCTCGCAGAAGTAGATAACCTCCCTCCTCTGAAAGATCAGCTCGAAATGGTGTTGTAGGAAACCTCCCCAGCAACACCCTGCAACACTACACAATAATCTGGTATAGATACTGCGTTGATGGAGTAGGCTCATGCTATGGCCTGAATGTAGGAATATGAGGAATGATTGAAATCCTTCATGATCTCATCAAGAAGGATATGAATTCCTAAACAGGACTCCCTCATGCCCGAAGGCACTGCAACTCTACTGAACAGAAAGAGACTGCAACTATGTCTAATCAGACAAGAAAAATAAGATTACTGAACATCCTCGAATGGTTTCATTGCCTTCCTTTTAAGCACAACGAAGTCTCCATCCTTGGCCTTCCTTCCTCTATAATTTTCCTCCCCCATGGAATATTCCTCCACTAAAACTGCACTATCCCACTTGGTGGCTTCCACCTCTTATCTCAGCGCTGATGGCTTGGTCAACTAGACCTTGTCCACTTGCAATTTAACCTCTTTCACACATGAGTGTGTGAAATCCCACTCCATGATGATCCCTTTTCACATTGTGAGGGATTTTATTCCTGTTTATTACATGAGTGGGCCACTTTACCCACTTTTATTCAACAAAATGAAAATATGCAACTACAATGTTCCTTTTTAGCATGAGGCTAAAATTGGGAACATTACAAATAACACATGTACCATATCATTCTCAATTCTCATGATCACCCACATTATCTTCTAGCTCGCATGTCATGATAACACTATTGTTCTCAAAAATATGTTTTGATCTAGGGTCATGTCTCAATACGAACCACCAATCCCTATCCAACACATCTGGGTAAAAAAAACACTTGGTTGCAGTGTTTGGCGAAAACATAAGGCTCCTTAGCTTCATCCCACATCTTTCTAGAGTTGATGCATATTAGCCTAATATCGCGATTTTCCTTTTCATTATTCTGATCAAAGGTTTCCCACCACTTGCACCTAAAAATAACACATTGGAAAGAAGAGAAATCCACTTCAATGATCTCTTGTATCTTTCCGACGTAACCTAATGTGCCTCGTACTAGGTTTGGATCATGGTAGCTAGATCGACTAGATTGATCGAACTTGACTTCCACTCCACAGTCTTGTGTGATGTGTCCATCATCAGCATTTTCTATGTGAAATGATTTTCATATGCCCACATAGTTGGGAACAGATGCACCTGTAAAAAAGTTATAAAATCATAGTGGCATGTGTCTTATAATAACCTAACAGTTAAAATATGAAATATAGATGTAATTACATTTGAAAGGTGTGTTATAAGTTTCAAATGTACATAAAAATTAAATAGATTATTATCGAGTTGTTGCACCCAATCCCTACATTAAGCTCATCCTCTTCAGCATGCGGGTAATGACCGATTGCACCATATTTCTCTCTGACTTGGTTAGCAACCCAAATATTGGGGCATATTTTTGGCATATTTTCTTTTAAATGATCAGGACAAGGCACATTTCAACCATTCAACCATTTGAATTCTTTCCTGTCACTATCCCATTTCATCCTCTTTTGTTCATACAATGCGACCCACGGTTGTGTCACTTCGGAATTGTAAAGAACCAATTTCTTGATTGCTTACTCTTTATCAAGCGCTTTTTTCCATTCATTTGGAGCAACTCCCCTTCTCTTTTGTCTTCATCCCCTTCATCGCCCCAAATCACCGCACCTAGTATGTTGCCGATCTACTTGATGTACTCATTGGCATAATATAAATACTCATACAATATGTACCCCTCTGCCATAGACCCCTCAGGTTTTACCCTTTGTCAAATAAAACCTTTCAATTTTTTCATGTACCTCTCTAAGAAGAATATCCAATGATAAGAAACCACCCCAACTAATTCAACTTCATCTACTAGGTGGATTAGGAGATGAACCTGCAAGTCCATGAAACTCATGGACAGTCCCTTCTCAAACATACAAACAATCTCAACTAGCTCTTGACACCACCGTGGAATGCTAGCCACATGAATCTCCTTTGACATGATCCAACGTACAAATGCAGATTATTTAGATATGGCACGTCCTAGGTCTTGAGGGAATTCATGTTTCACACACCCACACACAAATAAAGGATAATGACACTACAAAGTTATAAAAATGTGCAATAATATACAAAATTAGTTATACTTTATGATCCATGCATGGGATAAAATTTATTAATATAAAAAATAATAAAATCATGCTTTTGACATTATACGTACTCTTAGAAGACTCAAATGGTCATGCAATTTCAACCCTAAAAAATGGTCATCCACAGTGAAGTAGCATCGTAGTGAAGACCTGTATGAAGATGGCACCCTCACACCCATTATAACTTCCTTTGCCAAAGAAAGAAAATCTTTTTTTTAAATCCATGGGACATCACCTTCTTTTAAATACCATGAATCGGAGGGACCAGTGCCTGCCTCTGATGCTGTACTTTCCAATCATCTTGGCCAATGTTTCTTTTTAGTTTTTGAAGTAATAAGATCTTTCCTAATAGCCAATGCATCACTTTCTTTCGATGATATATGCCTCCATAAATAAATTGAAATTTTTTTAAATATATTCATGGGATCTAATAAGTGGGTAATATTAAGATGCTCCCAATATGGGTGGTTATAAAAGATAGATTTAATTTTCATCCCAATAGGAAATTTCTCAACATAGGTGTTGAAGAATTCTGGATCATGGAAATTCTGAATTCTCTTCTGTAAGGGTGCTCTTCTGGGAGAAATACCCTGGAGCAATCATACACTGGATTTCGTAGGTCCTTGGACCATCTAGCTTTCAGAGAAGGTCCGCAACATTTACATCCAAAATACCCTTTTGTTACAAGACCTGTGAGATTATTATACACAATTTATATGCATGGCACGTTAAAGAATATCATGAAGATCAGAACAATTACAACAAATTTAATAACTAATATGTGAAATAATATTGTTACGTATATAAACAAATCAATAAATGTAATATTCCAAATTTGGAACAAAATAGTAAGCCTACTGAAATAATGCACTCCTGGGAGATTAATGCATAGAAATGAGTTTACAGCCCTTGTATCCCTTAGATCAGTAGATCTTGGGTCTAGATCCAAAAGGGGAGCAAAAAAAAAATCAAGCTAGGTGTGGTAAACATATCTCCCACCACCTAGTCTAGCTGAAAAACACCCTACAAGAGGGGTTGCAGCTATGCACAACAAACTGCTTCAGAAATAAAGCAGTCTTAGAAAGCATGAGCAGGAGGACATCAAATGAGGTTGACTTATGAACATAAAGTAGAAAATCAAAATTACAATGAAGCTCTTTCAATATACAGTAGAATACAGGAGACAATAGAGCAAGAAATCTTCAAAAAAGAAGGTTGCAACACATATATAAACTGAAAAATGGCTCAATAGCGTTATTTTAAGGAGTTGTAGCAGCTGAATGTTACATCTCAGATCTAGAACATATCTGTGGACAAAACATCAGATCCATTTCAGATCTAGAAAGTAGAAAGACTTATTTACAAGATCCCCTTTAGGTTTTGACCAAATCATGCATTACAAAGAGTATATCTGAGTTTTAAGTTGCAGATCTGCAAAATGCTTCAAAAAATTTTGAAGATGACTTTACATTAAAATATATCATATCTAAATAGAACATGGATTAGCAAGCTAATCAATGGATCACCAAAGTGAAAGGCAAGCCCAGCACCAGAGATCTCTCATAAAAAATGGGGTCAAAACACCCTGCAGAACCTCTACTAAAAATAACGTAGTTCCTCAATGAAAACTATGTTGTAGCTTGAATAACATAGATGTCCTAATGCCAAGATATAAATCTGAAGCTCAAACAGTGGATGCACTCTTCCAGGAGGTTAAAAGACACACTCACTGAGAAGAAGCTCCAATACAAGCTAGATCTAGGCAGATCTAGAATTCCACTTGCTGCAGCCTACAAAATTAAACAAACCCTCACTGGATCTGCGTTGCAGTTAGAATTAGAGCTTGGCCCAAAGCCTGATAGTGGATCAAAACAGCAAAAAATCCTCCAAGAATCCTCAAGGGAAGAGGTGAAATCCCTGCATAGGAACTCTAAGTGCTAAGCAGCACAATCCTCCACTAAACAGCAGAGAATTGTATTTGTCTAAACAGACAAGATACTCATAAATATATGCAATCAACAATCGTCTCTTGCTGCCTTCCCCTTCCTTTTATAAGATGAAAGCCTTTGCAAACCCTAAACCACCTTGATGAGTTAGCTCCTTTCATATTGTCCCTTCATGTGGTACATTGAATCTAGACAGCATTGTAGATTTGGTCAAGGTTGACCCAGTCTCACAGCTCAAACCCCTTTCACACCTGCAAGTGATTTATTTACATGGCCCTGATTTATCCTTGTTCATATGGGCATTGATTTATTCATTCTTTTCAGGAGTTTTACATGTCCTCCTTTATTCATTTATTCATGCAACAGAAAGTAAAACAAAAATGCATATTCCTCTTAGCTCAGGCTAAGTAGGAATATTACATTCCTCCCCTCCAAAATGTTGCTTGTCCTCAAGCAACTGATAGGGTGAGTGCTGTAGTTTTTCCACTCCTCCATCAAGGATCAAGTCCTCCTCATAAGCCAAGTGTTCATCAAGCCAATACATCAGGAATTGTTCCTCTAAGGTCATCATAAGAGGTGCATATTCCATCCCACAAGGAGTGAAATATTGAACAGAAATAAACATGGTTGGAGAAATTCTCTCTCTAAAACATGTAGCATGAGGCATATAGAGAAGTTACAACCCATGTGGTGCATAAAAACTGTCCATATTGTTAGCCACCTATATTTTTCCTATCATGTCAGCTGGTGGCTAAATATTTTTTGCAGCCTTCAAGAAACAAATTCAGTCCTGAACTTGTTGGTGCTTGAAGTCTTTTGGTGAAACTCATGTGGCTGGTTAAAACTTCCTGCCTGTCTCCTTATCCAAACCTCTGATACCCTACAAAAATCCAAGTCAAGTACTGCTCCATTCCCTTTTTTTTCGCTTTCTTCCAACTTGCCTCATTCTCCATTGTTCCTTTCTCCCATGAAATCCCTACAATTCATATGTTTTCCCTCTATCCCATCATAAAATTCATTCCCTAAGGTTAAAAACTCACTTTTGATCTTATTAGAACCTTGATTACCCTTCTTAAAAAATTGGAAAATCATATAAAAGGCATATTTTATGTGCATTCGGTGTTTTAGCCCTCTCCGGTTAAGCCCTTGGACCGTTTTTCTCCATATTCCTGAGCGCCGAGACTCACTGTTCAGGCCTTAGGCGCTAAACCAAAAAGACCCCCTTTTCCCTTTTGAAAAACCCGAAAACCCATCTTCTAAAGTTTAATGGAAAATATTTAAAGTCGTGTGTTTGTTTGCCGCGATCAATCTGAACTGTCGATATGCTCCCCAGATCCGACGGAGCGGAGCACACCCCACCTGGTGGACCCCCCTCCTCCGCGCCATTTTCCAGAAACCTCCAGTTTTCCATTCCGCACCGCCTTCCGAGCCAGGGTGGTTTTCTCCCGTCGGCCAGCGATTCCATACGCTGGCCGACACGTGTCCCCGTCGCTGTTCCAAAACCGCCGCGCCACCAAACCATTTTGCACGTTAATCTTCGTACCAGGACCACGCGGCGGAATCCACCTCCACCGTCTGATCTGGGCCCTCCTATCCGACGGCTGCCGATCGCCCCACTTGCTTGACCTTTAACGAACATGCACGCCTGTTAACCCGTCCATCGCACGTCCAAAACTCAATCTCCGCCGTCGATCTCTACAGATCGACGGCTATTATTCGTCCTCCTGATCCCATCACCTGGTCAGACATTCTCCCGCTGACTTCCCATTGCCCAATCTCGACCGTTGATTTCTATAGATCGAAGGTCCCGATTTAATCTTTCTTCCACTTTTCCGCGACCACCCAGAGTTAATCCTGGTCGTTGGATGATGACATCCAACGGCCCACATTTCTCTGCACATCCCCCAAAGCAGATTGACCTATAAGTTGGATTTTTTTTTACGTGTTTTTTGGTATTTTGCAGGGTTAAGGTCATTTGTTCGTGTTTTTTATGGAAATTTCGGACCAGGAGGGTGATGATCCTCTGCGTTTTGATTTCTCCAAGAAAATCACTTACAGAGTTGGTTTTCACGTTTCTTCAATGTTTCCACAGGCATTGATGCCTTTTTTTCCCCACCTGCGCAGCCCTACACAACGAAGAAACCGTGAAAATAAACGCAGAAAAAGGGTATCAGAGATTGAAGACCAGAGATGAGCCGGAATAACATATTAGTGGGGATTAAGGCTAAGACAGTTATCTAATGCCTAATCCCCACTCTCAGAGACAGATTAAAGGAAAAAACTAAAGTGTTTCATTAGGAAACCCTTCACCGCCACAGATGGAAGCAAATTGATTCTTCCCACCAACTAAAGTGCCACCTATTGCCTCAAAAAGCTCAATCAGAGGCTGAATTTATTGAACAAGATCAGATCTCTGCCTTGAAACAGCCGAAGAGTTATTTCTGCCAGGAATTTAATGAAAGAATGTCCGCAGAATAACCATAACACCACACAGAGCCTCAAAGGTCAACAAAAGCTCCCTTCGAGCTTAATTTATAAATGTAAACTGATTAATGCAGCGGAACACCTGTATGATTTCTTCATCGAGCCTCCAAGGGGCAGGAAGACATTAATTCTGCATTAATTGTATCTGAGATCTTTTCTTTAGATCTCACCTCCTCATCCTTCTATAAATACTTCAGTAGAAGATGAGTGAGGGGTTGGATTGGTTGGTTGTTAATGTAATTGCTGAAGCATTGTAATTGTCTCTGAGCATAAGACTCTTGATTGTAGATAGGATTTCACTGGCTCTTGGAGCTCTGCTTGTAACAGATAGGTTAGGTTGTGAAGAGAGATGGATTAAAACACTGGATCTGAAGATTGTAACTGGTTTGGAGCATCAATACAGGCTGATTTATGGGATCCTGGTCTATGCTGATGGTGATGTTATTCTCACTGTAACTTGTATTTCGGTTTTGTTTTCAATTTGTTTCATTTTCCACTATAAAGAACAGTTTAAACAGGGTTAGGACCTACTGTATATCAGTAACCTTCTCTGGCTGAGAAATCTTTATTAAAATGTTTTCTTTCAACTGTGTTATTTGAAAATGATTAAATTTAGTTTAAGTACAGGGATGCTGGCGTTCCCTCATCTCTTTGTCTTAGCTGAATGTTATTTTTAAATGTTACTGTCAATATATGTTGTGAGAAGATGAACTGAGGAAATTAAGGTTAGCCCTGAGTCCCTTTCTTATTTGCTCAACTATTTGATTGTTTCCCTTAGGATGTGTTAAAAGCTGACTAGTTTCGAAGTACCTATCAGATCTTAGACCATCCTGTGTTATCTTTGTGTCTTCCTTTTGTTTTTTATATTTTTTCTATCAGAAGTGTATCAAAGGCTGGATATTTTCAAAGTACTTACCAGATCCTAGTTTTCTTCTATGTTTTTCTCAAGTGCCTGGTCAAAGGCTGGCTAGTTTCAAAGTACTTACCAGATCATGGGCTGCTCTTTGTTCTGCATCTGTCATTTCCCTTTCTTATTGTATCACTCCATTCCATAAATCAAACTTTAAAAGATCCTTAGGAATAGATGACTTGCCCCATAGGCCACTCTTGAACCTGATTGTTCCAATTAAATCCTCTTATGACTCCATAGCCCAATGGATTGAAACTGGCCATCGTCTTTCTTCTCGATCAAAGCTTACTCTTTTGCTTGCAACTTCTCACCTTTGAACCTGTTTTCATATAGATCTTTCTGCCTCAGACAGCAACTATGTTCAACCATCCGAAAAAACCAAACAAAACCCTTGGACTTCATAGCTAGCCTAATATCATTACCCTAAACTTCAAAGACAATATCCATCTTTGTACATATTGGAGAGATCCCTCTTCGGATTCAGGAGGGCTAGATCCTAGAATCCCAAAGTTGGTTGAAATGATGTTAACTTTGTGATCGGACTTTTGCCAATCTTGCTTATTACAGAGACCTAACATTTCTGGCGACTCCACTGGGGAAAAAACTCAGAATCTTTCACATTCAAAACTATTCATAAAAAGCTTGGGGTTTGGTTCATAGATCACTTGCTTTATTTAAACCAGCTGAGGCCACCAGAACCTAACATTTCTGGCGACTCCGCTGGGGAACTCCTTACCCAGAAACTTCATAAGACCTTGAGAGTAAAAGGCAGCCTTTTCAAGCACTACCAAGAAATGGTAATCATGATGAAACTTGTTTGAATCAGTGACAAACTAGGTCAACACTAGGATTCCCTTAATTTTTTATCTAACCTTGGAAAATCAGCTGGCTTAGCCATAAGAGTGGGTTGTCTTTGCGCCATAACCGTAGCTAAGTTTTGAGGCAAAGTTAGGACATTCTTCTAAACCACAAATAAAAACAATTCAAAAAATACCAAAAACATTTCAGATTGGTAGTAAAACACTAGTTTTTGATATCTTGTTTACATTTTTGATGTGTTTTACTCTATACTCTTAAGACAGAGTCTGGAAAGGGCCAGGTAGCCTCTAGATCTCATCCTCTTTTAGAGGTGACATATCTGGTGAATGCCCTCCCAGTCAATCTCTGGTTAGAGTTTGTTGTGTTTTGAGATATCCTTGAAAAGGAAGGTTTCACAAACACTGTGGTGGACAGTGTACCCCTTTGAAAACACTCTATACTTTCCACCTGGCGACTCCACAATCCTGAACAGACCTTAAGACTCCACTGGGAAGAACCCTCATCGTTATAATATCCTTCAGACTTAATTAAAAGGTTGTAGGATTAGAAGTGAGAAAACAGATTAGTTGACCTCTCAAAGATTGTCATATCTAGTTGAACTTTTCTTGTTTATTTAGGTCTAAAAAATTAGCATAGTGGCTCCTAGAAAGATTCACACTAGAGCCCATCCCGACCCTGATCCACCTAAGATAGTTGATTACCCAGAAAGAATCCTTAGGAAGTCTCCTAAGATACAATTTTCAACTGTTTTCAGATCACCCCTAAGAGCTAATTCAATCCCTGAAAATATTTTAGCTCTTCAGAAATCACAAACTGACTTATTGAACCCATTCAGGACTAGGTCATTTGGCGATCTAGATCAGCTAGATTCTGAGCCTTCACTTTCATCTCCCGAAACAAGTGAGCCCCTTGGGGATAGAGAATCAACACCTCCTGATTTACATTTTCTACATAATCTAGGTGTCTCTCATCCAAGATCAGCTCAGCAATCTTCTGTTGTCCCATCCACTTCTGTTCATCCTTCATCCACTGTTCAAACCACTCCACTTCAACCCACACCTCCTCTTGTAAATCCACCACATATCATGGCAGCATGGTATGCTCCCTTAGTCCTTCCTATACCATTAGTCAACCTTCCACAGGACTATCAGTCCAAAATTCCATTGTATGATGCTAGCAATACTATAACAGCATCTCAACATGTGGACAAGATGAATGACTACTTTGACAGAAATGAAATTGATGATGATTCTGTCAAGCTTAGACTATTTGCTCAAAGTTTGGGGGGAGAAGCAAGAAAATGGTTTAAAGTTTTAGCCCCTCATAGTATTAATGATCTCCAAGGCTTCCATCAAACATTCTTAAACAAATGGGAAGTGAGGAAGAATCCTCTCCAAGTCCTTGCCGACTATAAAAATCTCCACAGGAACCCTAGGGAAAGTGTACAAGCTTATTGTACCAGGTTTAACAGTGTGTATAATGCACTTTCCCCTGAACTAAAACCTCCTCAGGGCTCAACTTTAAACAAATTTCTTGAAGGGTTTGATCCTGATATGACATATTCACTCAGGGAAAGAGTTTTCGTAACCCTTGAAGACATGCAAAGAGGTTCTCTTTCTGTGGAAGTTAACCTTATGGAGAAGAGAGCAAGAATGAAAGCTGAAAAGAGAGTATCTTTTAGAGAGGAATCCACCCCTTCTACTTCAAGCTCAAAGATGGAAAGAATGATGGAAGAAATGATGAAGAAAATGAGCATTCTAGAGAGAGCGCAAGCAAGTCTAAATCAAAACGCTCCTCAAAACAGAAACCAAAACCGAAATCAGAATATTAGAAGAAACCAACCTTTAAACAGACCTAGGGAAGATGATCAGCAGATCACTCCTCACTTTCATCAAAACTATTTAAGTGAGGTTGAGGAAATAGATGAAATAACAGAGGATAATGATATAAACTTATTTGGGGTAGATGATGATAGCTTCGAGGTTCATTATGACAGAAAAGAGGGTCTTTACACACCTTATGATGACAAAAGAGACGATAATGAAAATTACTATCAGAACATGGAAAACGCTGTCATAGAGCCTTCAAAGGAATATGAACTCAGAAGCAAATCTAATAAACAAACCCCCAACAATAAAACCTCTGACAAGCCTTCTCAAAACAGCACTGCAACCAAGTCTAAAACAATCAAACAAAAATACAAAACAGTGGCTGTTAATTCTGGTAGTGGTAAAGAGAAAGACACTCAAAATATTGAAAAACAGAGTGCAAACATTAGCAGTACTAACACCCCGGCTAGTACTCCTGGTAAAACAACTGTTTCAACTGTAGATAAAACAAATCAGCAAGCTGTTATTGCTGATAAAGTGGCAGTAAACAAGGCTGAAATAAATGCTTTAAAGAATCAAAATCTTTTCAGCCTGGAACAGGAAATCTCAAAGATCAAAATTTCTGTTCCTTTGACTGAGTTAGCTACCCAACATGTATATAGGTCAAAAATTTTGAAGGCTTTGAACTTAGAAGATAATGAAGATACACTCAATCTTAATGATGACCAACCAGAGCTTATTTTTGGTCCAAAGATTGAAGGTAAATTCCAAGAGGGTCCTGTCCCTCCCTTTTACGTAAGCTTAAACATTCATGACAAAATTCTGCACAATGCTATGCATGACTCGGGCGCTTCCCATAATTTAATGCCAAAAGCCGTAATGGAAAGCCTGGGTCTTGAAATTACCAGACCTTACAAAGACTTGTACTCCTTTGACTCAAGCAGAGTTAAATGTCTAGGATTGATAAAAGATCTCTGTGTTAACTTAGCCCAGATTCCAGCCAAATTTTTAGTCATGGATGTTGTTGTGGCTGATGTACCCCCAAAGTTTGGAATGCTTTTATCAAGATCTTGGGGGGCTAAGTTACAGGGAACTATGCAAATGGACATGACCTATGCGACTATCCCTGTTTTTAATCAGACTAGAAGACTTTACAGGGAATCCCACATGCAGTACCCAATGACAAGTCAAGACCGGCCTCAAAACTCTCCTCTGTATGCTGTAAGCACGAGCCTTGATTCTTTTATCATGTTTAATGATGAAGCACTTACAAAACGAATCATTTCAATAGAATTAATGGCTGAAACAGAGGAAAAGAAACACAACGCTGAACTGCTAAAACAGTCTACTGTATCTGAAAATCCTAGCAAACTAAACACAGGTCTAAAACTACAAGTCATCAATCCATTAAACTCAAATCTTGATAGTCAAGAGAGCAATCCTCAACCCGATGAAAAACTTGAGGATTCAACTCATCCTAAGGACTTGCACCAAAATGATAAAACTGAAAATGATCCTCTCTGGACTATGTATTTTGATGGGTCATGCACTAGAACAAATGTTGGTGCAGGTGTCTGGATTACTAACACTGAAAACAATCATACAGAGTGTATTTCATGTAAATTAAACTTTTAGTGTTCTAACAATATAGCAGAATATGAATCCCTCCTCTTAGGTTTGCATCTCTTGAAAAAGCTAGGTGCCAAGAGAATCAATGTATATGGGGATTCTGAATTAATCATTAGGCAAGTCAATGGGGAGTATAATGAAAATCACCCCAGACTTAGGGCCTACCGGGATGATGTCATGGATCTTTTAAAAACATTTGAGGAGTCCAACCTGACTTTTGTCCCAAGGAAAAGAAATATTGCAGCCCACAATTTGGCCTTTGCTACTAGAACTTGCCCAATGATATATGATGACACATCTCAGATTAAATTCAGACCAGCTGTCCCAGATAACAACAAACATTGGCAGGTGTTTGATGGAGATAAACAAATAGAAGACTTCATGCAATTCAGAAATGAGTTTGAACTCCATAGTTCAGATTCAAAATATGATACAGACTGCAGTGAAGAAAATTTTCTTGGTGAAGAAGAACTTTCTCCTAAGCTTGTAGATATTAACCTTCAGACTAGCAAACTTAGAAACCAAACAGAATTGAGTGCAAAATCTGAAACAGAGGAGTTGGAAACTCTGCATTCTAAAGATGATAGTTTTCCCAAGGGTTTGGCCCCTCTAGAAGAACTGTTTGATTTTAATGATGTGGCCAACAAACCTAAACTGGAACCTGTAGAAACTGAGGTAGAGGAATGCAATATAGGCAGTGAGGAAAAACCGAAAATGATCAAACTATCCAGAACCTTGCCAGCTCACATTAAACTCAAATACCTAGAGTTGTTCAAAGAATTTTCTGATGTTTTTGCATGGAGTTACGAAGATCTTAAATCTTGAAGATGTATGATGCTGGTATTATTGTCCCTATTAGATATTCTGAGTGGGTGTCTAATCTGGTGTCTGTTAGGAAGAAGACTGGAGAAATCAGCCTTTGTATAGACTTTAGAAATTTAAACAAAGCTTCATTAAAAGACAACTACCCTTTGCCCAAGATGGTGTAGGTTTTAACCCTGAACAGAAATATCTACACACGATTCTTATAACAGAAAATAAACAATAGCAAGAGCATAAAACATAAAACAGATAAACACAGAGATTTTCCCCTGGATCCCAAATCGGGACGACCAGCTTGATTTTTCATTATATTCCTTTTAGTGTTACAACACATATATATACATGCCGGAGCATACATAAACCCGAATCCATTAACCCTGGATTAGAACATAACCGTAGTTCCCTTGACCGGATCTACAAAAATACCAGGGGCCAAAAACCATCGAACCCCAAAACCATGTGCAAAACCATGCACAAAACCATGGGCGGATCCGCCTATGAGTGGGTCCGCACAAAAACAAATTTTGGCCGGGGCGCTGCCTCGGACCCCAACGGTGGGGACTGCTTCGCCCCTCGTGACCCCCCAGCTACGCCCGACGCAACATACAGCACGTGGGGCTAATCGTGGAAAGAATATAACACATACCCAACATTCTCCCACTTGTTGTTTTCTTTCCACAGGGGGCCACAGGAGAGCTTAGTCATTGGCCTTTGCAAATCTCTCATCCTCGAAACATCAAAGAGTTGCAGTCTTTCATTGGGAAGATAAAATTTTTGAGAAGGTTCATCCCTAACTTGGCTAAGCTCCTTAGGAATATCACAAACATGTTGAAGAAGGAGCAAGGGATAAAATGGACCCTGGAAGCAAAGACATCCTTCGAACTGGTAAAACAAGCATTAACCAAAACACCGATTCTCATAAGTCCCGATTTTTCAAAGGATTTTTATATCTTCTCATTTGCATCAGAACATACCATAGCTACTGTCCTTTTACAGAAAAATTCACAAGGACAGGAGCAGCCTATTGCATTCTTTAGCAAGGCATTGAGGGATGCCCCTTTGAAATATAACATTATGGAGAAGCAGGCTTTTTCTTTGATAAAGGCTTTGAAAGACTTCAGAGTATACATCCTTCACTCACATATTATTGCCTTTGTTCCAAATTCAGTTGTTAAAGACATTCTAACACAGGACCCAGATGGTAAGAGAGGTAAGTGGATTGGTGTTATTCTTGAATACGATTTAGAGATAAAACCCACTAAGCTCATCAAGGGCCAAGGTCTAGCTAGGTTAATGGCTGAATCAAATTGTAAAGTTCTTGATATTAATATGATTAATGCTTTGGATGACCAAGAAGAATTCTCAGCTCCCATAGTTGACGACCATTTTGTGAATTCTCCTTGGTATACTGATGTTGTTTATGTTTTGCTTAATCTGAATACACCTCCTGGTTTATCAAAAACAAAGGCAAGATTTCTAAAATTAAAGGCTGTAAATTATTGCGTTATTGATAAATGTCTTTATTGGAGAAATACAAGTGGAATATTGCTTAAATGTTTGCCTGAGTTTGATGCAGAAAAGATCAAACAACAATTCCATGAAGGAGAGTGTGGAGGTCATTTGTACCGGAAGTCAACAGCCAACAAAATTTTGAGGGCTGGTTTCTATTGGCCCACTCTGTTTCCTGATGTTCATAAGATGACCACCACTTGTCACAAATGCCAGTTGTTTGAAGGCAAGAGAAAACTGCTACCCCTTCCTCTGCATCCAATCACCATTGAAGCCCCTTTTCAACGATGGGGACTTGACTTCATAGTAGAAATTCGTCCACCATCTTCTGCCCAGCATAGGTGGATTGTCACTGCCACAGACTATTTCACTAAGTGGATAGAAGCCATTCCTTGTAGGCAGGCCAATGATTCAGTTATCATAAAATTTATGGAGACTAACATCCTCTCCAGATTTGGCTGTCCTACCAAGATCATCACAGATAATGCAGCAGCATTTGGATCAAAGAAAATGGTTGAATTCTGTCACAAGTATCAGATAACATTGGGACATTCCATAGCCTACTACCCTCAAGGTAATGGACTTGCAGAATCGTCCAACAAAAGCTTGGTGAACATAATCAAGAAACTGTTGGAAGACAATAAAAAGTCTTGGCACACAAAGCTGATCCATGCACTTTGGGCCGACAGATTAACTTTGAAGAAATCTATTGGTATGTCACCTTTCCAGCTTGTGTATGGTACAGATGCAATTTTTCCTAACAGCCTTGGTGTGCCAGTTATGAAGTTAATTCAAGAGTTGCAGACTGAAGAAAATGACATAATCAGAAGAATAAATCAAACCATTCATCTTCAGCAAACCAGAGAGGAAGTGTATAACAAAGAATTGCAGAAATGAGACAATATCAAGAGGATATTTGATAGAAGAACAAAGGCCAGAAATTTCGAGATTGGGGACAAAGTTTTGAAGTGGGACTCAAGGAGGGAAGATAAGGGAAAGCATGGTAAATTTGACAATCTATGGCTTGGTCCTTACTCTATTCATTCAGTTGCTAGAAACAATGCATTCTTCTTACAAGAGTTGGATGGAACAAAATTGTTTGGGGGTCCTGTCAATGGCAGGATGCTTAAGCATTACTTCTCTTGATCCATTTTTGTGTGTTGAAGCCTTTTACCTTTTCCATTGTGAATATTTCATCCACCATTGCATTCAAAGTTATGAGAAATCAAAAAATACAAAAATAGAGAAAAAATGAAAAGAGGGCAGAAATGAAAACAAGAAAGGCAAAGCCCCATGCCAAAAAAAAAAAAAACAAATCTGAAAGTGTGCAAGCTCAAATGCCACTCCTGAAAACACACTTCTAGTTAGTCAAACAGCCTAAACTTGACTAACTAGTTTTCAATTGATTGCTGATAAGGTATAAAATGTGATTTGCCAAACTGTTCAATCTTGGCTTATCAGTACATAGAATTAGGCTAGAAATAAAGGTTCAAACAAACTCAAAATCTGAACCAAAGTTTCCAAAGAAAGATGGTTCAAAACTTTTTTATTTTCTGAGTCATAAAAGAGAAAAACTGGTTCTAATTTTCCCAAAATTTGAATCAGATATCAAGGAAGAGACAGCTCAAACAAAAGCCAAAACAAAGCTGTGAAAATAAGAGAAGGCCATGATGAGAAACTTTCAGATCTTAAGCCTTCCAATTTTTATTTTTATTTTTTGCAAATAATAATCTATGTGCAGCTTGTTCTTATGCCATAGATCACAGCAATTCAAACAGCTCAATATTGATTTGACTGTTTTTAAATTTTCTGTTGTAGAATTTAGATAATGAAAGTTTGTTGAACTCTTTAATCCCAACAGACAGTAGATTAGGTAGAGAACTATCTGAGCTCAGCTGTTTAATCTGAGTTCAAGGAGAAATAAGGAGTAGAAATAGATTAGATTTTCTGCTTTCAAAAGAATAAAATGATGTGAATAGAGTTTGCCAATCCAAGTGCACTCTGATGAAGAAAAAATGTTAGATCAATAGGATTGGGTAGGTAGAAAGTGGTATTGATGAAATTCATGTTTCTTTCATGACTGATGTTATTTTTCAGAGAAAAGCAAGAGCAGCCAATAGATCAGGCACCACTCAGCATCCCAGAGAAATCAAGTCTGAATTCTTGATACCTTCAAGAAGGCACCATCCACAAGTGGAGCCACTGTTAGCCACCTATATTTTTCTATCATATCAGCTGGTGGCTAAATATTCTTTGCAACCTTCAAGAAACAAATTCAGTCCTGAAGTTGTTGGTGCTTGAAGTCTTTTTGGTGAAACCATAAACTGCTGGTTAGATCTTCATACCTTTTCCTTCTCCAAGCCTCTGATATCCTACTAGAATTCGAGTCAAATACTGCTCCGTTCCCCTTTTTCCCTCCCCTTTCTTCCAAAATTTCCTCATTTCTCCGTTTCCTTTCTCCCATGAAATCCATACAATTCATATTTTTTCCCTCTATCCCTTCATAAAATCCGTTCCCTAAGGTTAAAAACTCACTTTTTGACCTTATCCGAACCTTGATTTCCCCTTTGAAAACATTGGAAAATCATATAAAAGGCATATTTTATGTACATTTGGCATTTTAGCCCTCTCCGGTTAAGCCCCTGGACCATTTTTTCTCCATATACCAAAAACCCCCCTTGCCTTTATCTTTTCCCTTTGAAAAACCCGAAAACCCATTTTCTAAAGTTTAATGGAAAATATTTAAAGTCGTGTGTTTGTTTGCCGCTATCAATCTGAACCGTCGATATGCTTCCCAGATCCGACGGAGCGGAGCACGCTCCACCTGGTGGACCCCCCTCCCCCGCGCCATTTTCCAGAAACTGCCGATTTTTCATTCCGCACCGCCTTCCGAGCCGGGGTGGTTTTCTCCCGTCGGCCAGCGATTCCATACGCTGGCCGACGCGTGTCCCCGCCGCTGTTTCAAAACCGTCATGCCATCACCTCTTTTCGTGCGCTAAACTTCATACCAAGACTACACGGCGGAATCCACCTCCACCGTCTGATCTGGGCCCTCCCATTCGACGGATGTCGATCGCCCCACTTGCTCGACCTTTAACGGACATACGCGCCCGTTAACCCGTCCATCGCGCGTCCAAAATTCAATCTCCGCCGTTGATCTCTGCAGATCGGCGGCTATTATTCGTCCTCCTGATTCCATCACCCAGTCAGACATTCTCCCGCTGACTTCCCGTTGCCCAATCCCGACCGTCGATTTCTGCAGATCGACGGTCCCGATTTAATTTCTCCATAACTTTTCACGATCGCTCAGATTTGATCTCAGCCATTGGATGATGCCATCCAATGGCCTGCGTTCCTCTGCACATTCCCCAAAGTAGATTGACCTATAAATTGGATTTTTTACGTGTTTTTTGTATTTTGCAGGGTTAAGGTCATTTGTTCGTGTTTTTAATGGAAATTTCAGACCAGGAGGGTGACGATCCTCTACGTTTCGATTTCTCCAAGGAAATCACTTACGAAGTTAGTTTTCACGTTTCTTCAATATTTCCATAGGCATTGATGCCTTTTCCTATCTGCGCAGCCCTGCATAACGAAGAAACCGTGAAAGTAAACGCAGAAAAAGAGTATCAGAGATTGAAGACCAGAAATGAACCAGAACAACAGATTGGTGGACAGATTTGTGGGGATTAAGGCTAAGACAGTTATCAAACGCCTAAACCCCACTCTCAAACACAGATTAAAGGAAAAATCTAAGGTGTTTTTTCAGGAAACCCTTCACCGCCACAGATGGAAGAAAATTGATCCTTCCCACCAACTAAAGCGCCACCTGTGCCTCGAAGTATTCCCGCAAGAGCTGAATTTATTGATCAAAGCCAGACATTTTTCCTCGACACAGCCAAAGGATTTATTTCTGCCAGGAAATTGATGACAGAACGGCTGCAGAGTAACCCTAACATCACTCAGAGCCTCAAAGGTCAACAAAAAGCTCCCTCCGAGCTTACTTCATAAGTGCAAACCAATTAATGCAGTGGAACACCTGTTTGATTTCTTCATCGAGCCTCCAAGGGCCAGGAAGACATTAATTCTGCATTAATTGTGTTTGAGATCTTTTCATCAGATCTCACCCCCTCATCCTTCTATAAATACTTCAGTAAAAAATGAGTGAGGGGTTGGATAGGTTGGTTGTTAATGTAAATTGTTGAAGCATTGTTTTGTCACTGAGCTGAAGATTCTTGATTGTAGATAGGATTTCACTGGCTCTTGGAGCTCTGCTTGTAACGGATAGGTTAGGTTATGAAGAGAGATGAATTAAAACACTGTATCTGAAGATTGTAATTGGTTTGAAGCATCAATACAAGCTGATTTATGGGATCCTGGTCTATGCTGATGGTGATGTTATTCTCACTGTAATTTGTATTTTGGTTCTGTTTTCAATTTGTTTCATTTTCCACTATAAAGAACAGTTTAAACAGGGCTAGGACCTATTGTATATCAGTAACCTTCTCTGGCTGAAAAACCTTTATTTCAATGTTTTCTCCCAACTGTGTTATTTGAAAATGATTTAATTTAGTTTAAGTACAGGGATGCAGGCGTTCCCTCATCTTTTTGTCATAGCTGAATGTTATTTTTAAATGTTACTTTCAATATATATTGTGTGAAGATGAACTGAGGAAATTAAGGTTAGCCCTGAGTCCCTTTCTTATTTGCTCAAATATTTGATTGTTTCTCTTAGGATGTGTTAAAAGCTGACTAGTTTTGAAGTACTTATCAGATCTTAGACCATTATGTGTTATCTTTGTGCTTCCCTTTGTTTTTATATGTTTTTTCTATCAGAAGTGTATCAAAGGCTGGATAGTTTCAAAGTACTTACCAGATCCTAGTTTGCTTCTATGTTTCTCTTAAGTGCCTGGTCAAAGGCTGGCTAGTTTCAAAGTACTTACCAGATCCTGGGCTGCTCTTTGTTCTGCATCTGTCATTTCCCTTTCTTATTGTATCACTCCATTCCATAAATCAAACTTTAAAGAGATCCTTAGGCATAGATGACTTGCCCCACAGACCACTCTTGAACCTGATTGTTTCAATTAAATCCTCTTATGACTCCATGGCCCAATGGACTAAAAACCTGCCATTATCTTTCTTCTTGATCAAAGCTTACTCTTTTGCTTGCAACTTCTCACTTTTGAACCTATTTTCATATAGATATTTCCGCCTCAGACAGAAACTATGTTCAACCATCCAAAAAACCAAACAAACCCTTGGACTTCATAACTAGCCTAATATCATTACCCTAAACTTCAAAGACAGTATCCATATTTGTACATAATGGAGAGATCCCTCTCCGGATTCAGGAGGGCTAGATCCTAGAATCCCAAAGTTGGTTGAAATGATGTTAACTCTGTGATCAGACTTTTTCCAATCTTGCTTATTACAGAGACCTAACAGACCTGAAGACAGTGGTGTAAATATGTGATGAGAGAGACTATGAAGATAGGAAAGAAATTATTGGCCTAAAGACACAGCTTGAAGAGGCAAAGAAAGTAGAAGACACTCTGCTGCAACAAATGAGTGAGAAAAGTCAAGAATGTGAAAGATTGGAAGAAGAAGTAGTGAGTCTAAGAAAGAATTTAGAAAAAGACCAAAGAGACTTATTAATGAATACTCCTCAGATAAAATGCTCTGGACAGTTGGACCAGATTCTAAAAGCTCAAAGATCTCCTCTCATAAAGGCTGGAATAGGATATGAAGGAGAAACCAGTAAGCCCAAGGTAGAAGATAACAAGAAAATCATCTTTGTAAAAGCTATAAAAGAAAATGAAGCAGCTAAGAAGATTCCCACAGAAGAAGAAGCCAGCAAGAACAAGATTTGTAAAGAAACAAACAAAATCAAGCAACAACATGAAAGAACAGAGAACGAGAGGATGAAACAATCAACTGCTAAAGGCTCACATGCTCCTAAAGATGAAATGAACAAATTCGGAAGATGTAAAAGGAGGTTCCTCCCTCCTATGAAAAATATCACATGTTTCTTTTGTCATAAACCAAGACATAATGCAGCATATTCCAACTAGCAAAGGATGCAGCAAAAGAGAGGAATCTCTCAAGCAAGAAAATGGACAAGACAATCTTTCACCAGGTACACAAATCATTTTCATGGCTATTTTTATGCATGCAATAATTTTGGACATAAAATTGTTGATTGTAAAATGTATCCAAGAAGAGGAAAAAAATATTATACATCAGCTCAAATGCACCTTGGTCAAATAGGATGTTATGTATGCCTCAAATTTGGTCACAAAGCAAAAGATTGTAATCTGCCATATACTTTAAAGAACTCTAGACAGATGATGGGATCAAAGCAAATCAAACAAAACTATGAATTTAAAATAAGTGCAGACATTATGAAGAACCTCGATAAAGTATGGAAGGAAAAGAGAAAGGGGGAGCCTATTATCTCAATAACATAATGAATTCTCCATAGTCTCAGGGGGAGCTGCTCTAGGAAGCAAAGCATAAATCCATCCAGTGACAAATATGAAGCAACATCTTAGAGGGAGAGCAGTTCATATATAGAACCCATGAAAGTAGTCTAAAAAGAACTCCATGTAATGAGAACAGCTATGAGATCAGGAAGAAAAAGGAAAATCCTCTAAAAGAGAACTATAGAGAAAGAAGATCATCTGAAGTATTAAGTAGTTGACAGATTGATGGAAGAAGAGAAGAGAGAAAGAAGCCATGACGATAGAGGAAACCTTAGCAATAAACATATAAGCTAAGAAGACTTTAGCACATTAAAGTGATGATCACACTATACCTCCTATTGCTAGAATTAACAATGTATTACATTAAGAAGGATGAGTAAGAAAAGTGCCTATCATCAGTTCATTACATCTTTCAAAAGGTCCACTTGGAAAAATGCAGTTAAGTGAGTAAAAAATATTTGAGTAATCAGCCCATGAAGATACATAGAAAATAAATTGAAGATGTCTTCCTGACAATCTTTATGTTAGAACAGTTGAATAGTAGGTAAAGCAGCAATGGTTCTGGAGCAATCCTAGAAAAGAAAATGTTGTGACTTCCTCTGAACAAAATGACAGAAAAAGCAAAAGATTAATGAGGCCAAGATCAGATTCAGTATATTGATGATTGTTGTTGAAAACAGTGGAGAGCTCAATAATAGAATTTATGAAGGATGTCTTAATTATGGGTAAATTTGCAAGCTGAAGTGAAACCTCTGCATGGTTTTTCAAAGTAATATCAATTGGTGTTTAGGAACAAGCAGCATGCTTATCAACAGATTACCAAGCATTATCAGTAGAACAGCAGTATGATACAGGTCCACATGATCAAAGAACTATAGCAAAAGAACCTTAAGGTAATATTCCTAGTATTATCTGCATTCAGCATGAAAAGGTCAGTAGCAGAGCAAAAATAACATTATCTTGCTTACACTTGAAGTAGTATATTGAGCACTGAAGCAATATCTTCTTTTATATATATAATTGCATGCCTTCCTGAATTTGATACATGTATATCTTCAAGGCCTCTTTCTTAAGATCAGTTACAAAACTGTGTGAAGTATGTTTGCTGGCTTTTCAAGTAATCATCTTGAATATGCTTTCGTGGAAGTTCATTCTGATAGAACAGTTAAAGTATCAAAAGTATGAAGGACTAATTGGGTCTGTTGAAGCTCAAAACTCTGTCTTTGAATCATCAAGAACATACTTCAGCAGAAAGGATTTGCTGACATCTCACCATTGAAAAGATATTGATCACTGACATACATACCCCCATATGTCATAAAGAAAAGTGCTTGGTTGATAAGGAAGACTAAACAATAAATTGAATGTATCTAGCCTCAAGGTTTTTGTTGTGAAAGTACATTATGCAAACAGTAAAGGCATTTGATCTCTAAGATCAAATTCAGGTTAATTCATTGATCACATATGTAAAAGGAATCTTCAGCTATTAAGAATAATATCAGCATCCTAGCTCATATCATCACCAATAGGCAGGAAAGGTGTACCACATCAACCAAAGATATATTGGTATCATTATCATAATTGAATAGGTGTGGTACTGTAGATGAGTATTGCAGGAGAAGACATATTCCATCTACGATCTTCATCAACATATTTGTATTCCTGATGAATATCATACTAGAGACAGAAGTGTATTTGAAGCATTCTCAACATGTTAGCTTTGATCAAATGAAACATCTCTGATAGATAAAGCTGGTACAATGTGTTCTATGAAGGATCATTATCCTCACCTTTAGCCTTATACTAGTGTAAGGAGATTGTGCTTTGGATCAAGTCCAATAATCCTCAAAGTGATTTCTCAACAAGTCTTGTACATCCGTCTGGAGCAGCATAGTACAAAGTCAGCAGAAGAGGGCCTAAACATAACTCAGAGAGAGGAAATGCAGAAAAAAAACTAGGAAATGAGCAACCCTTTGCCATTGATGTCAAAGGGGGAGGAAAAACAAAAAGGGGCTTTTAAAAGGCAATCAGAGTAAGTATGTTGCCATCAATGACAAAGGGGGAGACTATTGGAAATGTTGTCATTGATGGCAAAGGATATGACAAAGGAGGAGCACCTGAAACATCATTCAAGGGGCAAAGAGGCAGCAGAAGAAACAGAGGAATTGAAGCAGAAGCAACAAAGGAATTAGAGACAGAGCAGTAGAGTTGAAAGGGCCTGAAGGAGTGTAATACAGAGGTTTATTTATGAATTAGGGGTTTAATACAATTTGCAGATGAATTATTGAGCAACTATTCATTAATTGAGTTTGTATGGCATAGACTTTGATTGAATACTAAAACCTTGTGCAAAAGACTTAATATGCTTGGGTATGAGTTGGAGCATTGCTTAAATGGAAAAGGAGATGGCTAAGGAGAAGTCAAAGGAGCAGCAAAGGAAGTAAGGAGAGAGGTAGCAGAGGCACAAAAATAGATGCAAGGAGCAGCATCAGTCAAGGAGCAGAGGAAGTAGTGAATTGAAGTAGAGATCTGTGCAGAACAGAATAGGAACAAGGCCACTGTCATTAAAGATCTGGCCACCCACGAAGTCATAAGTGAATACTCTGAAACTGATCACAAATATATATATACTACTGAGGAAATTTTTTATAAGCTTTGTGTGCATAACAAGTATTCTTGGTTGAACTTATGTATGGAATAATTAAGTTCTGTGGGAAATTGATGTGTTGGCTGAGTCAAATTCTACTTGCAGACATCGATCCCTGCAAGGATTGATGACCTGGGAGGAGTTCTGAATTCAATCTCAGAAATTTGGTATGTGACTATAATGTTTTGGAACCCCAGGGGATGTCGTGAGGATTTCTATTTGTAACCCCGAAAGGTTATATGAATACCTATGCCCGAGGTCTATTTATGTTCTTAACACCTGGCATATATGTTGGTATTTGTATTTTATGCTATGGCGAACCTTGCATGAGTGGAACTGTATGCTGGACACATACTAAACTAATACTCAGTCCTCGAATGTGAAAATCAAATTAAGGATTGTTAAGGAAACTGTGTTGGAGAAGGTGGAACCAAAGGACGGAACCGTGAGCGTGTACAGTTAACACAGAGGAAGACAGTTCTTTTAAAAAGGGGCGGAAACAGAAATCAGTGGAACAGAGATAAAGCCACAATATTAACAAAGGTTGTATTACAATAAAAAGTTGAAGCGTTGAACGGAACCTTGGAGCAGAAGCTGAACGGAACCTGGAGTGGAGAACAGAACCATGACTGAGAGGAATAGTGATGGCGGTTTGGAGCGAAACCGTGGGTTTCATCGCACCACCATCTTTCGGTAAGCGGTATTCCCGAATTCGTAGCGATTCCATAGAGCAACTGACACGTGACCCTGAACGAAATTGAAAACCGCTGGTTAAAGTGCGCCATCGCACGTTATACATTGACTGAAGACGCCGAACGATATTGTTATAGACCATTGATATGGTGGCTCGACATCTAACAGTGATCGCTCACAGGACCCGCACGAAGTTTAATGAAAGATCTCGGAGGTTAAGCCAGGTACAGTGCGCGCAATTGATTGGTCTTTTGATTGCATTGTGGGCCCGGGGCGGAAATATACGTAATGAATTTGGTTTATTAACCTTAGTATAAGGTCCGATGGAGTATATTAAAAGAATTTTATCAAGGTTCACGAGTTTATAAGGGTATGCAATGTATTGTGGGACTTCGTTAATTATTGAAGGGTGTCGTAATATGTATATGGATATATTACGTATAATGGAGTATGCGAATGTGGTTAAATATGCCGAGGGTCAATTTATATGGTTCTAATAGCCCAACTATTATGTGACGTATAAGGGTTGTAATTGTGGAATTAGCGCATATGTACACATAAGAGACTGTCGGGTTTGTAACTATAGAGGAGTATGAAATTAATATCTAAATTCTCTAAATTAAGATATTAAAATAACCCAGACTTAATTCGCCAGAATGGAATAAGGGTGTTGTGAGATTATAGGATGGCGCACAGCTTTGAGAAGTGAAGCTTGGGATGCATTTACACACAGTTTAAGTGAAATATTTTAAAGATTGAAAAATGAATGAAATTATATGTATGGTTTTATAACCATGGAAAAATGAAATATCCGCATTAATTCATTTTTGCCCAGATTTAAAATCAACATGTATATATGTAGCAGGTGCACAAAAGCACAGTGAACAAGCGAATATACACAAGGATAAAAGCATGGGTCTGACAGAAGTAAACAGATATCACAGGTTTGACAGGTATACATACACAGGTGCACGCAATTACAGTGAATCAAAATATACAGAACAGTCACTCAACAACTGCAGAAAAGACAAAGCCAGTAAATCCAAAATCTAGAAAAGAAGCTGAGTGGAATTGAGATGTATAATTGAAAAATGTAAATGTAAATATTTTTTATATTGTTTGTGATGCAAAGGCAAGTATCCTAAGGAAAATAAAACTCCCACTGTAGCATGAAAATTTGTACCTATTGTTATATTTTAAAATTGAGTTGGATAAAGGAATAAGTAGACAGAAGCCGAAGAGTCATGAATGTTCACTCCAAATTCCTTGTGAAATACAAACAGTCATGTGAGGATCTCTATATATAATATCAATTTTATATGCACAAAGATGGAAGAGAGAGTGAGTGAAGAGAATGCAGAAATGAAGCAGTGAAGCAAAGAAGAAGGAGAAGCTGATAGAGAATCTGAAAAGATGCAGAGATGATACAGGGTAGATATGAGAATAGATGAATAGTAGAGCAGATGGAACAGAACAGAGCTGATATCCGAGGTAAATCAGCAAGTGTTTCTCTTTTGAAAGAGTAAGGAAGTTGGAGCTTCCCTATCAAGTTGTAGCTTGATAGATGTCAGTTGGAGCTGACTGAGGTAGGAGCCTCCTGTAGGTTGGTGCCTGCAGAAAATAAATGGGAGTTGGTGCTTCCACATCAAGTTGTAGCTTTATAAAATGTCAGTTGTAGCTGATTGAGGTTGGAGCCTCCTGTAGGTTGGTGCCTGCAGAAATTAATGGGAGTTGGAGCTTCCTTGCAAGTTGTATATTGCAGAATTGAGGTAGGAGCCTCCTGTAGGCTGGTGCCTGCAGAAAAACAGTGGTGAGAGGGAGTTGGAGCTTGCCTTTGCATCACAACAATAATAATATGTGGTTTTCTCCCTTTATGGGTTTCCACTTATATCTGGTGTCTCTATGCATGATGTTTATGTGTTGATGTGATTTATCTCATCTGCTTAATACTTGTTTCTCTCATATTAAATCTACTGTTACATTATATTGATACTTGCTGCTCACATTCTAAGACTACTCACATATTAAGTTGAACATGAAATGAAGGTGTGAATATGTTAATGAAAAAGTTTTAAAAGTCCATGAATGTGTTAAACTGATTCACCCCCCCCCCCCTTCTCAATTTAACTAAGGGTTCAACAGGGTGTTACAACTTTGTTTCCCTTGAGGGTAAAAACGAAGAAGATAAACATAACAACCCCCTTGAATTATATTTTTCTTTCTCCTTTTTTTAAAGGAATAGCTTTAAAATCCAAAAGATCACCTAAAATACGATTGAGTTTACATTGCATTTCTGAAGAAAATGAGTTACCTTTAGCTACGCTAGGAATAATGGTTTATATTACCCTTCTCCCATTACAAATAAGGTGTGAGTAACTAGCCCTTGAGATTACTTTTCTCCCATAATAACACAAAACTGAAGGAACATACTTTAAGGTTGTGGTGAATGAGGTAAAGAGCCACATGATTCACCAGGGGTGACTTCTTCTCTCATATTTAGTGACACCAAATGTCAATGGTGAGGTCCATATTCAATACGTGGACCTCTTAGTCATATCTTTACACAACATGTTTATAATGTATATTTCCTAGTAAATGAGGTCATTTGATTGTATAGCACTATCTTAACTTCTTTCATCGATGTAAGGTATAATTTTAGGATTAGCAACACCTTCCTAGGAATTGTATAGCTTCCATATCATTCTTTTAGTGTATGGTTCAGGTACACATTATCATATCCAAATGTGACACTTGTAATGGGCTTACAAGTACCATTAAAATCATGTTGTATTAATATGACATATTGTGCTTGAAGCCGCATTGTGTATGGGTGTGTTCCATAGCATACTAGACAACACCTTGCTAGATTATAAGTAGGTGTCAATTTATGTAGTCATATAAAAAATATTATAGGTTATTAATTAATGGCATGACAAAATATAACACTAGAGGGCTTAGATTATGGACACATTTACTCTGTGTTGGAGACAATATACTTACTCTAGTTCAACGCAATATTATCAATTAATATTTTAGGGCAATATCACTCACAACAATATGCCAACTATTTAATTATATCCTTGAAGAAATAAATTTATTCTTCAAGTATTAAATCTATGTGAACCAGTTTTTGTAGAAATAACTCGCAATTTTCATCTGCTAATGAATTCAAACTGAAATCAATAGACACAAATTTCTTCTACTAAATTTTTCGAAAGGAAAATTGATAATAGAAACACATGAAATTATTTAATCACAATGAAAAAGTTTTTTTTATTGGGGAACCCAACTTGTAAAAACCCCTCCTCTATTTGTATTATATCATATGACAACAACGATCTATTACAATGAATGCTTCAATGCTTGAAGCTCAATATGCAGCTGCAATATTTATCTCCTACTGAGTTTGCTATGGCCAATACTTAGACAAAACAGGCCTCCTCGTTCCTCTTATTTTCTTACGCAATTCCAGAGGAAATTTTCTCACCTACTACCTGCAAACGTTGTACACTCACTAGTATACAATTATGATTACATTATGTGTTTTCTCTCCAACTACACCAGGAAATTCGAATTGCATGCATGACTAGGGCTATTTTTAGTAAATTGACTAGTTAACTAAGAGTTAGTTGAGTTTACAACAATTACAACGACTCAAATGAAATCATATTGACTCTATTCTAGACTAGAGCTCAAATAAATGACTTTCACTAAAGATAAAACCTCTAGATAGCTATATATTAGCCACCAAATTGCACACAACTCTACTTCTATCCCACGAACTCAATTGACTGACTTAACTAAGTGATTTGGCCATGTCAGTTATGCTAACTTCCTGCCAACTCATCATGTTTAAGTGGAAATTCAAATTTCCCCATTTAACTAAGGCACAATTCAAATGAATCCTTTTCTTGCTACAATTTAACACTCCCTCTTAGCAAGAAAAGGGTTTTGAAAAACCCCAGTCATGCTCCTATGGAAATCTAACTTTCCACTTAACAAATCCTTTGTCAAAATGTTTGCATCTCACTCCTTTGTAGGAATGTATTGCAACATAACAATCCTCCTCTACACACAATCTCTGAGGTGATGGTACCTAATGTCTATATGCTTGGACCTATCATGAAACAATGGATTTTCAGAGAGTTTTATACAACTTTGATTGTCACAGTGGATCAATGTAGGCTCTATCCCTTGACTAAAGATACCAACCAAGATCTTCCTCATCCAAATAGCCTTGCATTTTGTTTGAATAGTAGCCATATACTTGGCCTCCACTGAATTGAGTGCTACATATATTTTTTTCCTATTGTACCAGGAAACTGCTACTGACCCAACACTGAAGACTGCTACCAATGTTCTCTTCCTATCTGAAGGACTCCCTACCCAATGTGCATTTTTGTAGCCTTGGAACTTCACTCCATCAGTCTTCATGTACCATAAACCAAAGTATTTTGTTCCTATGAGGTACTTAGAAAATGTTTTTCTACTTTCCAGTGAATCTTGGTAGGATCCACCATGAACTGAATAAGTTGTTTCACTACAAAACAAATATTGGGCCTTGTGTTCACCAAGTGCATCAAGTACCTCACCAACTATCTGTAGACAGTGCCATATGTTGCCTCCCCTGTAGAAGCATCCTCTTTCCTCCAGTTACTACCTAAAGGAGTATCTATGGGTTTGTAATCATGCATGTGGAATCATTGAAGGATTTCAAAGGTGTACTTCCCCTATCCAACAATTATCTCTCCATATCCCTACCACACCTCCAAGCCATGGAAGTATTGCATCAAACCCATATCCTTCATCTCGAACTGTCTTGAAATGTACTCCTTGCAAGGCTGGATTAACATGTCATCTCCTGTCGGTATCAAATCATCCACATATAGAAATAAGATGAGCATATTCCCATCTACCATAGTGTAGTAGAGATTGTCATCTACCATAGTGTAGTATAGATTGGCATATGCTTCACTCTTAGTGAATCCCAACCCACTGAGATAAGAATCTATGTGAGTGTACCAAGCACGAGGTGCCTTCTTAAGACCACAAAGGGATCTATTGAGCCTACACACATGTGTCTCCCTGATAAAGGTATTGAACCCCTCAGGCTGCTCAATGTAGATTTCTTCCTCAACCAGTCTATTGAGGAAGATAGTCTTAACATCCATTTGGTGGATCCTCCACACCAACTGTGCTTCCAATGTAGGTCGAGTCCTGATAGATGAGAATCTTGTCACAAGGGAAAATGTATCCTCATAATCAATCCCATCCACCTATGAGAAGCCTTTGGCCACAAATCTGGCCTTGTACTTCTCAACACTACCATCAGATACATGTTTCACCTTATACACCCACCTCGAGCCAACAACAAATTTTCCCTCGGGTCTGGGCACAACCTCCCAAGAATCATTCTTCATGATGAAGGCATACTCCTCCACCATAGAATATACCCAAACCTATTGGGAAACAACCTCTTCAAAATAAAATGGCTCAGAATAAATCAAATCTGACACGAGTGTCATATATCTAGTATATCTTTCTAGTGATATCCTCTTTCTACGCAAGTATTTGGGAGCTATAGCATGATCCTGCGATTCCTATGCCAATCTATCAACCATATTTTTCCTCTTCCTCCTGTCTCTGGAAGGATTTGTGTGAGTGTGTGCCTCCACTTGGTCTACTCTCTTCTCCTCCACATTTGGCTGCTCCACATCATCCTCATGGAGTGTTCTCTTGCCTTTGAGAAAGATCTGAATTTGTGGATCTGATTGAGGCTCCTCCTCTTATGGTATGCTCAGATCTCTCTCTCTAGAGAACTCCTCATGGATTTCTCCTCATCAAATCTCACATCCCTCCTCATAAAAATCACTTTTAGTGAGGGCATGTACAATCGGTAAATATGAGGTGTCTCAGAATAACCCACAAAGATTCCCCTCTCCGTAATGGTCTCCCACTTTTTCTTGCTATAGTTGGAGACATGACAATAGACTATGGATCCAAAAAAGTGAAAGTGGGAGACATCTTCCTTCCTCCCAATGAAATCCTCTCTAGGTGTAATCATTCCATGAATTTTGTAAGGGATCTTGTTATGCAAGTAAAAAACGGTATTGGAATATTCTGGCCACATGTATAGTGGCAATCCCTGGTCATGAAACATTGATCTAACAGCTCGTACAAAAGTTCTATTTTTCTTTTATGCAACCCCATTTTGTTGTGGGTTGTGGGGTGCAATCAACTCCCTTAAAATACTCTCTTTGTCACATAATTCTTTGAAGGCATTAAAAACATACTCTCCTCCATTATGACTTCTTAGGGATTTAATTTTATTTCCAGTCTCATTTTAACCTAAGGCTTTAAATTCAACAAAATTTCAATAAACATCATCTTTCTTCTTCATGAAATAGATCCAAAATTTGCAGGAAAAATAATCTATGAATATCACATAATATATGTGCTTTGCAATTGAGACTGTAGAAAATGGTAACACACATTTGAGTGAACTTTCTCCAAGATGGCTCCAACTTTTCTATCTCGGCCTTGGAAGGAATATTTAACATATTTTCAAAGAGTGCATCCCTTTCAAACATAATGTTTATCAAGGGTGCATTTTAGAAGTCTGGAGGTGATATGTTGCATTATTTTCAAAGCTCCATGGTGTATTTGTCCCATGCACCTATGCCAAATCTCTCCAACATCTCGACCCTGAACGTGTTCTTCCTTTCTACTCATTGTAGTGCATGTATCAACCTCAAAATTGTAGATATTTTTAATCCTAACATCAATTTTTTTTACTTGTCCAGTAGAAACACCCATCAGATTAGCCTTCCCTTTACTAAACACCACATCATATCCTTTGTCTTCGTTTACACCTACAAAAACTAGATTTTTCTTCAGACTAGGCACATACATTACATTCTTTTGGTGAAGACAGGAGCCTGAATCCATCTTAAAGGTGACAGTGCCAATCTCTTTGGTACTATACCTTCCATCATCTCCAATCTATATGTGTAATTGTAGGTCCTTCTCCTAAAAGCTTGTTAGGTGGACAAATCACTTCTCTTGGACAAGAAGGATATCCATAGATTTCAACCAAAACCTAGTAACAAAAATCAAAATAATTGTTACCTTTCCTTAGCCTATAACTAAAACATGAAACATGTAGTACGTGAAGAATCACTTACCTATTAGCGATGTGATTCTAGAATTCCTTTCAGTTCTTTCCCAATGCTTTCCACAAATTCTTCATGATGCTCCAAAAGAGATATGCATTAAAAAAAAAAATTCAAAGGGATCAAAGCATCTCGCATATAAAATCAAAGGTAAATGAAATCCCTAACTTAACAGTCAACATATAGTTGAATCAATAATCAGTTATAAACCATGCGAGTGATCAAGGAATCTCGCAAATAACGTCAAAATAGACACAATTAGGAAAGAACAAGTACTTTATATTAAATTAAATAGAGAATAAGCATACAACATAGTTGCATTGATTTCACGATCCTCTTCCAATGGTCTTCACTCCTTCCCTTGATGACAAGCTCTTCAGAACGAAAATCAACAGCATAAGTTTACAAATCCAAGTCTCTTCTCATCCTCTAGTTTTGTGCTCAATTTATAGGCAAGAGGAGGAGGTTTCTAGTTCCTCTTATTAAGGGATATGATGCTTAAAGGAGGAGATTAGTTCCATGAACCAAGGGATGAGGCACAGGTATGTAGTGGTTCGAGGTTCTAATTTGGATAAGATTCCTCCATCAATGATTCTAAATTTTTCCTTTTAATTTTTACTTGCATGAACAGGATTATGAAGTTTATAGTGGAAGACAATGAGAAGAATTATGCGGGCCACAATGGTAAAAATTGCACATGTGTAGGTAATGGTTGGGAAAATTGTGCAGATGCTCAAAAATGGGTTTTAAGTAGTGCAGCCCAAACTTCCTTTTGTACCTGGTATTGTTTTACTTCAAGCTTCATAGTGGATTCACTTGAGATGCTCATCGGATGGTGAGAGATTTGAATCGACGGTCATGGTAACAAAATTTAGTGTAACATATTTCCCCATAAAGTGCAAAGCCATAAAAGATGTTTGATGACTAAAGCACTTTATCATGTCAAAGGTTCAGATTAGAGACCAATTGGTTGATCACCTGAAATAGAAAATCAAGGATTACCATATCATGATTTCATATAAACATCACTGAGATAGGCATTCCCATACTCAGAGTAAAATTATCTCAAAGAATCAGCATGGAAATACATATGAAGATCCATGTCAACAAAAGACACATTATGGGTACAAAAATCAATGGATCTATGTTTTCAATTAAGAATATTTAATAACTCCACACAACCTGTATGGATGTAACTATATTTGAGGTCTTGATATCCATCTCTTGATCCATAGTACGAATCTGACCATGCGAGTAAATGTTTTGAGGTCAAACATGGTAGATTACCAGTCAATGATGTAAATCGTTAACAGGTGCGAGAGAAACCACCAATAATGACAATGGATATCAAGGTACTCCATTACAATCTATGAAGTGTGATTAAATATTTTGAAGCCGAACACTCATATAATCATTTGAATGAAGGCCAATGATGAGATTCTATTGTCAAAAGTGAGAAACCTAGAATTTAGACATGTAGGCTCCAAGATACCAAAAGGGGGTTTCTAAGTCAACTTCCTGGATAATGAGTTGACGTCGACAGGAAGAGACCCATCGCAGGAGGGCATTGATGTATACCCCATCAAAGACATGAAATAGGTATCAAGTTTTGAGGAAACAATTGGAGTAATTCAAGACTGACTCAGGGATGACCCACACAATTGAAGGCTACAAATTGCAAGGTAATATTAACTGAGGTTGGAATTCTCTTGAACATATTGGTGACATGAAATTTTGACTTGGCAACATTTGACTCAAAAATAATACCCAAAACCAACTGAATACTTTCAATAAGGTTTGATTAGCTATGAGACAAATGGAATTCCCAACCCTGGACACAAAGGTGACAAAGTGTCATGTTCAAGAGATACATATTGCCTTTTGTAATACAAAAACAAATTTTTCTTCCCAATTTCCCCCCACCATTACTCGTAAGTACCTCTTTATTTTTGTGCAAGCTTGAGGAGGATAACATATGCTTGTCCTTTAAGCTCATTCTTAGGATGAGTATTTCGAAGTATTTTTAACAAACCCTAGGAAGGAGTGGTTCGGTCTCGTCATGATGAACGAGTCTTGCACTGTTTATGTTTAATGAGTCCAGTAGAGGAGTAAATCGATGTCATTTTCATACTTAAAGAGTTTGAAAAGACATAAAAATAAAACTCATGTATTCATTTCTACATGAAATTTTAACGAGCCCGAAAAAAGTAAAGATCGACGTTTTTCATTTTTAGGGATTCGGGAGAAAAACATAAGTAAACTTTGGAATATTATTTTTCATGAATTTAGTCACTCAAGCCCCGAAAAGGGTAAAAAAATGTAGGAGAGGATACTATTGACCATGACAAGTCAATGTATGCCTTTTTCCTAAATAGTCTAGTTCAGTCCGGAAAAGGGGTAAACTTATATTGAATAGACGAATGTTCTTTTACTTTTTTGAGTTCAAATAGTCAAGTACTCAGCGATCTTTCCATGTTTAGGGAGTCTAAAAAGGGCTTAAAAGAGGACTCCGGGGTTTTTCTTTTTCGTAAGTTTTAACAAGTCTAAAAAAGTGATACAATTGTACTCATATGGTCAAATTTCAATTTAATTTACGAGTAGGAAAAGACGGAAAGAACTCAGCATTTTCATGTGTTTTATGAGCATGAAAGATAACAAAAGAAGCTCGGGATTTTCATGATTTTAATGAGTCTTGAAAATAATAACCAAAATTGACTCAAGATAGATTTAATTTTTATACAATATTTAAATATGAAGTTGAACACTCATAGAAACATTTGATCGAAGGCCAATGATGAGAGCCTATCGTCAAAAGCAAGAAACTTTCCATTGAGGCATGTAGGCTCGAAGGTACCAAAAGCGGGTTTCTAAGTAAACTTCTTGGATAATGAACTAGCATCGAGAGGAAGAGGCCCGTCGTAGGAGGTCCTTGATGTATCCCCCATCAACGACATGAAACGGGTATCACATTTTGAGGAACAAAATAGAGTAATTCGATACTGATTCAAGGATGACCAACGTGATTGAAGGCTACAAATTACAAGGTAATTTTAACTAAGGTTGGACTTCTCTTGAACATATTAGCGACACGAAATATTGACTTGGTAGAATTTAACTCAAAAATAATACCCAAAATCAACTGAATACTTTCAATAAGGTTTGATTAGCTGTGAGAAAAATGGACTTCCCAACCTTGGACACAAAGGTGACAGAGTGTCATGTTCAAGAGAGACATACTTCCTTTTGTAATACGAAAAAAAACATTTCTTCCCAATTTCCCCCACCATTACTGGCAAGTACCTCTTTATTTTTGTGCAAGCTATAGGAGTATAACATATGCTTGTCCTTTAAGCTCATCCTTAGGATGAGTCCTTCGAAGTATTTTTAACAAACGCTAGGAAGGAGTGGTTCGGTGTCGTCATGATGGACGAGTCCTGCAATGCTTATTTTCTACGAGTCCGGTAGAGGAGTAGGTCGATGTCATTTTAATATTTAAAGAGTTCAAAAAGACATAAAAATAAAACTCATGTATTCCTTTCTATGTGAAATTTTAACGAGCCCGGAAAAAGTAAAGCTCGATGTTTTTCATTTTTAGGGAGTTAGGAGAAAAACATAAGTAAAATCTGGAATGTCCTTTTTTGTGAATTTAGTCTCTCAAGCTTAGAAAAGGGTAAAATAATGCAGGAGAGAACTCTATTGACCATGATTATTCAATGTATACCTTTTTCGTAAATAGTCTAGTTCAATACGGAAAAGGGGTAAACTTATACGAAATAGACAGTTGTTCATTTACTTTTTTGAGTTTGAATAATCAAGTACTCGACGATCTTTTCATGTTTCGGGAGTCTAAAAAGGGCTTAAAAGAGAACTCTGGGGTTTCTATTTTTCGTGAGTTTTAAAGATTCTGAAAAAGTGATAAAAGTGTACTCATTTGGCCAACTTCCAATTTAATTTGCGAGCAGGAAAATATAGAAAGAACTCGACATTTTCATGTGTTTTACGAGCATGAAATATAGAAAAATAAGCTCGGGATTTTCATGAATTTAATGACTCTTAAAAATAATAGCCAAAATGGAGTTGAGATAGGTTTCAATTCCCCCAATCATAACCTGCAAGGGCGCATGCCCCCCGAGTTTCATTTCATTCACCTAAGTAGACTATTGGTTACTAATATATGGATGGAATGAAAGTTAATTTACGAGATCAAATGAAATACTTGACTTTACATTTATGATATCTATTAAAAGACAATACTCAATTAGGGGAGGATTTGTTTCATTTTTTAACGAGCTTGACACAGGAAGAGAACTATGCTCATGGAACCTTGTTTCATTTTGTAACGAGCTTGACACAAGAAAAGGAACTCTACTCATAGGGACCAGTTTCATTTTTTAACGAGGTTGACATAGTAAAAGAAATATCCTCATAGTTACTTGTTTCATTTTTTAATGAGGTTGACACAGTAAACAAACCATCCTCATGGAGACCCGTTTCATTTTTTATTAAGGTTGACACAGTAAAAGAACTATCCTCTTAGGAACCTTTATCATGGCTTCCAAAAGGTCTTCATCAAAAGGAAGAACAATTCTCTGGAAGGAACAAATGTCAAGGGGATCAATAGATATAATAAAATTGAGTTCGAATGTCTCCATTGAAGTTTTAACCATGTCAAAAAAAGGATCTAGGTCAAAAGAAGTTTAGTAAATAGAGATAGGCTCACTTACATTGGAAACTGAATGCATGTAACTAGTTTCCACATAATTAACCCATGGTGGGGTAGATACCACTTCCATATAAGGAACATTGAGGGATGTCGGATGGTTGGTAGTCGAATCAAGACCAACAAACGAAAGTTTCTCAATAGTCACAATGTTTCCATTGTGAGGGAAAGACATCACTCGAAAGAGTGTGGAAACAACACCTTTCATGGAATAGACAAAGTCTCACCCAAGGAGAAAATTAAAATCCAAGGGCCTTGGACTACTATAAGATCAATACAGACAATTTTACCTTCCAAGGTAATAGGAAACTTGGGAAGGATTGCTAAAGGTCCACTAATGTTCTGTTAAAATCTAACAGATTTTGTGTAATAGGAACAAGTTGAGGCGAAGCCAAAGCTTTCCAAGTGGTTGAGCATAAAATACTAACAGAATCACCTTCATCTACATTTGTGCGACACACATTCTTATCATGATCCATCACAATTATTTGCAAAGGTGTGGAAGAAGGAACATGAGGTTCAGTCAGTCTACTCCAATAAAAGGAGATAATCTCAGTACTTGGAGGGGGTTTAGTTGAAATGGATAAAATTCCCCCTTCTGTGGTGGAATCTGAAGTAATAAGAAGAACCTGAGAGATATAAATTTCACCCTCTAAAGGGAGAGTGGGATCGAATGAGGATATAATCGATTCGATCACTTGATCAACCAATGGTTAATAAATCTAAGTGATATGTGTTTCAGTCTCTAATGGAAGAGCGGGATTGAATGTACTTGGAATTAGATCAATCACTTCGCCAACTGGCAGTAGGTTGGGATAAATTTTATGGTAATGAATTGGAATTTGTTGTTGTGGAACAGTAATTTTTTCCAACAATTTTTAGACTTCATCCATGTGATGGAAAAGTTGATTTTGATGACTCCCTTCGCATAATATATAAGGAAACCTAACTTCACCATTTTCCCCTAGAACCTTTAAATCACTAGTTGATGGATCAATGGTCAATTGATGAGAATATTTCAACCAAATTTATAACACCTTTGGAATACCAAGACAATCAATAATAAGGTGGTCACCCTTGCAAATCTTGCAAGGATATTTGGGCTTGCGATGCATGTTGGAGGTTTCCTCAACATTATCAACTGTCACGACCATGGTTGGTTGATTTACTCCTTTCTTATCTCACTAAAGGGTCAACATGATTTTGGTGATGTTGAGATGGTGAACTCGGATGAGGTGAAATAAATTGAGTATTTGAGGCTAACGAAGTTGAAAACAACCATACCGGTAAACCTATGGTAAATCCAGGTAATGAAATATAGCCATATAAGGAGGACCAACATTTACAAATCAAGGAAAAGGAATATGATTCTCGTTAAGAGGGGTTCCTTGGTTGGTAACTTCTGTAACTATTTCCATTAGATTTAACTTTAGTGAATTTTATTAACAATATTAACAATCCAAATTCACAATCCACACCTAAGGTATGTAAAAGGTAAAACAAGCAAATAACACATGCTAATAAATCTGAGGAGTCAAACCATGAAAACAACCTTTTCACAGTGAAACCACTAGTTGGTGATGAAATCCAATGTCGCAGAGATCAATGTGAAAAGTGAATAAAGCTATAGTGGGTGGAACTAGTTATGTTGACAACATGATTAATGAACACGATCTGGTGTAAGTAACTTCACTTATGCCATCTAGAGTGAATAATACCCTCCAAAACGGTCCAAGTGAGTCTAGCCAACATCTGTTCCAGGTACAACAGAGACTTCCTCTCTGTCACTACCTTGGGTAAAATCCCTAAGATAATGGTCTTTAAGGTTACCACATACAATCATTTAACCTGGGCGGATAGTCGTAGATCGAACGTACACACAAGGGTAGAGTAACAAATCTTAATCCCATTGAAGGTTCCTCAACATGGTAAATCTGAATTTTAGCTTCATGTGACTCCCAAGCACCTTTATACACTATTTTTGATATGTGTGAATCACTATACCATAACCAATGAAGTGGGGTCGATCACTCCACTAGGTCCAATATGATATCGTGCTTTTTTTCCCTTGTTAGAGGAGAATCCTCTAATTCAAATTGTAATAGATGGATTTACTCCCTACTACAAGATTCTATTGTTTGTTTGCAGCTTTGGAAAGTTAACTCACTTTCCTATTCCAAATCCCTACAATCTAATCTAATGTCGGTGTAATGAGCCCTAGAAATATAAATAGTCTAATTTATTTTATTAGCATTGTTTTTTAAGTTGTTGTTTACTCAAAGGGTAAATTGATATGAAACTGGTGGTGTATGACCTGACTCAAAACTTTAATGAAATTGAACATGATATTGCGATATTTTCATTTCGATGAAGATCTATATAAAGGAATGAAATTCAAAAAATTTTGCAGCAAATAACGATGCAACAAACAAGAATGTTCTACACTAGATATTCAATCATACTCTTCCAATGCAATTCAAAGCCCTAAATTCCAAACCATGCAATGTAATATATGCACAATTTTCTTGAAAAGTATGCAAATGTAATATATGCACAATTTTTGTTCATATTATGAAAACGAGAATTATATCTATGAAAATGTAATCTATGCAAGATAATTATTCAAAACAAACACAAGATTATTCCAAATCAGTGAAATAACATCAATACTATTTTCCCTCACCAATGTAATTAAATAACCAACCAAGTGTAAGTAAAGGAAATTGGGTGAAAATTCTAAAGATCGAAAGTAAGGACACTCAAAGGCGATTAACACTCAGACACAAATAGGAAATTTTTTTGCAAAAGTGAAAGAAAAACATGCAAAAATTGTTAAGAAATTGAGACAAAACTTTGAGTAATGACCAAGGGAAATCAAATTAAGAATTTCTTAAAAGGAGAATTCAAAACACCCAATCAAATTGACAGAGACTTTATGAGATTGTAAACAAACCTAAGAAATCGTAAAAGCAAAAAATATGGACTTAAATAAGAGAAACGCAACCTTTTTCAAAAATTTCAGGTGTGTGCACAAGAAAACAACGTAATCCAATGCACATACGCACTATTGGTAAGGGCTAGGTGCGCAGATATGTGCTCTGTTGCTAAAGGAAAATTGTGTAGACCTAAAAACTTAAGAAAAAATAAAAAACAAAGGTATCAAACCAAAAAATTGGATTCTTAAAAGGGTCTAAAGGTTTCAAGGGTCACATCAAGACACAATGGAGAACACTCGTTCCCCATTATGGTATCCAACTTGTTAGGAGGAAAAATCAGTTCTTGCAGACAAGAAGGATCTCCCTAGATTTCCAACAAAACCTAGTAACAAACATCAAAATAATTGCTACCTTTCCTTAGCCTGTAACTGAAACATGAAACATGTAGTATGTGAAGAATCACTTACCTATTAGTGATGTTCTTGTAGAATTCATTTCAGTCCTTTCCACAACCATATTTTCCTCAATGCCTTAGAGGCTTTCCAAATTCTTTCCACAACTTCTCCATGATTCTCTGAAAAAGATCTGCATAGAAAAAAACATTCAAAGGGATCAAAGCATCTCACATATAAAATCAAAGTTAAATTAAATCCATAACTTAACATACAACATATAGTTGAATAAATAATCAGTTATAAACCATGTGAGTGATCCAGGAATCTCGCAAATAACATCAAAATAGACGCAATTAGGAAAGAACAACTACTTTGTATTAAATTCAAAGGAGAACAAGCTTACAACTTGGTTGCCTTGATGTCACAAGCCTCTTCAATTTGTCTTTGTTCCTTCCCTTAATGACAAGCTCTTCAGACCCAAAATCATCAGCATAAGTTTACAAATCCAAGTCTCTTCTCATCCTCTAGTTTTGTGCTCAATTTATAGGCAAGAGGAGGATGTTTCTAGTTCCTCTTCTCAAGGGATATGATGCTTAAGAGGAGGATATTAGTTCCATGAACCAAGATATGAGGCGTGGGTATGTAGTGGTTCGAGGTTTCTAATTTGGATAATATTCCTCCATCAAAGCTTCTAGAACTTTATTTTTTACGTTTACTTGCGTAAACAAGATTACACAGTTTATAGTAGAAGAGAGTGCACAGAATTGCGCAAACCGCAAAGGTAAAAACTGCACATGTGTGGGTAATGGTTAGGAAAATTGTGTAGATGCTCAAAAAAAAAATTAAGAAGTGCAACCCAAAATTCCTTTTGTCCCTGTTATTTTTTTACTTCAAGATTTATAGGGGATTCACTTGAGACACTCATCGGATGGTGAGAGATCTGAATCAACAGTCATTGTAATAAGATTTAGTGTAAAAAAGTTGTTGAAGAACTCATTATTTCCTGTCATGTGAAATGAGGAACCAGAGTATAACTACCATACACTACCTCCTAAAGTACTTGTCATGCAAGAAATGAGGGTTAAATCATACATGAATTGTGATGTGAGAGTAGATTCTACTCCTACTCCTGTTGCGGACTTCTTACTGGATTTCTTGTGTGGACACTTGGTTGCATAGTTTCCATACTCATAGCACTGAAATCATTTAATTTTACTAGGGTATTTCTTCTTTCCATTTTTCTGGATGGATTCTACCTTGCCTTGGGCCTTCTTTCCTTTGCTAGCTAAGGAAAATTTTTCTTCCTCATCAATTTTGGATGAGACTCCATCTCTAGTGTTTCTCCTAATCTCCTCTTGCACCAAGTCAAACCAAAGTCTCTCCTAATGTGGGAGCTTGTCTCTTCCATTAACCGAATCCTAACAGTTGTGCCAAGGCTTTGGAAGACTAATGAGTGCTAAGCTTACAAGTTCATATGGTGGCACAGTCTCTCCAACTCCTCCAAGTTCATCTCTCACCTTAGTTAATATGGATAGGTATTGAACAATAGTTTCATTTTTATTCATTCGAATGTTCCTGAGCTTATCTTTCAATTCTAGCTTCCTAGCATCATTCTTGCTTTCGAAGAGTTCTATGAGAGTTTCTACATTGCAAAATCAGTCTCCTTTCCATGCAAATTCAAAACCACATGGTCTTCGACTCCCTCAAGGATAATCCTCCTAGATTTTGCAGTATCTCTCTTCCACTGAACCAGTTGTTGTGCATATGATGTTTTTAGTTTTGTAATATCTATTTTTGTGTATTCTCATAATAAATTTTCATCCAACACAACTTCCATTTTGAATTTCCAAGCATATAAATTTGAATTTCCCTCTAATGAAAACTCAAGCCTCAATCCATTGAAAGACATTGCTCTCGCACTAAAGAAATAACTACACCACAAATCTGTTATTTTAATTTCTTAGAGAGTTGATCGTGAACCTCGTTTATGTATAGTTTTCAATAGCTCTAATACCATGTAGAAGTAACTCGAAATTTGTAGTTGCTAATGAATTCAATCTGAAATTAATTAGACACAAATTTATTCTACTAAATTATGCAAAAGGAAAACTGACAATAAAAACACATGAAATCATTCAATCACAATGAACACAATTTTTTTTTATTGGGGAACCCAACTGGGAAAAACCCCTCCTTTGTTTGTATTATATCAAATGAGAAAAATGATATATTATAATGACTGCTTCAATGCTTGAAGCTCAATATTCACTGCAATATTGATCTCTTCCTAAGTCTTCTCTGACCAATACTTAGCCAAAATAGGCCTCTTGCTTCCTCCTATTTCCTTACGCAATTCCTGCTCCTAAAGAATAGGGAAGCTCCTATTTCCTTGCAAAAATCCTAAGGAAATTAGCTCACCCACTACATGCAAACACGATTCTCTCACTAGTATACAATAATGATTACATTATTCCTTTTCTCTCCAACTTCACTAGGCAATTCTAATTGCATGCATGACTAGGGCTATTTCTAGTAAATTTAATAGTTAACTGAGAGTTAGTTAAGTTTACAAAAGTTAAAACTACTCAACTGAACTCATATTGACTCTATTATAAATTAGAGCTCAAATAATTTCCTTTCACTAAAGATAACAGCTCTATATGGATATATCTTAGTCAACAACTTGCACACAACTCTACTTCTAGCCCATAAACTCGAATTGTCTAACTCAACTGAGTGATTTGTCCATGTCACTTTTACTAATTTCCTGCAAAATCATCTTGTTAAATTGGAAATTTGAATTTCCTCGTTTTATTAAGGCGCAAGTCAAATGAATCATTTTCTTGCTACAATTTAACAGTTTTATCTCATGCATAATTAGCATAGGTTACTAGAAATATTTAAAGGCTTGGTTAAAAATTTGTGAGTTAACATGGCAACGAAACAATCTAATTAATGGAAACAAATCTTAATTGTATAGTGTATGGTTAAGCTCAAGTGTTCAACCTTCTATACAAGATGAAGAGAGCCATGCCTAGTAGTCAACACAAATTATCATAATTCCAGTCATTATAAGAAAGCATAATAGATGTGAACAATTGTTTCTCTTTTGCAATCAACATACCAGTATAGTGAATGTGTTCTTATTTTTAGGGTTGATAATATTTAAAGATAGAACATTTTAAACAGAAGATTGTATTCAATAGTAGGATTATGCATGGGTACCATTAGGTAACAACAATTTACATATCACAATGTGTTGTTGTTCACAGTAATATCCAATTACTCAAATAAGATGTTACATGGTTTTACCATTCACACATAAATTATACATTAGGACTATGTAATTAAAAGGTGACAATACCATTAGAAACTATAAATATTGTATCTTGTCACAATATACTCTTACTGTCTAGGTAAGAAATTCAAAATATGTTTGTTTTAGCTAATGCAATATAAACTTCGTTATTCCAATCATTGCACAATGGTTACAGAAGATACAATTTTTCTAGAATGAAATAAGGAAAATCACTAGAGGGCGAGCTATACTAAACCCACTATAATAACATGTGTCAATGGGCTTAGACATGGAAAAAATTTTGGAACAAAGTCATGGTAATTCATATTCAATTTACTAGGTCTGTACATAGGCAATAGTGTCACACCCGCCACACATTTTTCCTATCAAATTCATGGATTGCATGTATGTGGAAAAGGAATTTCCTCCCTAAAACCATGAGATCTCTTACATTTCTTGGTGACCTAAACTTGATGAAACAATGTTACATGTCATCTAGCACACAGGAATACCTTTGACTTGCAGTTTTTACTGGGACATTCATTCATGGTTCACATATTTGTAGATCACCTTCCTACTATGAAGAGTAGGGACAAATTTTCGTACTTGTGAATAGTACAAGAAAAACAAGGTAATAATGGTTCTTAAATTTGTGTGGACTAAATTATTGTTTGGTTCCTAATTCTCCTCCCAGCTATAGGAATATTTCCAAAAACGCATCTACCACCCACTATCTTAGGACCAAATTAGGGATTCCAGAGGTTTATCCCACCTCCACCCTATACACAAATATATGCATGCATCAAGATTCCAAATGAAATCCTCCTCCACCCAATTGTTGATAAGGGGCTCTAAAGACGTAATTTATCCACCCTCACCTGATTCAAGAATTTCATATATTTTCTCCACCCTTCAGGGATTCCATAGATTTACACTACCCTGAAACTGAAACTTTAGTACCTCCACCCTATGTTGAGAGTCCAAGGTTACATAATCTAATTATTCTAAAATAGGAACTAGTGTAGGGCATCCAATTGGCCTCCACCCATGAGGGACTTATAGTGTGATCCTCCACCCTCTATTTAATTAAAAACCCTAGAGAACCAAAAATAACTATGCTTAGTTAATGGCTTCAAAGTTACTTCACTATGTTGTGGAACATATGACCTACTTGATAACTTATACATTTCACCCATCGGAAAAGGTTTGCCAACAATCATGGTTGTAGTCTTTCTTCCCTAGGGAAAATGATTCCAACCAAGTCATAGCATACTAAGATACATGACAACCCATCATCAACATTACTGAAGAACTAAGGTATGCATAGAAATTTTAGAATTTATTTGTATAATATGTATACACAATAAGGAAAATGTTGATAATAGTATATGTTAGAGTCAGTATAGTCATACCTCCGTTAGAGATCAAAAACTCTTTGTTGCATTTCATTTTAGGTGTCTCATTCAGCCCATTCAGTTGCATTCCGTTAGGGGCATGCCATCATCTGACGGAATGACCTTGTCACTCATACCCCTCATGCCTTATCCGACTAGCTCGGGTCTGTTCATCAAATCAATTTTAAAGTCATTCATAGTCCTGTTTTGGCCTCTTGGTCAGCAAAGAGTCATTGTAGGGTTTTTAGGTCTAGGGTTTCGCAAATTTTGTCTTCAAAGTGTCCAATAATGCCAGCAGGCCAGAGGGAGGCTCAAAATAAGTTTTCATCACAAAATTTCATCGTTATAATGATTGATCGTGACTTTTCTTAAAAACTCTGTTTTGAAGAAAATCGTCATTTTGTCCTTTGAAATAAATGCTATGTATATTTTCAAAAAAATTCAGTTGTCAGATTCCTTAAGGCACAGCCCTGGTCGCCTTTTCCAAAACCTGCCAGTCATCCCTATAAAAATTTGCCAAGAGTTTCATCATTTCAACCAAAAAGTCAAAGTGGAAACAAGCAAAACAGAGTTTGAATTAAAAGTGAAAAAATGCCAAAGATAAAACATAAGAAAGTGGGTTTTTGCAAAACAAAAATCAAATCCATGACTATAAGAGATATTTTCACCATTCCAATTTCATTTACAAACAAGAAATTGTCCAAGACCCAAATCAAAATCGTGGAAGAGCGAAATCATGTGTTAAATTTGGACTGTGTGTTGGAGATCAGTGCGCGACGCGTTGGGAGAAGGCGCGGCGCACTCAGAGGTCGCAGCGCATAGAGCCGCCCCTTCCTGTGCATTTTTTTAACCTGCGCGGCGCATATATCCGGCGCGGCGCACTGGGTTTGTGCGCGACGCACAGGGCTGACATTCAATTTTTATCACTACCTCCAACGAAACTTCAAATTTTTCGCTCCCATTTGCTCAAGTAAGTTTATACAATCGCTCTTGCCGGTGTTTGGTATGGTTGAGAGATTGGTTTTGAAGAATTTGCAAGTTTGGAGTTTGGAAATATAAACCCTATATTCATATCAAAATCTACTCCTTAGGGTTTTAAAATTGGTGGTTTAAAGGTCTGATTTTTGTGCCAAGTATTACAAATCCCATTCTCCATTTTTGGTTCCTTTCTTCATCACTGCCATATCATCATACTGTGCCTCCCCTTTTTCCCCATTCCCTTATAAAATCACTCATATCACTTATTCCTAAAATCCTATTATCCCTATCCCTAAACCCTACCATCTCCCATATCATTTTCAAAATTCATAATTCCCAAACCCCACATTCTTAAAACACAGTCAGGTGACTGTTATTGCATTCTAATTACACTTGACAGTCCACTATACCCACTGTCCCTTTTCTTTTTTCACAGTCCCTTCCTACTTGACATACTTTGGCAATTGAAGACAAAAAAACCAAGTTCTCTTTCCTCATTTTTAACAAACCAAACATACATTTGGTATAGACTTGCAAACACTATGACAGGCATAGATTCATCTTATGAGCAAGACAGTGATTCTACCACAGAACTTCATGCACCAAGAAGGCCTCGTAAAGGAGGCAGACATGTGAGAGAGGAGCCCACCTCATTGGCTCAGTTGGAGGCCTGCCCACTTGCTATGGCCTGTTTCCGAGAGCAGTCATGTTATCAGTACTGTGAGAGAGTTGCTCAGGTTCAGCATCATTAGGAGTTAGCCCGGTTGTTTGTTTTACATTTGCGAGATGGTCAGGTTACCCTCGCTGGTGTAAATTTCACCTTGACACCAAAAACCATTTCTCAGGCAACAGAAATACCTAATGTAGGAGAGGAGTGGAACAAAAGACAACATGTGGATAGAGTACATTACAAGACATACATCAGGCCTGGCTATCTGAGGCAGCTCAGCAGGGTATTTCCATTCTGATTTCTGAAGGAATCTTATGCACCATTGATGAGACTCATTATCAGGTACTTCAGTTGTGAGGGTCGATTCTCATGCCTTTATGCATACCACATCAAACTTTTGATGCATTTCACGAGAGTAAGGATGATGAACAATCCATATTTCATGTGCCGAAACATAGAGAGGATGACTACTCTTGTGCAGAAGAAGACTCCAGGGCAACAGCGCAACAACATTTATCATTATGCGCTCATTAAGATGATTGTGGTACATCAGCTTGGATTGCAGGGCATTGCATGGGAAGAGTTCATTTCCCGTGACTTCTTTACAGCCCCTCAACCTCCTCCAGAGATTGTTCATGATGCGGGTGAGCCTTCACATTAGTTTGAAGGTCCCGAGATAGAGCCTATCATCGGTGTGCCAGTATTTGTTACTTATCAGAGAGGCACGAGAGTATTATTTGCAGCAGCCCGACAAGTACTATCTCCACCCGGGGTGGAAGGGGTCTCGTTGCCATCGTCATCAGCATAGGTATAGGTACAGGACATAGGAAAGATGCCTATGCAGGAGGAAGGCCCTTCAGGAGGTCAGGATACTAATTTTACATTGATTGATGTGGACGTGAGCTCTCCAAATGCAAAACTGAGAGAGATCATTCAAGAGCAGAAAACTGAGATCGGCACATTGACCGACAAGTTGCAGAGAGATCAATGGATCTAACTATATGGAACAGCAGAATAAGCAGTTGGAGGATCAGCAGATGATCATGGAGTTACAAAACATCCGTGAGAACCGGCAAGTTGCCCGAAGAAGCCCATCCGAGATGACACCTATCGAGCGGGAGATTGAAGCCGATAGAGAGACGTGGCTGGAGAGAGTCAACATGCATTTTGAGAAGCTGTTGGAGAAGGCGAAAAAAGAGAAGAACATGCTTCGACACATGAAGAACCACTATTGGGCACGCACACATGTCTACAAAGCGAAAATCAAGATCCTGAAAGCGAGGCTGAGAAGGGCACTGAGGAGGTGCAAAAGGCATGATCAACTTAAAATCTTGGCTGAAGCTTCTTTGGATGAGCATGGTATTTGGTGAGGGACCTTCAGTCCAAATTTCAAGGAATTTGGAGAAAATTTTTTCATTTTTGAATTTTTGGTCACAAAACAGGTTTTTCTGCCCGACGCGTAGCGCCACCTTGCGCGCGCTTACGATTGGGAGATCTTCTGGAGGAAAAATTGATATTTCTGGATTTTTTATGAAAATTTATTCATGCTCAGGAATGGACTAAGGATTTCATCAAGTTCTGGGTGGCCTAAAGGGTCAAAAACACCTTGAAAATGGCCTTTCTGCCACTTTTTACACACACAGGAACCAGTCTTGGGAGATTGAATTTTTGGAGGGGCAAATGACATCCGAATCCAAAAATTCCACTTGGGTTGGAAATTAGATAGGTAGGTCTTTCCAACGAGCTATCATGAGCTCAATTTTGAATTTTTTAAGTGCCTCAGAATCAGCTCCAAACTTGTGCTAAGATAGAGATTTTGGGCGCGGCGCATAGAGGATTTTGGCCTATTTTTCACTCTTCAGCTCAGAATTTCGCCCAGTTTTGACTAGTTTCACTTTTTCATGTAATTATTGATCTACCTTGATTTAATTTCATGACCATGATGTAAATTTGGCACATTTTTACTTGTTCTAGAGGATTAATTCACTAAAAAGTGAAAATTAAATGAATGAATCAGTTTCCTACCATATAGAGGCAAGTTGTTTGATTGCCTAGATTTCAGTTCCTAGTTTAGAATTGGTTGAAACAACTCCTAGAAGGATGATATCGACCCCTAGAGGCATGGTAATGGGTTAGGCTGGTCTATATTATGTATTTTCTGAGACATTTTCAGGGTTGGACATTTGGGATTGCATAGCACTTCATTGTACATTCATTCTGCAATTTTGGCAAAGGAATAGACCAGGGTTTGCAGCCCTCTTTGGGATCCTTGTGGCTCTGTGTTTTGTTGGTGTTTTTCTCCATGTATCTGTAATTTAATTGATGTTTATGTGTACCATTTTCATTTCTCCTTTCTTCTTAAACTGAACAAACAAGTTATAAAGGTAGAATTCATAGTTTGCTTTGCTCTGCCTTCAGTTCTGTTTAGTTTTTCATGTTTTCATCTGCTTGAGGAGGACCCTTGAGACCCTCTTTCCCTCTTCATCTCCTCACCAGTATGATCCATCTATGCAATCAATCTAAAGCATCAAACTCTTGCCTTCCTCGCCCCAATCAGAACTCTGCAAAAACTAGGCCTAATCCCCGCACCCAAAACTGCCTTTCCCTTTGATCCAACAAAACCCCCCAAAATCAAAATCAAACTCCTTTATTTATATACCCAGCCTAAAATTAGTTTTTATTTTAGTCATCTCAAGCCCTATTGATTACTTTTCGCTGAGATTGACCCGGAGAGAGCCCTCTCCTGTTTCTAGTAGGGCTAGCTACCAGACTGAGCGTGGTTTGATGTTACCCTGAATTCTGCCTTCTTCAGCGTAAGGTAGATTTAGGCACTAACATAGTGGCGACCATACTGGGGAAGAAAATGGTTTTCTTATTGGTGTTATTTGTTTCATAATCTACAGATGGAGCCTGAAGTTATGCCAGGTAGCCTTCGAAACGCTTTTGCTTTGCATTAGTGGAAGTAGATAAACGCTGCTTCAGTCAATCTTCGGTCTAGCTTGTGAACGTGACACTTGACTTATGAATTACCCCAGTATATCAGATCATTCTGGACTTTTGGGTGATTGAGTCTAGAATTTGATAGGCTGAACAAGTTGGTTTTGTCCCTTTGATTTTTGAAATTAATCCAACACACTGGCTTCCAGAAGACATACTAGAGAAAATCTGGATCCCGATCCACCTCCAGTATATGAGAATCCCAATCTGATTTCAAGAATCCTCCATCGAGAAAGTCCCGTGATCCCTTTTTTTAAATCTCATTCATGCCCTACTCTATTTGAATTCCTTGAAGATATTGAGTTTGATGATCAATTCGAGTTGTCATTATTTGAAACTAAATCTAAAAGTGCTATTGGTTCTACTGTCATAAATCCCGAGTTTATCAAGTATCTTGAGATTGAACAAGCTAATAGATCCATTGATAGTTACATCTTGAACATTCAAAACTCTATTGTGGCAACAAATATTCTTGATTTTATCGAATCTGCTTCTGAAACTCTTGGTACATCAGCAGTTACTTCTGATTCACAAGTTCACACCGAGCCTCCCTTCGTTCCTACCATTCCCGTGCAACCATCTATATCTGATCAGCAATCTGCAGTAGTTCCTCCTCCATCTCCACCACATACACCTCATACATCTACTGCTCCTACTCCACCCATTTCTCCAAGACAGATTATAAATCCACCAAGAGCAATGGCCACTAGATTTGCACCTCTTGTCTTGCCACAGAACTTGGATGCCATGCCCGCTGATTATCAGAGTAAAATCCCATTGTTTGATGGAACTCCTCAGAGTGTTCCCGCTTAGCAGCATATTGATAGAATGACAGACTTCTTTGATCTCCATGAAATTGATGAAGAAAATGTCACCATGAGATTGTTTGTGCAAACTTTTGGAGGTGAGGTACGTAAGTGGTTCAGAGCTTTGCAGCCTAGAAGTATTGCTACATTGGCCGAGCTTCAAAGAAAGATTTTAGATTGGTGGGAAATAAAGAAATATCCTCTTCAAATCACTTATGAATATACCAAGATCAAGCGCAATCCTGGTGAGTCCGTCAAGACTATATTATCAGATTTAATGCGGTTTATAATGCAATTCCTGATGATTTGAGGCCATCTAAGAAGTTAGCTTTGTTAAAATTCTCAGATGGTTTTGATCCGGACATGGCCTATTCATTACGAGAAAGAGATCCACCCACCTTAGAGGATATGCAGAAGATTTCGGTGAGTGTTGAGGCAAATTTGAATGACAAGAGAGCTAGATTGAGAGCTGAGAAGAAAGTTGTGATAAAGGAAGAAGCTTCTACTTCATATCAATTACTTCACAAAGTGGAGAAGATGATTGAAAGAATGACACTTGATAAGCCCGAACCACAGATCAGAAATCCCAACTTTCGTGGACAGCAGCAACCTCAATACATGATCAAACAACAAGAGCTGCGAGCACAAGAACCAGCAGTCCAGTAGCAAGTAAAGACACCTCTTCAGCAGAATTTTGTTGGTCAGGATTCAGATGATGAAGATGATGTAGTAGGGGAGGAAAATCACTTCTTTACTCCTGATGATTTTCCCATTTATATCACTGAAGATGAGGAGTATGCAGAAAGTTCAGCTATACAAAGAGATGAGGATTTTATCTTGGCCAGTGATGCAGCCCTTGAGGAAGAGTTGGATGAGTATCAGAGAGATTATATGAATGCCTTGTCAGCCCAGCAGAAGCAATATTCTCTTAGAAACAGAGATGTGCCTGTCAACCCAATCCAAAAGAGAAAGGAAGTTTTAGCACCTAAAAATGATTCACCTGTTGCACAAAAAAAAGCAAAAGAGATAGTTGATCCCACTGCCACCAAGTCATCATCAGCAGAAAAATCAAATCAGCCAATTACATCGAGGGAGAAGGCTAAAAAGAAAGATTTTCTAGCCAAAGAGATCGAAAAGAATTCAGCCTTTAGTTTGGAGAATGAGATTTATAAATTAAAGGTATCCATTCCCTTGACTGAAATAATGAAGAACAGCAGTTATAGAGGTCAAGTTTCTAAAATTTTGAATTTCGATCCTATGTCTGATATGGTGAATATTGAAGATGATCAACCTGAACTGATATTTGGACCAGCTTTAGATGGTGAGTCTCCAGATAGCGAAGTGCCTCCTTTTTATATCAGTCTTCGATTGCATGAGTTTGTATTGCATAATGCCATGTTTGATTCCGGTGCTTCCCATAATCTTATGCCAAAGGCAATCATGGAGAAGTTGGGTTTGGACATCACTAGGAAGTACCATGATATTTATTCATTTGATTCTAGCAGAGTGAGATGTATTGGGCTCATTAAATACTTGGTTGTTAGTTTGGATCAGATTCCAACAAAGAATGTTTTGATGGACGTAGTTGTGGCAGACATTCCTCCCAGATTTGGTATGTTACTTTCCAGATCTTGGGGAGAAAAATTGAAAGGGACATTACAATTATATTTCTCCTATGCAACGATTCCCATGTTTGGCCAAATGAGAAAGTTGTATCGGGAACAAAAAATGAAGTACATGATTACAAGCAAGGAGAAACCGGTTAATCATCTGATTAATTATGTACATACAGATTTAGAGTCTTTTGTTTTATATGTCGATAGTTTCAATGATGTAGATAGTTAGTTAGTTCAAGCAGAAGATATTCCAGAGATTACCGAGAATTTCAGAGAAGTTTTGAAGAAAGAAAGGCAAAAACCGGAAATCAGAGTTGAGCAATCAGCTAAGGATAGTGGACAGCAAGCAGAAAAAACAGAGCTAGCACAATTTTAGCACTTAGAAGATGATGAAGAGGGTCTATGGACCATGGATTTCGATGGTGCAGTGAGAAATGATGGTGCTAGAATTGGTATTTGGGTACGTAGTCCTTTTTCCGCTCCAAACAAGGTACCGAGCAATGTACAGGTATGTTCTTACAAGCTAGCATTTTATTGTTCGAACAATGAGGCTGAGTACGAAGCTCTGATTGCTGACCTAAAAATTCTTAGAAAGTTGAATGCTAAGAGAATTGCAGTCTATGGAGACTCCGAATTGGTGATTAAGCAAGTGAAGGGTGAATACCAAATGAAGCATCCCCGAATGCAGGCTTACTGAAATGTTGTTCTTGATATTTTGAAGCTGTTTTCAGATTATACCTTGACTTGTATTCCTCGCATTCAAAATGGAATTGCAGATGCACTTGCTAAGGCAGCAAGTAATTTAAAGATCCCAATGAATTCAAGTAATAAGTTCGAAATCCATGTGAAGCACCGTCCTACCGTCCCGGATAATCAAATATGTTGGCAAGTTTTCCAAGATGATGATGAGATTAGTGATTTTTTGCAAAACAAAGGTAAGTTCAAAGATACCTCAATTGATGTATAATATGATGATGGTGAAGCTTATGTGAAAGTCAATCAAATGGAAGTATTGTAGCTGAAAGATAATGTTATTCCTAAAGGTTTGATACCTTTAGAAGAGCTCTTTGATCAGGATGATGTAGCTAAAAAACCAACCTTGCGGCCAACTGAAAAGGGAGTTGAAGATGTAAACATTGGATCAGCTGAGAATCCAAAGATGGTGAAATTGTAAAAAGCATTGCCACCGGAGGTAAAGGCTAATTATATCAGTTTTTTTTCCTCTTTTGCTGATGTGTTTTCTTGGGACTATTCAGACTTGAAGACGTATGATACGAATATAATTCAGCACACTGTTCCAATCAAGCCTAATCAGAAGCCTTTCAGACAGAAGCTAAGAAGAATCAACCCAAATTTGCTGCCATCAATTGAGAAGGAGGTAAACAGGTTGTACAAAGCAGGAATCATTGTTCCCATCAGATTTTTTGATTGGATTTCCAATTTGGTGCCAGTGCGGAAAAAGACAGGTGAGATTCGGTTGTGCATTGATTTCCGAAATCTGAACAAGGTGTCATTGAAAGACAATTATCCATTGCCCAAAAAGGATCATATACTTCAGCAAGTAGTTGGAGCATCTCGTATGTCACTACTCGATGGTTATTCTGGGTATAACCAAATTTTGGTCCATGAGGATGATAGAGACAAAACATCGCTCACCACTCCGTGGGAAACTTTCCACTATGCCAAGATTCCTTTCGGTTTAAAGAATGCTGGTGTGACATTTCAGTGGACGATGGACATGGCTTTTGTGAATGAGAAGGATTTTTTTCTTGTTATATACCTTGATGATTTGACGGTCTTTTCCAATTCAGATGAAGAGCATATGTATCACTTGGAAGTTGTCTTTCAAAAGTGCAGAAAATATGGTGTGTCACTTAATCCGAAGAAGAGCTTGTTTGCCATGGATGAAGGCAAACTACTTGGTCACATTATTTCAAAAGATGGCATTCATATTGATCCAGCACGTGTAGAAGCAATTCAGCAAATTGACCCTCCCAGGAACAAGAAGGAGATTCAGTCTTTTAATAGTAAGATGAACTTTTTACACCGCTTTGTGCCTAATCTTGCTTAACATATAAGAGAGATTACAAACATGCTCAAAAAATACAGCCAAGTGAAGTGGACTGAAGAGGCTGTAAAGTCCTTTAATTTGGTGAAGTTGGCACTATCTTCAGCTCCAGTTTTAATCATCCCGGATTACACCCAAGATTTTATTTTTTTTTCATTTGCTTTGGAGCATACCATGGTAGTTGTGTTAATGCAGAAAAGAGATGAGCATGAGAAGCCAATAGCTTTTTTCAGTTGAACTATAAGAGATGCAGCCTTGAAATATAACATCATTGAGAAGCAAGCTCTGGCACTAGTAAAAGCATTAAAGGATTTCCGAGTATACATTCTGCATTCTCATATTTTGGCTTATGTTCCTAACGCTGTCGTGAAAGATGTTTTAGTACAAAATGATCTGGAAGGAAGACGAGGCAAGTGGATTGCAGCTTTGCTGGAGTATGATGTGGAGATAAAGCCCACTAAACTTATCAAAGGACAGGGGCTGGCAAAGCTTATGGCTGAATCGAATTTGCATGCACTAGACATAAATCTGATTGCTGCTATGTCTGATGAGGATGAGGAGAATTTGCCACTTCAGGTATCAGAAATATTTGTTTCTTCTCCGTGGTATTCAGATATTGTGTATGTTCTTCAAAATTTGTCACCACCGCCCGACATGACTAAAAATAAAGGTAGAACTCTGAAATTGAAGGCTACAAAATTTTGCATTTTGAATTATGCACTGTATTGGAAAGATCCTAGTGGTATTTTGTTGAATTGTTTGGTGGAAGAAGAAGCAAAGCAGGTAATGGAGGATTTCCATAAAGGAGACTGTGGAGGTCACCTTTTTTGGAAAAAAATGGCTAATAAGATTTTGAGAGCGGGATACTATTGGTCGACATTGTTTGCTAATGTGTATAAGATTGTCAAAGGCTATCACGAATGTCAGATTTTCAAAGGAAGGCAGAAATTGCAGCCTTTGCTGCTTAAGCCTATTGAGGTAAGCGCCCCTTTTCAGCAGTAGGGTTTGGATTTCATTGGGGATATCCATCCTCCTTCTTCAGCTTAGAATAGATGGATTCTAACAGCGAAATATTATTTCACAAAATGGATTGAAGTAGTTCCCACCAGCCAAGCTACGGATTCGGTAATCATTTCTTTCCTTGAGAACAAAATTTTGTCTTGTTTTGGTTGCTCGAATAAATTGATCATTGATAATGCAGCAGCTTTCAAATCAAGAAAGATGATTGAGTTTTTTGACAAGTATAAAATAATTTTGGGGCATTCAACCGCCTATCATCCACAAGGCAATGGATTAGCAGAATCTTCCAACAAATCTTTAGTCAACATCATTAAAAAGTTGCTGGAAATAAACAAGAAGAGTTGGCATAAGAAGTTGGTCAATGCGCTATGGGCAAATCGGGTGAGTCAGAAGAAATCCATTGGTATGTCCCCCTTTGAGTTGGTTTATGGAGTTGATACAGTGTTTCTTACCTCTCTCGCAGTTCCAGTGGTAAAACTTCTACGGGAAGCTGGCAGTGAAGAAGATCATATGCAGCGAAGAATAAATCAAATGATCCATTTGCAGCAGACGAGGGAAGAAGTTTTTCAAAACACATTCAAGTTGTAGGAGAGAATTAAGAAGATCTATGACAGGAAAGCAAAGGAGGACAAATTTCAACTAGAAGAGGTAGTGCTGAAATGGGATGCCAGAAATGAGGATAAAGGTAAGCACGGTAAGTTTGAAAATCTCTGGAAAGGACCCTTTAAGATTGCTGCATATCAAGGTCAAAACGCTTTTCTTCTGAAGGAGATGAACGGGGAAGATTGTCCAGGAGGGCCGGTCAATGGTCGGCTGCTCAAGCGGTACCATTTCTAAGATGTTTTCCGCTGATCACATTGTCATTGTAAATACCATTTCTTTCAGTTTCATTGCAAGTGTGTACTATGATCTTTTCTTTAGTTTGGGGCCCGAAGTGAAGGCTATAATTATGAAGAAGGATCTCAGTTTTGGTCTGAGTTTGTCAAGTCGGTTTTGGTTCAGTCATTTCAGTTTTAGAGTTGAGTCAGTTTGAGTTAGATTTTCAGTCAATAAATCAGTCAACATTCTTGTGTTGCTTTGTCAAAATAATGGACTCCATAGCCCAATGGACGAAGGCACTGCCTACTCTTCCAGAAATCTATAGTTCTTGGCACCTCTAAGGAGCTACCATCCCCATTGGAGCCAATGTTAGAGTCGGTATAGTCATACCTTCGTCAGAGATCAAAAAATCTTTGTTGCATTTCATTTTAGGTGTCTCATTCAGTCCATTCAGTTGCATTCCATTAGGGGCATGCCATCATCTGACGGAAGGACCTTTTCACTCATACCCCTCATGCCTTATCTGACTGGCTCAGGTCTATTCATCAAATCAATTTTAAAGTCATTCATAGTCCTGTTTTGGCCTCTTGGTCAGCAAAGAGTCATTGTAGGGTTTTTAGGTCTTTTTAGGTGTAGGGTTTCGCAAATTTTGTCTTCAAAGTGTCCAATAATGCCAGCAGGCCAGAGGGAGGCTCAAAATAAGTTTTCATCGCAAAATTTCATCATTATAATGATTGATCATGAATTTTCTTCAAAACTCTGTTTTGAAGAAAATCGTCATTTTGTCCTTTGAAATAAATGCTATGTATATTTTCAAAAAATTTCAGTTGTCAGATTCCTCAAGGCACAGCCCTGGTCGCCTTTGCCAAAACTTGTCAGTCATCCCTGGAAAAATTTGCAAGAGTTTCATCATTTCAGCCAAAAATTCAAAGTGGAAACAAGCAAAATAGAGTTTGTATTAAAAGTGAAAAAATGCCAAAGCTAAAACATAAGAAAGTGGGTTTTTGCAAAAAAAAAATCAAAGCCATGACTATAAGAGATATTTTCACCATTCAAATGTCATTTTCAAACAAGAAATTGTCCAAGACCCAAAGAAAAATCGTGGAAGAGCGAAATCATGTGTTAAAGCTAGACTGTGTGTTGGATATCAGTGCGCGACGCGTTGGGAGAAGGCGCGGCGCACTCAGAGGTCGCGGCGCATAGAGCCACCCCTTCCTGTGTATTTTTTTAACCTGCGCGGTGCATATACCCGGCGCGGCGCACTGGGTTTGCGCGCGACGCACAGGGCTGACATTCAATTTTTATCACTGCCTCCAACGAAACTTCAAATTTTTCACTCCCATTTGCTCAAGTAAGTTTATACAATCGCTCTTGCTGGTGTTTGGTATGGTTGAGAGATTGGTTTTGAAGAATTTGCAAGTTTGGATTTTGGAAATATAAACCCTATATTCATATCAAAATCTTCTCCTTAGGGTTTTAAAATTGGTGGTTTAAAGGTTTGATTTTTGTGCCAATTATTGAAAATCCCATTCTCCATTTTTGGTTCCTTTCTTCGTCACTGCCATATCATCATACTGTGCCTCCCCTTTTTCCCTATTCCCTTATAAAATCACTCATATCACTTGTTCCTAAAATCCTATCATCCCTATCCCTAAACCCTACCATCTCCCATATCATTTGAAAAATTCATAATTCCCAAACCCCACATTCTTAAAACACAGTCAGTTGACTGTTATTGCATTCTAATTACACTTGACAGTCCACTATACCCACTGTCCCTTTTTTTTTTTTCACAGTCCCTTCCTACTTGGCATACTTTGGCAATTGAAGACCAAAACACCAAGTTCTCTTTCCTAATTTTTAACAAACCAAACATACATTTGGTATAGACTTGCAAACACTATGACAGACATAGATTCATCTTATGAGCAAGACAGTGATTCTACCACAGAACTTCATGCACCAAGAAGGCCTCGTAAAGGAGGCAGACATGTGAGAGAGGAGCCCACCTCATTGGCTCAGTTGGAGGCCTGCCCACTTGCTATGGCCTGTTTCCGAGAGCAATCATGTTATCAGTACTATGAGAGAGTTGCTCAGGTTCAACATCATCGGGAGTTAGCCCGGTTGTTTGTTTTACATTTGCGAGATGGTCAGGTTACCCTCGCTGGTGTAAATTTCACCTTGACACCAGAAACCATTTCTCAGGCAACAGAAATACCTAATGTAGGAGAGGAGTGGAACAAAAGACAGCAGGTGGATAGAGTACATTACGAGCCATACATCAGGCCTGGCTATCTGAGGCAGCTCAGCAGGGTATTTCCATTCCGATTTCTGAAGGAATCTTATGCACCATTGATGAGACTCATTATCAGGTACTTCAGTTGTGAGGGCCGATTCTCACGCCTTTACGCATACCACATCAGACTTTTGATGCATTTCACGAGAGTAAGGATGATGAACATTCCATATTTCATGTGCCGAAACATAGAGAGGATGACTACTCTTGTGCAGAAGAAGACTCCAGAGCAGCAGCACAACAGCATTTACCATTATGCGCTCATTAAGATGATTGTGGTACATCAGCTTGGATTGCAGGGCATTGCATGGGAAGAGTTCATTTCCTGTGACTTCTTTACAACCCCTCGGCCTCCTCCAGAGATTGTTCATGATGTGGGTGAGCCTTCACATCAGTTTGAAGGTCCCGAGACAGAGCCTATCATCGGTGTGCCAGTATTTGTTACTTATCAGAGAGGCACGAGAGTATTATTTGCAGCAACCCGATGAGTACTATCTCCACCCAGGGTGGAAGGGGTCTCGTTGCCATCGTCATCAGCACAGGTATAGGTACAGGACAGAGGAAAGAGGCCTATGCAGGAGGAAGGCCCTTCAGGAGGTTAGGATACTGATTTTACATTGATTGATGTGGACATGAGCTCTCCAAATGCAAAACTGAGAGAGATCATTCAAGAGCAGAAAACTGAGATCGGCACATTGACCGACAAGTTGCAGAGAGCTCAATGGATCATTAAATATCTGGAGCAGTGGAATAAGCAGTTGGAGGATCAGCAGACGATCATGGAGTTACAAAACATCTATGAGAACCGGCAAGCTTCCCGAAGAAGCCCATCCGAGATGACACCTATCGAGCGGGAGATTGAGGCCGATAGAGAGGCGTGGCTGGAGAGAGTCAACATGCATCTTGAGAAGCTATTGGAGAAGGCGAACAAAGAGAAGAACATGCTTCGACACATGAATAACCACTATTGGGCACGCACACATGTCTGCAAAGCAAAAATCAAGATCCTGAAAGCGAGGCTGAGAAGGGCACTGAGGAGGCACAAAAGGCATGATCGACTTCAAATATTGGCCGAAGATTCTTTGGCTGAGCATGGTATTTGATGAGGGACCTTCAGTCCAAATTTCAAGGAATTTGGATAAAATTTTGTCATTTTTGAATTTTTGGTCACAAAACAGGTTTTCCTGCCCGACGCGTAGCGCCACCTTGCGCGCGCTTACGATTGGGAGATCTTCTGGAGGAAAAATTGATATTTATGGATTTGTTATGAAAAATTATGCATGCTCAGGAATGGCCTAAGGATTTCATCAAGTTTTGGGTGGCCTAAAGGGTCAAAAACACCTTGAAAATGGCCTTTCTGCCACTTTTTACACACACAAGAACCAGTCTTGGGAGATTGAAGTTTTGGAGGGGAAAATGACATCCAAATCCAGAAATTCCACTTGGGTTGGAAATTATACTGGCAGGGATTTCCAACGAGCTATCATGAGCTCAATTTTAACTTCATGAAGTGCCTCAAAATCAGCTCCAAATTTGTGCTACGCATAGAGATTTTGGGCGCGGCGCATAGAGGATTTTGGCCTATTTTTCACTCTTCAGCTCAGAATTTCGCCCAGTTTTGACTAGTTTCACTTTTTCATGTAATTATTGATCTACCTTGATGTAATTTCATGACCATGATGTAAATTTGGCACATTTTTACTTGTTCTAGAGGATTCATTCACTAAAAAGTGAAAATTAAATGAATGAATCAGTTTCCTACCATATAGAGGCAAGTTGTTTGATTGCCTAAATTTCAGTTCCTAGTTTAGAATTGGTTGAAACAGCTCCTAGAAGGATGAGATCGACCCCTAGAGGCATGGGAATGGGTTAGGCTGGTCTATATTATGTATTTTTTGAGACATTTTCAGGGTTGGACATTTGGGATTGCATAGCACTTCATTGTACATTCATTCTGCAATTTTGGCAAAGGAATAGACCAGGGTTTGCAGCCCTCTTTGGGATCCTTGTGGCTCTATGTTTTGATGGTGTTTTTCTCAATGTATCTATAATTTCATTGATTTTTATGTGTACCATTTTCATTTCTCCTTTCTTCTTAAACTGAACAAACAAGTTATAAAGGTAGAATTCATAGTTTGCTTTGCTCCGCCTTTAGTTCTGTTTAGTTTTTCATGTTTTCATCTGCTTGAGGAGGACCCTTGAGACCCTCTTGCCCTCTTCAGCTCCTCACCAGTCTAATCCATCCATGCAATCAATCTAAAGCATCAAAACTCTTTCCTTCCTTGCCCCAATCAGAACTCTGCAAAAACTAGGCCTAATCCCCGCACCCAAAACTGCCTTTCCCTTTGATCCAAAAAAACCCCCCAAAATCAAAATCAAACTCCTTTATTTATATACCTAGCCTAAAATTAGTTTTTATTTCAGTCATCTCAAGCCCTATTGATTACTTTTCGCTGAGATTGACCCGGAGAGAGCCCTCTCCTGTTTCTGGTAGGGCTAGCTACCAGACTGAGCGTGGTTTGATGTTACCCTGAATTATATACAATGTAAAATCATAGATATGGTTTCATGTAATAGCCAATACGCCATTATTGAAATAGAGAATCTAGAATTTGTTTACATAATACGTATAACTAGAAAGTTTAATTCCAAGGAAAATATAGAGAATATAAGAAATGTAAGGATATTCAATTGCAAGCTTGTTCATGGGTTCCAGAAGTAATATTCCTCCACCTAATAGCCATGAGGGATTTCAGACACAAAATATCCACCCTCACTTGTCCTAGGTATTTCACAGATGTTCCTCCACCGTGAGATAGAAACTACACCCTGAGCAAGGAATCCATAGTTTACTAAAATTGAATGTGAGTCTAAGGAAACTTGATGCCTCCACCCAGTTGTTCGGTGAGGGATTCCATGGTCACAATTCCTACATCCTCAGATAACTCAAGAAAACTAGAGAGTCGGGCAGTTGTTTATTAATTTTATTGCATAGTGTTATGAAGCATGAATGTCATTCTAGGTGTTCACAGTACACCTGCTGGAGGGTGGCCAAGCTACAGACATGGTTGTAATATTCTATTCCTTTGGAAAGTAAATCCAACCAAGCAATAGCTATTCCTAACCATTTTTGTGTATTACAAGGGCATTTTTAGGACCAAAAATTTTCATAGATGTATGTGACATAGTAAAGGCGGTGACAAGAAGGGAGTCACAATTAGGTTTAATTTCCAGACAACCATTTTCATCATTTAACTATGCCCTATAATTCAAACACTATTTAGATTCAGAAACCCTAAAATTATTATGCAACAAGCATTAAGGGTATACTTCAGTAGAGTCTCAAGAACTAACCTTTGATGTTGCGAATTTTACATGTTGTCCTCATGATGCAGATCCTAATATTCCTAGGTGTGCTTCTCTCCTTGTAGCAACTACCCTTCAAAATATCCTTCTAGTGTCTCTCTTGCCTCTAGTTTCCTCCTCCCTTTGTATAGATTTATCTTGTGTTCACTTCTCCCTTTCTTCTCTCTTCACTCTATTCTCATTGTACTCTTTTGCTTCTTCATTCCTTTGTTACGCTCTCACCCTTTTCTCTTATGTTTTTCCCTCCTCTATTTTCTAGTGATCAGATTCTCCTCTTGGTTATTTAGGGCCCGACCTCTCTGGAACAACCAGAGATGTCCCCTTGTCCTCCTAGCCCTGTCACTGCTAATTAGTTTTTCTAGCCAATTGATTTATTTGCAATTTGGCCCCTCCTTCCCTCCGTAGCTGCCATTTTCCATAATTTCAAGGCTTGTTCTATAATTTACACGTTGTTCCCAAAAGAACATATGTCAATATTTCTGCAAATATTTGTGTGCTCTCTATTCTCAAATTTTTTTGCATAGTCACTTTAAATATAGTCCTAAGATAACACCTTAATTTGGATGTAATATCATCCATGTAATGTAATGTAATATTAATATAATCCATCGCTTGAGTGATTAAGAGATGTAACCAAAAGTCTATGCCTTATACAAATCCTTCACTATTGTCCACACCTATCAATGAGAGGAATTGTCTTATACAAATTTCATAAACCTATCCAAAATCTTTGTAAAAAAACTTTAAAACACACCATTTTTTATTCACATATCTTTAGCCACGTATCTAGAAATATTCTGAGCTATAACATGTGTTCATCCATGAAAATTCATAATGACTGATAAAATATTTGATTTATGGCACTTACATAACATGCACAACATTAAAGAAGAGTATTTGTTGATTTCCCCGTGTTTCTAAAATAATGTCATACCCTAGTCCACCTTCTATGTTGTTTTCAACATTCCATTGTCTCTTACACTATCATAAGGCGCCCATACAAAGCATAAGTATATTTATTATTTTTGATATATGTATATAAGGAAATATTTACAATAACCTACAAGTGCAGGGTGACCAAGAAAACCTTTACATTATATACATGAAAGTATCTTAACCGATACCATCTACATGATTTGCGACGTGACTGGGTTCATTACAATAAAAATAATATTATCTCTAGAGAGAATAAAATACTATGGCATCAAACACTAGGACATATTGGATAGAAGGATCTCCCAACATTACATGGAAAAGATATGGCTAAAGCTATGTCTAATTGCACACTATATTTTGAATTATGTGAAAATTCATATATGGTGAATAAAATTAGGTAATATTTCCATTATTTACTACAAGAGAAAAGGAATCTTAGAGTTAATACACAATTATGTGTTTAGATTTATGCTTATTCCATCTGTAACCACCCCCATCCCACATTTACCCGCTTTTACAAGCTCTCCAGGTAAACATGAGCTGAGAGTTACTATGATGTGACCCAACATCCAAGTTCCAGTTATGGAAGTGGGGTTTACCAACCAGAAACTTATAGAAACCTCTAAGGGACAATAGATCACCTAGATGTCACATAACAACCAATGGTGATCAGACCTTGAGCTGAAACTTCTTTTTAACTGATCTCATAACCCATCCACATGCATGTCAAGCCTTCCATACATCCATAAGGCTCCAGTTGCATGCATAGGACTTCCTCCATGTGACTTCAACCGAAATTTATTAGTTAAGAGACGGCGGCTATGAAATCAGTGTGACTTTTTCAGACTAGCCTACAGGCCACTGCCTAGAAATTTCCAGAATCAATTTTAAGGTGATGAAAAGTATATATGATAAGTGCCAAGGCTAGATCTTGCTCTAGAGTTTCCAAACATATGAGAACATTTCATCAAACACATGGTAAAAATAGTAACTACAGGTCATGAATTTATAAGTGTTCAATGTCTCCTTAAATTCGTTAAGGAATCATTGTTGGCCCTCAATTTTGGTCATTTTTTCCTATCCTAATCCATATATTCACCGCCATATTCCATCTTATTTCATCCATATATGCCTCATATTAGCCTTATTATGCATATTCAGGTAATTAAATTAAGTTTTTCATTTTTTAGATTTTTTTTGTAAAAATTGGGTTTTAAGAGTAATTTTTGGACTGCACTAAAAATTCCTATAATAACTTCATTGGAGTCATATGTGCAGGACACCTGGGTGAGATATGAGCATATATTTGGAAATATTGGGAACCACGGATGGAGAAATGCCTATTGTTTCAGTCAAACTGAGCAAAAACATGCCCGGTCAACGATGGTCAAACTTGACCTGTCATTCAGGAATCCCTAGGAAAAAGGGGCAGATTTATTATTTTGTGGGATTTTTCTTGATTTTGTGAACCATAATGGATGAGTTCGACATATATGGATGGTATTATGATCTATAGTACTGTTAGAGACATTATAGCTAAGTTTGTTTATGATTTTCCTATTTAAACAAAGTTTATGGACCATTCAAGCATGTAGAATTTATGTAATTTTGTATTGAGACTTTTGAAGACTTTGAGATAATTTGAAGAACTAGTTCTATTGTTCTAATTTTTGTTCATGTTGTGGATGATTTATTAATTTTTTTGTAGTTGAAGAGTTCTTCAAGTGTGCAAGGCAAGGGTGGAGGGCCCCCATACCAAGCTAAGTACACTTTGGTTAAATTAGCATAGTTTTAATGCAATAGTTATTGCTTCATATTTATGATTCAGTCATTTAGATATGTTATGATTTCTTATGATTGCTGGATAAATATTGGTTTAAATCTAATTTTCATACTAAAGGACAACCAAGAATTTAAGTTAAATTCTCTTTCTATCAAATCACAAACAACAACTAAAATTCATCCTATTTACATTTCTTGAATTCAAGTTTATAATTTCATGCAATGGTAATAATGTTGGAATAGAACTGTAAAGAAGGAAAAATAGGACCCCCTAAGTTAGGAGCCTCTTCTCTTAATTTATACACATCATAAACTATTACTTTTTAGTTTCCTTTCTTGAATTGTTTCTTGAATTTCCAGTTTTAATGCAACAGTAATATTGTTGGAATAGAATTGTGAAGAAGGACAACCATGACCTCCTAAATTAGGAGCCTCTTCTCTTTCTTTCTACACATCACTAATTGATGCTATTGAGTTTCTCTTCTTGAAGATAGTATTGTGTGGAAGGACAACCAGGATCTCCTAAGTTAGGAGAATCAGAAAATTTTTAGTTAGATCTTATATTTGTAATATGCATTTCCATTAATCTTAGAATTTAGAATATATTTGTAATATGCATTTCTTTCAACTTTTAAACTTTGTCTTCTAAAATTGACTTCACCTGAAATCCATATATTTTGGACATGCTTCCAAGTCTACAAACCCGGATTGATAAGTAAAACACCTGTGTTAGTTTACTTACTAAATTGACTCAATAATCATCAAGAAGTCTCAATGCCCTCTCAAACTAGTTGCATCAACACTTGTTAGCCCATGCATTCACATAACCAATTAATAACTTATCAAATCATGAATATGATCCATAACCAAACATCATTTAACCATGCCTATAACCAACATATAACCAAAATGAATCCATGACAAATCAGTCATAAAATCAACACAATAACCAGTACATGTTCTCATTGATCACAACAATAAAATCACTCATATTAACATATGCAAATTCCAACCAAGTTAGGGACTTACACGTACCACTCGACCATAGATTGGGTTGAACCAAATCTCTCTTTCATCCAATCACCCCCATGCCATATTCCAAGCATGAATGTTGGATCTCATGGGATAAATAAAAACTTAACCAAGCAGGGGTTCCAGAGGCAAAATGTAAGAGCCCCAGGTTAAAATTTCATGTAATAAAGGTTAATAAAGGAAAAATAATAAGAACAAGGTCCTGGGACATGTATTCAAATCTTAATATTGGGAAAAAAATCCTAATGGGTGTCACTTTCGGTTTATTATGGCTAAGGAAATTGTTAAAGGAAATGGAAAAGGCAACGAGGCATTAATTGGTATTTATTTATGAAAATAAAGGAAAATAGGAGAAAAGGGAGATGAAAGGTCACAAATTTGAATGAGAGGAAAGTAGAAGGAAAAATATAGTAAATTCAAGAAAATAAATGCCTCAATGATAAAAAGGATTTTGAGGATCAGTTCACAGTTTTTGTTGGAAAAACTTTTTTCAGGTTAGCTTTGGAGCTCTCTTATATTTTCTCCATTATCTCATACTCTTGCATACTTAGAGAATTATTGGAGAACTTTAGCACTAGAGAAAGGAAGGCAAGGAAATATAAGGAAAGAAACGGACAAGAAAGGAAGGTTAGATCATGCAGGCTCAGAATGAGGATTTGCAGGTAACAGGTTCCATGTGTGATTTCCTAACTGGTTTTTGAATGCATTGTACATGAATTTTTGTATTTGGTTCTTTTATTGTCATTGGCATAGTTTTTTCCTAGTGTGATAGTGGTTTCATCCTTGCCTTGTCATTTCTCGATAGCCATGGTGTGATGGGATTCTTTCGTGGTTGAGCTTTGGATTGTTAGAAGGTTTTGGAACCAGGTGAGGTTGTCTCAGGAAAATTCTCGAGGGTTGGAGGTAAAGGTTTTTTAATCTATGGGAAGCCCTCAATAGGTGGGTGGAGAAAGGAAAATTCCTCAAGGCAATGGTGAATAAAATCTGGTGCATCCAAGCTTGTTTTGGGAATTGTGATCTCTTGATCGGTTTTGGTGAGATCGCAGTATTCTGAGAGTGGAGGTGGTTTAATCTTCGGGAAGCCCTTGTTGGTTTATGTCATGAGATCCCACATTCACTCTTGGAATATGGCATGGGGGTGATTGGATGAAAGAAATATTTGGTTCAGCTCAATCTATGGTCGGGTGGTATGTGGAAGTCCCTAACTTGGTTGGCTTGTGCTTAAGTTAATAAGAGTTATCTTAATAGTGTAATCTATGAGCACTTATACTTTTTATTATGGTGATTTTATGGTTGTTATGTCATGGTTAATAATATGGTTATGTGTCAGTTATAAGCATGGATTTACAATGTACTCTAGTTATGTATTATTCGAGATTTGATAAGTATTTAATGGTTAATGAATGTGTGGGATAAAAAATGTTATTTCATATATTATGAGAGGGAATTAGACCTTCTTGGTGATTCTCAGATAATTTTTAAACCACTACGTTCATATATTCATTCATGACTTGTAGATTACATGTTCAACATATGTTTGATGAAATTAATGTCATGGTTAAGCATGGTTAGGTCAAGTCCTTGTTCAAGTTTTATATGATTAGCATTATATTCAACTCATTTATCATTTTGGAAAGTCTCTAGAAGTTTTGGCCAGTGTTCTTGAGGTTTTCCTATAATTTTGGCTTAGTTCTTGAGACCACACCCTCTAAACTAGAAAATTTGGGTTGCAACCACATGGAGGCAATGTTGTGCATGTGGTTGGAGGGTCACAACCACACTCATGCAACCTTCTGCATGTGATTGGTAGTCTAGGTCATTAAAAAAAATTATGTAGCTTGGGGTTTGGTCATTTGGGGTGGTTCTTTGGCCCATGAGTGTCCTGTAAGCCCTATAGGATTTCCGTTTATGGCCAATAAGTCTCAGTTGTCAACCCCACTTCCATAACCGAAGCTTGGAGGTTGGGTCATGTCATAGTGGTACTTCGCTTCAAATTTACCTGAAGAGCTTGTAAAAGTGGGTAAATGTGGGGTCGGGTGTTACAGCATGGTATCATAGTGAGGTTGCAACACTATACCTTAGGGTAATGTGATTTTCATACATGCATGTCAATGCATATGGGGTTGTTATGCATGCATTTTAATAGTTATGGTTGTCATGCATGATGTCATTGTATGTAGTTAGTGTTGTCATGCATGATGTCAATATCTTGATATGATGATGTATATATATGTATCGTGCTAATCTGTATCTATTTTCTAGATGAGATAGCCTCCCATGAACTTCACTAAGGTAAGTTGATTATGTTTATATTTGGTTATCTGGAACGATATGCTGTAGGAGGAATAGGATCAAAGATGACTAGAAGAATGGTGGATTACAATTCATGAGACTCTCCTTATAGATCATATGAGGAACATAAAGATGAGTACTCTCCTGACATAGAAGATACCTTGAGAAGTCTAAAGGCGGAGATCAAAATTTACAAGGTGGATATTGACAAGATCATTTAGTCATAGGAGAGACCTTCCAAGACATAGGAAAAACAAGCAAAAGTCAATGTGGTTATCTTTCATATTTTTTCATATTTCAAGAGGCATCAACATCCATGGATCAGTTATGGATAGGAGGATAGGACTAATGAGGGATATGGTAGAAGGTCTCATGGAGGGCACAGGTCGAACATGGATGACACATTCAAATATAGTAGGTTCTTGGATACACCTAACAAGAGATACAACGGTCATGGGTTCTACTTTAGTTCTAGTTTAGAGAGGTATCATGGTCATCATTGCTATCATCCTTACAAGAAGAGTGAGAGTGGATATATTCCAAATGAGTTCAAGAAATCCAAGACACATACATCCAATGGAGAGTTAAAGAAGTCAGAAGATGCATTGGCATGGTTGCTTGGAATGAAGAAGTTCTTTGATCTGAATGACTATACATAGAACATGAAGGTTTGGATAGCTATTTTAAGTCTAAAATGGAATGCAGACATTTGGTGGGAAGATGTGAATCATGTCAGAGACATTAGGATAGAGGAGTTGAGTTGGCATGAATTCAAGAGACTCTTCAAGAAGAAGTACTTTTCATAAAGGTACTATGACAAAAAGGCCAAGGAGTTCTATAAGTTGAAGATGGGATCTATGGAAAATGAAGATTACATGACTAAGTTCTTGGATTTTTTGAGGTATGTGTGTTATCTTAAGGATGAGAAGATAAAATTTCGGAGATTTATCAATGGACCTCCATTAGCATTTAAGGATCAGATTGAGTATGATGAGCCTAGTCGTTGGAAGAATTCATTGAAAGGTTGAATCAATGTTATGAGAAATTGAATCATAAGACCGATTCTAAGCATGGTTGGAAAGGGAGTGCAAACACTAAAGGAAAGTGGCCATCGAAGCATTGAATACCCCAGAATGTAGGTGATGGGCCTTGAAATTAGACATAAATTAAGGCACATATGACCATCCTTTAACACATTAAACCTCTTTTTTTGCTTTAGATGACATATTTTTAGCTTTAATATGTTCATTAGGAAGCTTTAGAGATAATTTCATATTTGTGCCTAATATTATTTATTTTTGTAGAATTTTTTGAGAATATTGGGCAGATTATGAAGATTTGAAGGATGCGATAATCTAGGGACTTCCTCCCTGCTACAGGAGGATCAATATTGGATAATAAATGAACAATATATTATGGAATTATTTCACAAATTTTGGAGTTCCAGTGATTGAGAAAATATAGGAATGTGTTCCCTATCATTTAATGAAGATTCCTAGTGTTGGGAACCAAATCCACTTTTTGAGGGATTCTGGAGGGGAAATATGCCTCCTTTCAAAGAGGATGATTCCACATCTATTTGTATAAGTACCAATTCTAATTTTCCTATAGGGGCATGTATTTCTTAGTCTTATTGTGGAAAAAACTTATTCTTTAGCAACTCCACTTTCATTTTTAGCAAGGATGTACTTGGATTGAGTCAAATAATGAAGTTTGGTGCCATTTTTAACTTCTAAAGCTTGGTTTCCTTCATAGCGTTGTAAAATTTAACTAGGTTGTTCTTCATGTTGACTATGTAATTATGAAAAGAAGGAGACAAAGATAAACAACCTATAAACATTGGACAAGATGCTGGAGATAAAACTTGTAAAGTTGGCTTGAAAAATGTTGGAAAGGTCAGCTCAAATTATGTCCCAACAGTTCACTTAATAGGTCGGCTAATTATAGGGTCGAATAACTATAAATAGGCCAGAAAACTTCACAGAAATTACAGTGAACAGAAGTGAGACATGTCTGATATTTTCGATCAAGATCTCAGGGATAAGAATTGCGGACTTGTCTGAGGTTGTACAGCGGTTAAAAAGGAATGTGGATTCACTTGAAATAGAAGCAACTGAAGGATATAAAGTGTGGAAGGAACTGAAGGTATAGACTGCGGAAGTGACTAAAGGCTACAAATTTCAAAAGAAACACACAAGTATAGACTGCAGATTGATGAAGCTAGTTTGAGAAGAAAACAATGTAGATACTTACAAGGTTGCAGTGCAGATATCCCAAGGGTTGTGATGAATTATGCAGTGTAATGAAAGGAAGGTAAATCTGTGATTTTCCTTCATACAATAAAATTATTACTTCTGCGTAAAACATTTGAGTCCTGTACATTTTGGTAATTGACTTGATGAAAGATTAACTAAGAAGAATACATAAGCAAACAAGCTCACAAGTAATTATCAAGAAGAGAATTTATAACCCCTCCAAATTCTCAACACATAGGAGTCTGATTTTCCTTCGTCTTGGCCATCCCGGGAGCCTCATAGCCCTCTTGTACAATTTCTTTATTTCCTTTGAATGTATTTTTCACTTTCATCTCTTATTTCTACATTTACCATTCATGATTCTTTTGTTGTAGGTAATATTGGTTAAATGATTGAAGTGAGTTTTTTTTCATTTTGTTTATAGATTCACAAGCATGATGCATCCTTAGAACAGCTTTGAAAATTCATATTCATCATTTACAGTTTTTACAGTAGTATTTCCTTTGAATGTCTTTTTCACTTGCACCTCTTATTTATGCATTTGCTATTCATTCTTCTTTTGTATTAGGTCATATTGGTTAAATGATTGAAGTGTGTTTTTTTGCAGGTTATTTACAGAGTCACAAGCATGATGCATTCTTAGAAAAAATTTGAAAATTCATATTCATCATTGAGCTACTTCGATTGGTTTACTAGTTCACAAATCTAAAAATTTTGGAAGTTCCTTGTAGCAAAATAGTAGTAATTTTCTACTATTTTTTAGAACGTGTTAATGAGATTATTTTGAGTTGATTCCACTTGTATTTGGTCATAAAAAAATTTACCCCATAGCATTTTCACTTGATTATGTTAGGCATTTGGTAGGTTAACTAGCTCACTAGTTCTTGAATTTTTAGTTTTTAGATTAGTAATGTTATGATAATTTTTAGCACGTGTTAACGAGGGTATTTTGGAGTGATTCCACTTGGAACAGAGTCCTAGGAAATCTTAATTAATAAAAACAAATATCCCATCTCATTTTCATTTGATTTACTTGGGCATTCAGAAAGTTATCTCACTCACAGAGCAAAACACAACATCTTGTAGCACCTCTTGTAGTAGTCATGTAGCACATGTAAACTCAACTAGATCTGCTACAAAAGATTATTTTTTGTCTCTTAGGTTTGAATCATGACCCCTATGTTGGGATCACGATTTCCGTTAGACCAAATCCCACAGGTGTTAGTCTCCGCTACAATCGCCAGAGTTAGGATCCACGAGAGGCGGTTAGTCCATGTCGCGAAACACACAAGGAGCGTTGAACCCAATGTCCAACAATCTCCCCCCCAACGTGAGCTGGGTGAGTTTCGAACTCGAGACCTTTCGCTTTGATACCACTTGTTGGATTCATGATTGTCGTTAGACCAAAACCCGTAGGTGTTAGTCTCTGCTACAATCGCCAGAGTTGGGATCCACGAGAGGCGGTTAGTCCATGTCGCGAAACACACGGGGAGCGTTGAACCCAATTTCAAACACACTAGGCTCTGAATCTTTGATTGAGTAAGACCAAAATACCTCTAGCCTTGCTTCTTCTCCATTTCAATTCACCTCTATAGTTTGGATTAGTGGACAGATTCACGACATGAACAAGATAATGATGATTTTCATGATTACTTTATGAAGAACCTTGTGAAATCTATTGGAAAAATATATCTTGAAAGCAGTTATTGAAGAATGATTTCATTTTGTTTCATACATCTTAAGCTATGGTTTCCACTTCGAGCATTTCTATTTCTATTTCATAGATTATGCTTCCTTTTGATGTACCATTTACACTCTGCAAATAGTTTAATGTTTACATTTCTGAAAATACAATTGACATTTACATTTATGCAAAGTAGAATAGCCTTTCCTTTTTGTAAAAGTAACTAGTATTTCCTCTCTACAAAAGTAATTAGGTTTCCTTTTTGAAAATAGAATAGCATTTCCATTTCTACAATTAGTTTAGGCTTGGATTTCATGGCATTCACTTCATTGCATCAGATTAACGAAAGAAGGACACATTGCATGTTACACATATAGTGATGACACCTCTTAAGTTTGTAATTTAAGTCGGTAGCCTTGGGAGTTGCAACGTTCTTGTTGCAATACTGGGGCTCATCACTTTCTAGCACCGTTGTCGGGGAGGTGTCAAAGCATGCATTATTTTCTTCCCTAGTTTATTCATTTATTTTACTTTCTACAAGAACCAAAAAATTGCATTAGGCATATTTCATTTCAAGAACAGAAAATTGCATTGTATTAGCATTTTCATTCAATTTTTTTTATACAAACAAAAAATTACTTCTCCAACACCAACGCTCCCCCCCCTGATTTGATCACGTGGTGCAGTAAGAGCCACATCATCATCCACTTTTGTAGGTAGAAGAAGAAGAGGCGACAGAGAGGTTAGAATAAATGGAAGGAGATGATGACAATGAGGAAGATCCTCTTGGATTTCCTATTCAAGATACTAATATTAGTGTTCATATGAAGGAAATCCCTCTATCTTTCCTTCCAGACTTCCATGGTATGAGGTCAAAAGATCTGGAAACATTTCTCTTTGAATTTGAAATCATGTGTAGATATTATGGTTACTTATTAAACACTCAAAAATTGAGATTGTTTCCAACAACATTGAAGGATAGAGCTCTTAAATGGTTCATGAGTTTAGGGATTAATTTAATAATATCATGGAATTATAAGCAAAAGATGTTTCTATAAAAATATAAATATCATGATCTTAAAGAATAAATATTTAGAATGACTCAAAAATAAGATGAGAGCCTTAAGGATCTAATAGATAGATTTATGTATAATGTTAAGAGGGAAAAATTGCATCATTTAGAATTTGACACAATAAAAACCCTCTCACTTAGAATAATTAGGGATTAGTGGATTGATTTCCTTGATCTCATGAGTAGAGGTGATGTATACCAATTATCATTTGAAGAAATTTGTGAAATATGCAAGCGCATCTCAAGAGGAAGAGCAAGGGTAAGTAAATCAGCATCAAGATCAGTAAGTCAAGATGAACTTGGAAATTTGCTTGTTAAATTTAAAACAAATTTTTTTTGGCAATCTAAGTGAACAAGTAGAAAAGCTAAGAATGCAAAATTAAAAAATTAAAAAAAAAGATGTTGATATTTGTGTTATCCATGCAAATTCGCATGCTACTAAATATTTCCCATCATTACCGAGGTTGAAGAAATTTTACCAAGAGGACAATGGAGCAAGTCAATCACCAAAGCAGCTATGTTATATATCTCAAAGAAGACCATGGTAGCCTATTCAACCTGATATGATGCAAGAACCTAATTCAAAATTTCAAGGTTATGTACATCCATTTCAAAGTAATTGGAAAACACCATTTCCTTGGCAACCTTGGCCCTCTCAACCCCAAAACAAATATTGGCAACAAGGTTGGAAAGAACCTTATGGGAGAAATCCACAATATCCTCAATATACTCCATACCCAACTCCATTATATCCATACCATCCACCTCCATCACAACCACAACCCCAACCACATCCATCTTAGAGATCGATTCCCACTCAACTATCTGTACCACCATTTCCAAACACAAACAATGAACTCAACCCACTTATAATGTTGAGGTATAACACTTCCAGACAACTCCTCTTGATCTAAATGGTATTCATCTTAGATTAGGAAGAGTATTGCAACAAGGATATTTTCCTGATGTCGTTGAAGAAAAACATCTAGAAGAAGAAGATCCAAAAGAGTCATGTATCGAATTTTATGGAGAGAAACCATTGGAGCCTAAGATTAAAGAGTTTATGTTATGCTTACCTTCATATCCTTTATGTGTGCAAGGGACTAGTCGACAAAAAGTAGAATATTTGAATGGCACAGAGAAAGAAGACATGAAGAATGATCTATATGAGCAAGCGAATCTAGGGCATCAAAATTATATTGAGGTTTGGTTCCTGAAATTAAACAAGATGGAGCATCACTCTCTTCTTCAACAATGCTTGATATCATCAAAGTCAAAGCATTTCGTCTCTAATATTCAGGTACATGTCAAATCATATGTTTCGATCCTACATATGATTTTATCTATCATCTTGTTATGCACATGGATCCATTGGAATTATTCCCACACTTAAAAGAGATTTTTTTGTTTTCAAGTAGAGTAGGGTAGAAAAAAAAAGAAATGAAAAATGGAAAAAGAGAAAAAAAGGAAAAGGATAAAATCCTAGGTGAAAACCTCTTTTGAGGCACCTGATATTGGCTCACTAATTAAAAACCTCCTTGGGGTGGTCGTAATTGGGTTGGAAAGAAAAAATTGGAAAAAAAAGGAAAATATCCTAGGTGAAAACCTCCTTTGACGCGCCTAGGTAGACCTACTAGTTGAAAACCTCATTGAGGTAGATAGTTGGCCTAGGAAAAAAAAGAAAAAAAAAACGAAAAAGGAAAAATAAAAAGGAAAATTTTATTTTCTCCATGTATCTCTCTCTAATGAATGCAAGTGCTCTCCAACCTTTGCAAGCAACAAGAATAATTTAGCACCAAAAGAAAAAAATGATCAAAAACCTAGTCAAATGAAGTCAAAATTGGGCTTTCTCCTCCTTTTCCCAGATGCTCAAACAGGACCAAGACCATGTCAATCCATCACCCTCATCCATTTCCAACATCCACCCATCATTTCCAATCCTTTCCTATTCATTTTCGTCAATGTCCTAAAATGCTACAGGAAGGTTTTGTTTTGCTACAGGTGGCCAAAATACATAGGGCAGAAATTTGGTTTTACCATATCTCAAACACCGTGCATCCATTAGCCGAGATATTTCATGGGTAGATGCATATGGATGATGGTAACATGCTCAAGGAATTTCACCAAATTCTGGTGCACACTTTTCGATAAATTTCCATCCATCATCTACAACCATTTTTATTTTGTCTTGAGATTTGTGTATCCATTGGCCAAGATGTTTTCTGGGGAGGTGCACAGGTATGATGGAAACGTTCTAAAAAAACCAAGTCAATCCAATCTACCATTTTAGAGATACGGATAAAACAATTCTTCTACAGGAGCGTTCCAAAATTGCTACATGATTGTGATCGGCATAGAAAAATTGTTTAGATCTTATGTTTTTCATATAGGAACAAGAGAAGGGGTCCATATTACCTCATAATTCATTTTTCACACCACTTGACCTCTTCTCCACTCTCATTTCCACAAAAAACCACTTTTCACCCCTTCTTCCATCTCTTCTACCATAGAAAATGCATCAAATCCTTGTCAACAAATTACTCATGAATTATCAATATTTTTAGAGGAAAAACCTAAAGGAAATTGTGATCTTAGTAGGGTCTATTTGACTGCTACATGAAGACACACGGTCCTATAACAGTTTGCGCATCCCCGACCATAGCTATAGCACCAAGTCCAAGAGTCAGCCACCATGTAACATTGGAGGATTCAAAACCATGATCTTGATCATCTATATAACCTCCTGTAGTGTGCTACAAGATCATCATTAGAGAATAATAGCATGCATGTATCATATAAAACACGGGTATTTTTGAAGAAGTAAAGCCTTGAAGCAGAAAACCACAGATACAAGCTCCAAAGTGTATTTGATTACCCAAAAAACAACAAAATTTGATCCAAAGAAGAGCACCCGAATCCAGAAGGAATTGCATGATCAAAGTTTCAACCAAGAAGGAGAAGAAGAAGCTAATAAAGAAGAAGTAGAGGATGGAGAATAGAGAGATAAAACAAAATAATTAAGGTTCGAGGAAGAAGGATAAGAAGAGGCACAAATTGTGTTAAACACTAAAACAACAGTACCTAATAAAGACCTAACCAAACTTGTTGTGACACAAATAGAAAAATGGAGAACTCCATAGGACAATAGGCAATCATCTAACCAACAAAGGGAAGGAGAAGGCAACAAAAGGAAAGAAGGCATTCACCATTAAAATAGAACTCAAACCGTAGTGATGAAAATAAGTTTTCCAAGAGGTCTTTGATCTTTTCTAGCTTGTGTCAAAGTCCTAGAAGATGTTATAGAAAGGTAAGAGAAACAATTAGGCATGAGCTGCAATTTTGGTCAAGATCTAATAGATTCTGTGAGCTGCTATAGGAGAAATAGAGTTTTTATAGGAAGGGAAAATTTTACTATAGGAGAATACAAATTGATACAGGAAAGCTACAAAAAGCCGATTTTGAGCAATTTTGTCACCAAAACCCTAGATTTAAAGAGGGACATCTAAAGAGAAGGGTGAGTACACATTTTTCTCTACTATCTATGGACAAGAAACTTACAAAATCTCTCATTCCTTCAACCAAATAATGATAGAAGTTTGAGAATAAAAAAATTGAATGAGAATATTTCTTTAGAGTTAAGCAAGATAAGAAAGGAAATGGAATTGCTTTTTAGTTGAGTCTGAATTTTTCCTTCCTCTAACCAGTATGGACAAAACTTCTCTTTCACCCCTCTAGTAGATTGGGAGCATTGGTTTGCCAAACTTTGGAATATCACAGCGAAAATCATGTGTGGGGTGGGGGAGGGGGGGGAGGGAAGAGAGTCCACATACTCATCAAGGATGTCAATTACATATATGTTGTGGGGAATTTTCGAAAACTTGTATCATGGGCAAACTTTGTGGACATACATGGAGAATTTTATTAAGACACAAGCATAAGCCTAATTAGAAATTGGAGAAAAGGATGGGTCTACAAAAGAAGAAGTTGGAGAAGAAGAGGAAGAGTATGGAGCAAGATAATATGTGCCAAAATTCCTTTTGAGGTAGCTTGGTATGTTCATGAGGCCACCAGGGCCATCAATGAGGCACATATAGGTCACTAAGTTGCTCAAAGGATGAGCAACACTTTCAGTAGGGGGTATGATAGGCCTCCAAATTAGACATAAATTAACGCCCATCTAACCATCATTTGACACATTAAACCTCTATTTTTTCATTAGATAACATATTTTTAGCTTTAATTTGTTCATTAGGAAGGTTTAGAGATAATTTCATATTTGTGCCTAATATTATTTATTTTTGTAGAATATTGTGCGAATATTTGGAAGATTATGAAGATTTGAAGGATGAGATAATCTAGGGACTTTCTCCCTGCTACAGGAGGACCAAGATTGGATAATAAATGAAAAATATATTATGGAATTATTTTACAAATTCTAGAGCTCCAGTGATTGAGAAAATATAGGAATGTGTTCCGTGTCATTTAGTGAAGATTCCTAGTGTTGGGAACCATATCCACTTTTTGAGGGATTTTGGAGGGTAAAGATGCATCCTTTCAAGAAGAATGTTTTCCCATCTATTTTTATACGTACCAATTCTAATTTTCCTCTAGGGGAATGTATTTCTTAGTCTTCTTGTGGAGAAAACTTGTTCCTTAACCACTCCACTTTCATTTCTAGCAAGGGTGTACTTGGATTGATTCAAATAATGAAGTTTGGTGCCATTTTTAGCTTCTAAAGCTTGGTTTCCTTCATAGGACTCCGAGTTTCCTTCTTCTTGGCCATCCTAGGAGCCTCATAGCCCTCTTGTACAATTTCTTTATTTCATTTGAATGTCTTTTTCACTTTCATCTCTTATTTCTACAATTACTATTCATGCTTCTTTTGTTGTAGGTCATATTGGTTAAATGATTGAAGTGAATTTTTTTTCAAGTTATTTACAGATTCACAAGCATGATTCATCCTTAGAACAACTTTTAAAATTCATATTCATCATTGAGCTACTTGGATTGGTTTACTAGTTTACAAATCTAGAATTTCTAGAAGTCCTTTGTAGCAAAATAGTAGTAATTTTCTGCTATTTTTAGAACGTGTTAATGAGCTTCATTTGAGTTGATTCCACTTTTATTGGGTCATAAAAACATTCATATTAATAACAAAATTTACCCCATAGAATTTTCACTTGATTAAGTTAGGAATTTGGTAGGTTAATTAGCTCATTAGTTCTTGAATTTATGGTTTTTACGGTAGTAATGTTTTGATATTTTTTAGCACATGTTAACAGAGGTATTTTGGATTGATTATACTTGGAATGAGGTCCTATCACATCCTACTTAATAAAATAAAATAAAATCCATCTCATTTTCATTTTATTTACTTGGGCATTCGGCATGTTATCTCACTCATGTAGCAAAACAGGGCCTCTTGTTGCACTTCTTGTAGTAGTCATGTAGCACGTGAAAACTTAACTACATCTACTCCAAAAGCTTCATTTTTGTTCTTAGTATTGAATCATGTCCCCTAGGCTCTAAATCCATGATTGAGTAATACTAAAAGACGACTTAAGCCTTGCCTCTTCTCCATTTCAATTCACCTCTGCAGTTTGGATTAGTGGACAGATTCATGACTTGAAGAGCATAATGATGATTTTCATGATCAATTTATGAAGCACCTTATGAACTCTATTGAAAAAATATATCTTAAATGCAGTGATTGAAGAATGATTTCATTTTTTTTCATACATCTTAAGCTATGGTTTCCAGTTCCAACATTTTTGTTTCTATTGCATAGACTAGGCTTCCTTTTGATGTACCATTTACACTTTGCAAATAGGTTAATGTTTACATTTCTACAATATGATTAATATTTACATTCATTAAAAGTATAATAACCTTTCCTTTCTACAAAAGTAACCAGGATTTCCTCTCTACAAAATTAATTAGGTTTCCTTTTTGCAAATAGAGTAACATTTCCATTTCTGCAATTAGTTTAGGCTTGGATTTCATGGCATTCACTTGATTGCATCAGGTCAATGAAAGAAGGACACATTGCATGTTGCACATATAGTGTCGATACCTCTTAAGTTTGTATGAACGCCGGGTTGATAATTTAAGTTGGTATCCTTGGAAGTTTCAACATTCTTGTTGCAATATTGGGGCTCATTAGTAGGTGAGAAGGAAAATGTTGCTCCTTATACGAAGATTAATGTAGTTGAGAAGGGACATGGGTCTCAACCAGGAGAGTAGCAAAATAAGGGTAGTAGTAGGGAATCGTAGTAGTGTTTTATTTGTGGCAATATCAGCATAAGAAGAATTTCTCATTGTATCAGGGTGTCAGACCTCAGATTTACAATGCTCAGGAGCCGCAGATAGTTAGGGATGTTGGTCAAAGCATTCCTCAAATTTATGTAGCATTTGGTAACAATCAGGCAGATCATTAGGCACCCATTATTGAGATGGAAGGTAAGCTTTTTGATTGAGTTGTTTCCATTTTGATTGAACATGGATCTAATTATAATTATGTTAATCCTGAGGTGGTGGATAAGTGTGTTTTGACAAAATAAATGCATGTAGAGTCTTGGTTGGTGAATTTGGCCACATGTACTAGGAATAAAGTTCATCATATAGAAATTATAAAAACAATATGTATATCAATGGATTAAATCCGATCATGTGATATACTAAATCAATATATTGAATCCTTCTACAAATCAATTGCGGAAAATAAACACGATCACCAATCACAACAATTAAATAGAGAAGCAAATCAAACCACAACATAAATATTTTCCTGGGGAAAGCTTGCTGCTCAAAACCCCTCTATCTTCTATTGTATATTCACCAAGGAATCATCAAACAATTACAATGCACTCTTCTCACAAGAGTCTCTTGCACTCTCACAACTGTCTCACACTGATCCGGACAAAATTGGGCTGGTACTTAGCCAATTTTCAGCCTCTGCTCAGCCTACTTTGCTTGCGCAATTCATTTGAAATGCAATCCCTATTCTTTAGGAATTTTAGCTTTCCAAAACTGCGCAATGCTCATGGGAAATCCTATGGTTGTCTTACTGCATGCAGGCAACCTACTAATGATACAACTGATAGTTAACATCCCTTTAACCATTGTCTCAACTGGGTATCCACTAGAATTGACATGCATGCAAATATTAATAGTAAATCACCAGTTGCATGACAGATCACTGCATGTGAATTAAATCTAATTTAATTCACTTGATCTCTCACTAGTGCAACAAATAGTTACAACTATTTCAACTGAATTTAACTCAATTAATTGAGTTATTGTCCAATTTAATTAAGGGAAAATTAAATTAGACAAATTTCTTTTTGACTTTTCAAAACTCCCTCTCAACAAGAAAGGGTTTATCAGCTACCTCGATCCTGCCTCTATGGTATTCAAATTTTCTCCTGGTGAGCTCCTTCATCAGAATATCTTCATTCTGATCTTCCGTGGGAATGTACTGAAGTAACATAATGCGCCTTTGAACACAATCTCTGAGATGGTGGTACGTGATGTCTATATGCTTGGACCTATCATGGAATACCGGATTAATCGAGAGTTTAATGCAACTCTATTTATCACAATGTATCACTGTCAGATCCATCTGAGAACCAAACAAACCAACCAAAATCTTCCTCATCCATATGGCCTCACATGCAGCCTGACTGGATACCATGTACTTTGCCTCAGCTGAACTGAGTGCCACAGATATCTACTTCCTGTTGTACTAAGAAACTGTTGTCGATCCTATGCTGAAGATCCTCCTGATGTGCTCTTTCTGTCTGATGGACTGCCTACCCAATCTACATCGGTGAATCCTTGAAGCTTCACTCCCTCTATCTGTCTGTACCATAATATATACTTTGTAGTGCCCTTGAGATATCTCAAGACATGCTTCCCCACCTTCCAAAAGAGCTTGGTCGGCTTAACCATACCTTGACTCATATGGTTAACTACGTAGCAAATGTCTGGTCTGGTGTTCACCAAGTACATCAGTGAACCCACAAGCTTCCTGTAAACAATAATGCCCACTACTTCACCTGAAGTAGCATCCTCCTTCCTCCATTTTACTGGAAGAGGAGTCTCCATGGGTTTACATCTCTCTGTGTGAAACTTACTCAGAACTCTTTGGCATACTTTCCTTGAGAAACAAATAGTTCACCATCCCGCTGCCATATTTCCAAACCAAGGAAATAGTGAAGGAGTCCCATGTCCTTCATCTCAAACTCTCTTGCAAGATCCTCTTTGAAACAAATTATGAGTTGATCACCTATCAAAATTAGATCATCAACATAAAGTACGATAATCAAGAGCTTACCATCAACCACAATCTAGTACAGGTTCGCATCTGCTTCACTCTTTGTGAAGCCCAACCCGGTGAAATAGCTATCAATCCTGGTGTACCAAGCACGAGGTGCTTGCTTTAGCCCACACAATGCTCTCTTGAGTCTGCACACATGTGACTCACTGTCAAAGGTCTCAAAACCTTTTGGCTGCTCTATGTACACTTCTTCCTCAATAACTCCATTGAGAAACATAATTTTCACATCCATTTGATGTATCTTCCACCCCATCTGCACTGAGAGTGCAAGGATAGATCTAATCGATGAGTATCTCACAACCGTTGGAAAGTATCCTCATAGTCTATCCCCTCAACTTGTGAGAATCCCCAGGCTACAAATCTAGCCTTGTACTTCTCCACACTCCCATCTACCGCCTGCTTCACCTGATAGATCCATCTAGATCCAACCACTGATTTTCCGATTGGTCTTGGGACAACTTCCCATGCATTGTTATTGACGATGGAGTCATACTCCTCAACCATGGCATCAAACCAAATTGGTTGATGCACTGCTTCCTCAAAGGAGGATGGTTATGTCACAATACACTTGCTCATAAGAGCCATGTATCCAGTAAACCTATCTAGAGATTGTCTCTGTCTGCGCAGTGAAGTAGGTGCTCCTACATGTTCTGTTGCATCAAGTCTCAATCTATCAGCTTCCGTGGTGCGCCTTCTACCATTTCTGGTGGATGGATCTGCATGAGTGTTTTATGCCACTCCATGATCCTCCTCATGTGGTTGATCCACATCTTGAGGTTCATCCTTTAGAACCAAGAGTTCCTCTTCTGCATGCAAATCTAGCTCCCTTTCAAGGGACAATCGCATGGCTTTCTCCTCATCAAATTTTATATCCTATCTCACAACAGTCATCCTACTATTTGGAAAATACATTCTATAGTATTGGGGAGTATCAGTGTACCCCAAAAATATCCCAATCTCAGTTGTTGGTTCGAGCTTCTTCCTGGAATCTTTGGTCACATGGAAATAGACAGTGAGCCAAAAAATTTAAAATATGAAACATCAGGTTTCTTACCAGAAAAAGGCTCCTCTGGTGTACTCATGCCAAGTATCCGATGAGGACTACGGTTTTGCAAAAATACCATTGTGTTGCATGCCTCCACCCACAAATGAAATGGTAGGCCCTAATCATGCAACATCGCTCGTGCCACACCCACAATTGTTCTATTTTTTCGTTCTACGACCCCATTCTGTTGTGGGTTATGAGGCGCAATCAACTCTCTCTAAATTCCTTCTTTGCTACCAAAGTTCTTGAATTAATTGGAGATGTACTCGCCACCATTATCGCTCCTAAGAGTCTTCACATGCTTCCAACAATGTTACCGATGAAATAGGTAACCGCACTGTTACCTACTTTTTTTTGGTAGCATAAAAAGCACCCGATTTTGAAAAGTGGTGATGCAGAATCACCCCTTTTTTTTTGTGCACATTTTTTACACTCTAATATTTTTATTTATGAAGTATGAATATTTGTTTTAAAATGTTAGTGATTTTCATGCTAATTTTGAAACGTATTGATGCAGCATCAACTTTTTTTTTTAGAGCGGTGATTTTCATGCTAATTTTGAAATGTATTGATGCAACATCAACCTTTTTTTTTAGAGTTGTGATTTTCATGTTGGTAATAAAACAAAAAACTTTGATAATATATATATATATATATATATAACCAATAAAAATGTAAAAAAAAACAAAATTAACTCGTAAAAATAAAAAATTTAAACAAAAATAAATAAATAAAACAAAACAAAAAAAAATATTCGAAAATTATATCAAAAGAAATGACAAAATTTGAAAAAAAAACACATAATTTAAAGAAAAAAAACAAAAATTAACAAAAAATTTTTTTAAAAAAAAACATCAAAAACATTTTTTTCTAAGTTATTAAAAAAATCCATATAATTAAAAAAAAAATTAAATAGAAAATTTAAAAATAATTTAAATTACAAAATTAAAATTTAGATAAAAAAAAATAAAATACAAAAAAGAAAAAATTAAATTTAAAAATTTAAATTAAAATAATAATAATAATAAGAAAACAAAAATACAAATTTTAAAATTAACAAAAAAAACAAATTAAAAAAAAAAACAAAATTGAAAATTGAAAAAGAAAATTAAAATAAAAGAATTATAATAAAAAAAACTATCATTAAAAAACAAAAAAAATGAAAAAAACCACGTGCAAATAATTAAAAAACAAATATCCATAAATTTGCTGTTTTTTTTAAATGAAACAATTTATAAATTTTAAAAATGAAAAACCAAATAAACTAAAAGATTTTTAAAAAAAAATTAATTAAATTAAATTAAAATTTAATAAATTTAATGAATAAATTTTAAATTTTAAAAAATAATTAATCTAAAATATTAAATTTAAAAACAAAATTTAAAAAAAAAAACAAAAAACAAAAAAAATTAAAACAAATTAAATTAAAATTAAAAATTTGAATTTTAAAAAAAAAAAAAAAAATTAATTAATTAATTTTAAAAAATAATAATAATAATAATAATAAAAGAATTTTTTGATCGTGATGGCGCTGCCAGTCGGCCTCCCGCCCAGGTGGCGGCGGAGGCTGGCCGCTGGGCGGCGGCCTCCGCCGCCACCTGGGCGACAGGCCGATTCCGGGAATCGCCCTCCCACGGCGGGAGGCCGATTCCAAGAATCGCCCTCTCGCGGCAGGAGGCTGATTCTGGGAATCGCCCTCCCGCTGCGGGAGGCCAATTCCGAGAATCGCCCTCCCGCGGCAAGAGGCCGATTCCGGGAATCGCCCTCTCCCGGCGAGAGGCCGATTCCAGGAATCGCCCTCCCGTGGGGGAAGACCGATTCCGGGAATCGCCCTCCCGCGTCACAGGAGGCCGATTCCCGGAATCGGCCTCACAGCGATTCCTGGAATCGGCCTCTCGCCGTGGGAGGGCGATTCCCGGAATCGGCCTCCTACCTAGCAGCCAGCCTCCGCCGTCACCTAGGCGGGAGGCCGATTCGCGGCGCCACCACAATCAAAAAATTCTTTTTTGTTTTTTATTTTTTTAATTTTTTCTTTAATTCAAAAAATTTAAAAAAATTTTTTTTAAATTTAATTTTTATATTTGCAATTTAATTTTTTTTATTTTTTTTTGTTTTGTTTTTTGTTTTTTTTTTATTCATTTTTTTGTTTTTAATTTTTGTTTCTAAATTTTGTTAATAATTTTTATTAAAGTTTGTATTTTTTTTTATTTAATTGATATTTTTTTTTTCATATTTTTTTTTTATTTTTAAATTTTATGTTTAGTTTTTTCATTTAATTTTTTAAAATTTAGTAAATTTTGTATTTTTATTTATTATTTGAATTTTTTTTTTTTTTTCAATTATTTCAATTAAAATTGTGTATTTAAAATTAGATTTTTTTCAAGTTAAATTTAATATTTTCAAATTAATTTTTTTTTTTATTTAATATATTTTATTTAATTTATTTTTTTCAATTTTTCAATTTTAATTGATTTTTAAAGTTTTTCAACTTTTTATTTTAACAATGTTTTTTTTTTCTTTATATTTAAAATTTAATTTTTATTTCAAAATTTATTTGTTTATTCATTTATTTATTAAAATTTAATATATATTTTTTAATTTAATTTGTTATTTTAATATTAACATTTTTTTTTTAATTTAATAAAATCTAATATATATATTTTTAATTTAAGTTCATATATATATTTTATTTTTTATAATTTAAATTTAATATATTTTTTAAAATCTATTTGTTTTTTTAATATATATTTCTTTAAATTTAATATTTTTATTGTATTTTTTTTTTTAATTAATTTTTCATTTTTTTAATTTTTTTTTTTTTTTTAATTTAAAGTTTTAAATTTATTAAAATTTAATATATTTGTTTAATTTTTTTTTTTTTTTTTAAATTTAATAAACATTTTCTTTTATTTTTTTAAATTTAATTTCTATATTTTATTTTTTATAATTTCTTTCTTTTTTTAACTTGTTTTTCTTTTTAATTTAATATTTTTATTTTGTTTTTATTTTTATTTTTTTATTTCTGTATATTTTGAAATTTTAATCTTTAATTTTTTATTTTATTTTTTTCTTAAATTTTAGGTTTTTTTTTAATGTTTGAATTTTTATTTTTATTTTTATTTTTTTATTTCTATATATTTTTAATTTTTAAATTTTAAGCTTTAAAATGTTTTTATTTTTTAAATTTATTTATTTTTTTCTTAAATTTTAGGGTTTTTTTAATGCCTGAATTTTAAAAATTAAAAAAATGTTATTTCTATTTTTAAAAATGTCAAAAATATGACAATTTTTTTTTTTTTGTTAATCCAGCATCAACTGGTTTTGTTTTGAGGGTGTTTTTTCAATCCTTTTTTCAAGAAACAATTTTGTTTTTAGCATAATTTTATAAAATGTTGAAATTTGACCTTCAAAAAAAACCAAGTGCATTCTGGAATACAATTTTTTTGTTTTTGGGGTGTTTTTTCATGTTTTTTGAGGCTTTTTGGGCTAGAGTTCCCGTTTTGAGGTCAGGTTACCTATTTCATCGGTAACAGTGTTTTCCCCGTATATTTCTCCACCAGTGCTTTGAACTCACAAAATTTTGAGAACATATGATATTTCTTCTGCATGAAGTAGATCCAACATTTTCTAGAAAAATCATCAACAAAGATCACATAATACATGTGCTTTGCTATCGAATCTGTAGAGAATGGTCCACACACATTTGAGTGAACTCTCTCAAGGATTTCCACTGCTCAGTTCACCTTCTCGTGAAAAGTGGCCTTTCCATACTTCCCAATGGTACATCCCTTGCATTTTTCTATCTGCGCAAGTGTACCCTTTGTAAGCCCCATAGAAATCTACTACATGACCTTCAAGGCACCGTGGTGTAGATGGCCCAATCTCATGTGCCATAACTCACCCTCATCTCGGCTCACCACTTTGTATGCCTTGCCCATCAATGTTGCGCAGCCATCTACATCAAGTTTGTAGAGATTCTTCACATGGATTGGGATCTGTCTTTGTGTCGAAGGAAAGCTTTCCATTCACTAAAAACCACATCGTAACCTCTATACTCCAACATTGCAACTGAAACTAAATTCTTTTTCAAGCCCGGTACATGAATTACATATTTTCATAAGAAGGGTTTACCTAACTATCTCTTGAAGGTAACTATACTAATCCCTATAGCGTTGTACCTCCCGTCATCACCCATTTCGATATGCATCTAGAGGTCCTTCTCCTCCAAGCTACTGAAAATTTCTTTGTCTCACATCATGTGGAAATATGCACCACTATCCAAGTACCACACTGATCCCATCGCACGTGACACCATGCATGCAATGAGTGAGAAGTCCGACTCAAATTGCGAGGCCAAAGCCTCACCAGCGACAGATCTTGAAGCCTTCTTGTTCTTCTTCTTTTGTGGGAAATTAGTGGCATAATGTCCATGCTCGTGACAGTGAAAACACTTCACTCTGGACATGTCGCGCTTCTTGCCTTCTTTGCCGGTCTTAAATTTGGAATAGTATTTCTTTCCTTTCCCCTTCTTTGCCTTACCAGCCAAGGCGCAATTTTCCTCATCATCTGTCTTAGATGAGGATCCATCACTGGTATTCTGCCTGAATTCTTATTGCACCAAATCCGACCAAAGTCGCTCCCAATCTGGAAACTTCTCCCTCCCATTGACAGAGTCCTAATAACTATGTCAACTCTTGGGAAGGCCTAGAAGAGCTAGGCTCACCAAGTCATCATCCGCTACAGTAATTCAGTTGCTCCCAAGCCCATCTTGACATTGGAAAAACTTGGTTAAATAATTCAGAATAGTGTCACCTTTCTCCATTTTGATTTTCAACAATGTTACCGATCAAATAGGTAACCGCACTGTTACCTACTTTTTTTTGGTAGCATAAAAAGCACCCGATTTTGAAAAGTGCTGTTGCAGAATCACCTCTCTTTTTTTTTAGCACATTTTTGACACTCTAATATTTTTATTTATGAAGTATGAATATTTGTTTTAAAATGTTAGTGATTTTCATGCTAATTTTGAAACGTATTGATGCAACATCAAATTTATTTATTTTTAGGGCTGTCATTTTCATGCTAATTTTGAAACGTATTGATGCAGCATCAACCTTTTTTTTGTAGAGTGGTGATTTTCATGCTGGTAATAAAACATAAAACTTAGATAAAAATATATATATATATAATATAAAAAACCAATAAAAATGTAAAAAAAATACAAAATTAACTCGTAAAAATAAAAAATTTAAACAAAAATAAATAAATAAATAAATAAAAAACAAAAATATTCGAAAATTATATCAAAAGAAATGACAAAATTTGAAAAAAAAACACATAATTTAAAGAAAAAAACAAAACAAAACAAAAAAAAAACAAAACAAAACAAAAAAAAAAAACATCAAAATCATAATTTTCTATGTTATTAAAATATTCCATATAATTAAAAAAAATTTAAAAATTTAAATAGAAAATTTAAAAATAATTTAAATTACAAATTAAAATTTAGATTAAAAAAAAATTAAATACAAAAAAGAAAAAATTAAATTTAAAATGTTAAATTAAAAAAAAAAATAAGAAGAAGAAAACAAAAATACAAATTTTAAAATTAAAAAAAAAAAAATATATATATATATATATATATATATATTAAAAAAAAAAAAAAATTTAAAAAAATTGAAAAAGAAAATTAAAATAAAAGAATTATAATAAAAAAACTATCATTAAAACAAAAATGAAAAAACTAACAGTGGCAAATAATTAAAAAACAAATATCCATAAATTTACTGTTTTTTTTTAAATGAAACAATTTATAAATTTTAAAAATGAAAAACCAAATAAACTAAAAGATTAAATAATAATAATAATAAATTAAAATTTAATAAATTTAATGAATAAATTTTAAATTTTAAAAAATAATTAATCTAAAACATTAAATTTAAAAACAAAATTAAAAAACAAAAAACAAAAAAATTAAAACAAATTAAATTTAAAAAAAAAAAAAAATTGAATTTTAAAAAAAAAATTAATTAATTAATTAATTTTTTGAATTTAAAAATAAAAAATAAAAAATAAAAATCAAATTTAAAAAATAAATAAATAAATAAAAATTTAAAAAAAAATAAAATAATTTTTTGATCGTGGTGGCACCGCTAGTCGGCCTCCCGCCCAAGTGGCGGCGAAGGCCGGCCGCTGGGCGAGGGGGGCTGCAGCCCCCCACCCGCCCAATAGCCGGCCTCCGCCGCCACCTAGGCGGGAGGCCGATTCCGGGAATTGCCCTCCCGCGGCTGGAGGCTGATTCCGGGAATCGCCCTCCCCGCCACAGGAGGCCGATTTCGGGAATCGCCCTCCCACGGCGAGAGGCCGATTCCGGGAGTCGCCCTCCCGCGGCAAGAGGCCGATTCTGGGAATCGCCCTCCCACGGCGAGAGGCCGATTCCGGGAATCGCCCTCCTACCGTAGGAGGCCTCAGGGCGATTCCCAAAATCGGCCTCTCGCTGTGGGAGGGCGATTCCTGAAATCGGCCTCCCATCGCGGGAGGGTGATTCCCGGAATCAGCCTCCCACCACGGGAGGGCCATTCTCGGAATCGGCCTCCCGCCTAGCGGCTGGCCTCCGCCGTCACCTAGGCGGAAGGCCGATTGGCGGCGCCACCACGATCAAAAAATTCTTTTATTTATTTATTTATTTATTTTTAATATTGTTTTTTTAATTTGATTTTTTTTAATTCAAAAAATTTAAAATTATTTTTTTAAATTTAATTTTTATAATTAAAATTTAATTTTTTTTAATTTTTTTTGTTTTCTTTAATTTTTTTTAATTTTATTCATTTTTTTGTTTTTGATTTTTTTTTTCTAAATTTTGTTAATAATTTTTATTATTTTTTGTATTTTTTTTTTATTTAATTCATTATTTTATTTAATTTTTTCATATTTTTTTATTATTATTAAATTTTATGTTTAGTTTTTTGATTTAATATTTTAAAATTTAGTAAATTTTGTATTTTATTTATTTATTTATTTGAATTTAATATTTTTTTAAATTTTTTATTTTTTTATTATTATTTCTTTAATTACATAAAATTTTTATATTTTTTTTATTTCAATTAAAATTGTGTATTTAATTTTTATTTTTTTAGGTTAAACTTAATATTTTCAAATTAATTTGTTTTTTATTTTATTTTTTATTTAATTTATTTTTTTTAATTTATTTTTTTCAATTTTTCAATTTTAATTGATTTTTAAAGTTTTTTAACATTTTAAAGTTTTGTTTTTTTAATATATATTTCTTAAAATTTAATATTTTCATTGTATTTTTTTTTCATTTTTTATTTTTAATTAATTTTTCTTTTTTTTACTTTTAATTTCAAAATATATATATATATATATATATATATATATATATATATATATATATATATATATATATATATATATTAAGTTTTAAATTTATTAAAATTTAATATATTTCTTTAAATTTTTTTTTTTTTAATTTGATAAACATTTTCTTTTTCTTTTTTAAATTTAATTTCTATGTTTTATTTTTTATAATTTCTTTTTTTTTAACTTGTTTTTCTTTTTAATTTAATATTTTTATTTTGTTTTTATTTTTATTTTTATTTTTTTTATTTCTATATATTTTGAAATTTTAATCTTTAATTTTTTTTTAATTTTTATTTTTTATTTTTTTCTTAAATTTTAAGTTTTTTTTTAATGTTTGAATTAAAATTTTTATTTTGTTTTTATTTTTATTTTTTTATTCCTATATATTTTTAAATTTTAAGCTTTAAAATGTTTTTATTTTTTTCTTAAATTTTAGGTTTTTTTTAATGTTTGAATTCTAAAAATTAAAAATGTTATTTCTATTTTTAAAAATGTCAAAAATATGACATTTTTTTTTTTTTGTTATTCCAGCGTCAATTGGTTTTGTTTTGAGGGTGTTTTTTCAATCCTTTTTTCAAGAAACAATTTTGTTTTTAGCATAATTTTATAAAAATGTTGAAATTTGACCTTAAAAAAAAACCAAGTGTGTTTTGGAATACACTTTTTTTGTATTCCAATGCCTTCAATGCCAATTTTTTGTTATCACTGCTACTCTGAAATAGATATGTCAAAGCCTTCCACATTGCATATGGAGTCACTTTGCCATGGAGACTTGAGACAATGTGGTCTCATACTCCCTCCAATAAGATCCTCCTCACCTTTGCAACCTTCTTTTGCCAAGCATCAAGAAGAGCGACATATGTTGTTGCGGGTTTAGGAATGTCATTATGAATGAATTCTTTCAACCCATTGTCCTCCAGAACTTCCTCCATCATGTCTTTCCACACAATATAATTGGAACTTCCCTCGAGTGCATACTCCAATATCAAGCCATTAGAAGCCATATTGATCCCGATCCGCTTGTCGCACCAAAGAATACTTTTGCAAATTCGAATGCTATTCCGTCACAAACTCAATTTCTTCTCCACTATAGTGATTTCATGTGCTCTGATAGCATGTATAAATTATACAAACAATATGTATATCAATGGATTCAATCCGATCAGGCGATATACTAAAGAAATATACTGAATCCTTCTACAAATCAATTGTGGAAGATAAACACGATCACCAATCACAACAAGTAAAGAAAGAAGCAAATCAAACCACAATACAGACATTTTCCCAAGGAAAGCTTGTTGCTCAAAACCCCTCTATCTTCTATTGTATATTCACCAAGGAATTATGAAAAAATTACAATGCACTCTTCTCACAAGAGTCTCATGCACTCTCACAACTCTCTCACACTGATCCAGACAAAATTGGGCTAGTACTTAGCCAATTTTTAGCCTCTGCTCAACCTGCCTTGCTTGCGCAATTCATGTGGAATGAAATCCCTATTCTTTAGGAATTTCAGCATTCCAAATCTGGGCAATGCTCATGGGAAATCCTATGGTTGTCTTATTGCATGTAGGCAGCCTACTAATGATACAACTGATAGTTAACATCCCTTTAACCCTTGTCTCACCTGGGTCTCCACTGGAACTGACATGCATGTATCTATTAATAGAAAATCATCAGTTGCATGATAGATCACTGCATGTGAATTAAATATGATTTAATTCACTTGATCTCTCACTAGTGCAACAAACAGTTACAACTAGTTCAACTGACTTTAACTCAATTAATTGAGTTAACTGATTTCTCATGCATTAAACTAATGCACTAACTACAACTCGAACTCTAAAAAACATAGAATCACTTTGCATGTCTCACCAACCACCCTCAACTCAAAATTCATTGGCTAACTGAGTTTACCACACTCAATTAACTATTACAAGTTATTATGATATAATATTACATTTTATTGTCCAATTTAATTAAGGGAAAATCAAATTAGACAGACATTTATTGTTGACTTTTCAACACATCATTGGGTAACAGCTCATGCCTTTGAGTTGAATGGTATGCCTACATCAACAGATATAAATGTGCTTCCATTGGGATCATACAATGTGCTTCTAGGTATGGAATTTGTGTACCTTCATAGGACTAAGGTGGATTGTTATGATAAGGATATTGAGTGCTTGGATGATAATGGAGAGAAGAGAATCTTGCAAGGTAAGAAGAAGCCTACATTAGTGATAATGGTTACAACTATGTGGGCTAAAGGGTGTGTATTGTTCGCAATGCATGTTGAGATTCAACAAGATGATGAGCTTAGTGAAAAGAGTCACCTTCACTAAGTGGACCCCGCAGGCTATTTTTGGCGCAAAGTCTATTTTTAGACATGTCGATCATATTCTATGAGTTTCAGGATGCTATTTGTGGATGGTTGGTCAAGTTGGAAAAATAGATGGACTTCTATTTTTAAACATTTTGGGTGAAGTCTATTTTTAGACTGCCAGTCTAAAAATAGACATGTCGGATATTATTAGCTCTTAATAATATTTGGACTCTAAACATTATCTTATTCTCTTGGAGCACTAAAATTAAATTAGCAGATTGTTCATATCAGCTAGCTGAAGGAATTATGTAATTCCTACAGCTACTGGTGGTTCATGCATGGAGGACTTCAGTTAGAACTCAAGTGGCAGAGTTTGGTTGAGTTGGAGAAGTAGTTGGTGGAGTTGGTTTCTAGTTTAACTACACTTGTGAAGTTAAACTCAGTTGAACTGATTGTATCTATTTCTAACTGATTGATACTTTTAGTGGAGTTGAGTGAATTAATTAGTTAAATTAAGTCACTAAATAATAACTCATTATTTAACTGGACAGAGACAACAGTTAACTACAGTGCAAAACAGATCAGTGGAGACTCAGTGGAGAGATTGGTGAAAGAGCAAGTGTGACTATTAGTTGTGACTATAGTGTTGCATTGTATGCACCACACATTCATTGGAGATGCCAATGAGGATTGCGTGAGCAAGGCTGGAGCAATTCAAATTCATCCAGAGCCATTCTTCAGCAGGGATTGCGCAGTAGAGGCAGGCTATTGTGAGGGCAAAAATCAGTGCAGATTTTTGCTGATTGTTCTTGATTAGTGTGTAGCGATTGTATTGTACTGAGAGCTTGATATGATCAGATTTGTATGAGGATTGCTACATGATCTCTATGACATATATTATATACATATAGTTGGGGTTTTCAGCTTCAGGCTTTCCCGTTAAACAACTGTGTTAATGTGTGTGAATTTTTATTGTTTCATGTGATTGCAATCTTGATTTAATTTACGCAAATGATCAATGGTGGAATATATTTTGTATTTTGCATGAAGTTAAAATAGTGTGAGATCAAAAGAATCTTGGACATATAACACATAATTTATATAATTTCTACATGGTATCAAAGCAGTGTTTATCATTGGAGGAGATTTCAATTATTGAAGCGGTTGAGTTTTGTGCTGGTGGAATTCGAATTTGATGTAGTGTTTTCTTGGTGTCGAAGTTGAGCATTCATTGAAATGTCTTTCAACGGATTGCGATTGGAGTATGCCCTTGAGGGCAGCTCGAATTACATAGCGTGGAAGGACAGGATGGAGGTGGTGCTAGATGATAATGGGTTGAAGGAGTTCATAGATGTTGATATTTATAAGCCTCCTTCTAGCGATGCAGCCGCACTTGACGCATGGAAAAAGAAGGTAGAAAAGTGTCGAAGGATTCTATTGGAAGGTGTGAAGGATCACATTGTGTCTAGTCTTCACGGTAAAGCCACTCCATTCTTAATGTGGAAGGCTTTGACAGACTTGTTCCAAAGCCGAAGTGACCAGAGGAAGTTGGTACTTAAAGACAAGCTCAGAAAAATAAAAATGGAGAAAGGCGATAGTATTCCAAAATACCTCACGAAGTTTGTCCACTACAAGGATGAGCTGGGAAGTGTGGGGGTTACTGTTGATGAAGAACACTTGGTGAGCTTGGCTCTCCTTGGGCTTTCGAAGAGTTGGCATAGCTACGAAGACTTTGTCAATGGACGGGAGAAACTGCCAGGATGGGAGCGAATTTGGTCAGATCTTGTGCAGGAGGAGATAAGGCGAGGTACCAGGGATGGATCTTCATCGAAGAATGAAGATGAAGAAAATTGCGCTTTGGCTGCCAAAGCTCGGAAAGGAAAAGGGAAGAAATCTTCCAAATCCGAAGCTAAAGGCAAGAAGCATGATTTGTCCAAGGTGAAGTGTTTTCATTGTCACCAGCACGGGCATTTCGCCACTAATTGCCCACAGAAGAAGAATAATAAGAGCGATGTTGGTTCTGTAGCAAGAGAGGCCTTAGCCTTGCAGTTTGAGCTGGAATTTTCTTTGATCGCATGCTTGGTTTCAAGTGTGATGGGATCAGTGTGGTTTCTTGACAGTGGTGTGTCTTTCCATATGACCAAAGACAAAGATTTGTTTAGTGATCTGGAGGAAAAGGATCTTGGAGTGCACATCGAGATGGGCGATGATGGTAGATACAGTGCGACTAGTATCGAGACCATTTCCTTTGAGATGGAGTCCAGTAAACCATTCATCTTGAAGGATGTCGTGCATGTTCCAAGATTGAAGAAGAATCTGATCTCCATGGCGATGCTGGAAGACAAGGGTTATGATGTTGTTTTTAGCAAGGGAAAAGCTTTCCTGTGCCATAAAACAACTAGTCAAACTAGGAGGATAGGGATTCAAGTTAAGAATCTTTATCAATTGCAGGTAGATGGCTGTGCTGCAATTGCAAGCAAAGCAGAAGGAGTGGTGAGCCGAGATGAGGGCAAATTGTGGCACAGGAGATTGGGCCATCTTCACCATGGTGCTTTGAAAATTTTGCAGCAGATTTCTACCGGGCTTCCCAAAGGTACACTTGCGCAGTCAGATTAGTGCAACGGATGTACTTTGGGAAAATCTGTGAAGACCACTTTTCATGAGAAGGATAGTTGTGCTTCGACGATCCTTAAGGGAATTCACACAGACATGTGTGGACCTTTCTTGGTTGCTTCAACAACAAAGCACAAGTATTATGTGATATTTGTTGATGACTTTTCTCGTAAGTGCTAGATCTTCTTCATGTAGAAGAAGAGCGAGACATACTCAAAGTTCTGTGAGTTCAAGGCGCTGGTTGAGAAAGAGTTGAGGAAGCAAGTGAAAGCTCTCCGGAGTGATAATGGTGGTGAATACATCTCTGGAGAATTCAAAAACTTCTGTAGCAAAGAAGGAATTCAAAGAGAACTCATAGCGGCTCATAACCCATAGCAAAATGGGGTCGTTGAGAGGAAGAACAAAACGATCGTGGGTGATGCATGGGTGATGTTGCATGATCAGGGCCTTCCCATACACTTGTGGGTTGAGGCATGCAACACTGCAGTTTATGTGCAAAACCATTGTCCTCATAGAGTACTTGGCATGAGTACACCCGAAGATGCATTTTCTGGTAAGAAGCTTGATATTTCTCATTTGAAGATTTTTGGCTCACCTGTTTACATTCATGTGACGGAGGATGCCAGGAAGAAGCTAGAGCTGACCATGGAGAACAGATATCATTCACAGATAGCAGTAACACAGCAGAACAGATCAGACATTTCATACCCCTTGCTTCAGCAACCCTAGTTTTCATACGCGCTTTCCTTTCACTGATGCCGCGTATATACACGCTTCTAATCACATCAACTCGCGTATACTTCTGTACAAATTATAGAGCTGATTTCACTGCGCATACGCGCTTTCTCTTCAGCAAAGCCGCGTATATACGCGCTTATTCTGCGGCGAACTAGCGTATGGTTCTTCAGACATTTAGGTCATTGCAATTCTTCAGAACAGATACATTACTCAGATTTTACCCTTTACTTCAGACAGATGTTCGCCTCTTCTCAGATCTAATCATCCCCTAAACAGATCTAGCAAATACAAGTACATTTCAGATCTAGATACCCTTCTTCATCATTGGTGCATCATGCATTCAGATCTATCATTCAACTGTAACCCTTTCCATTTAGATATACTTCAGAGAGAAGTATTCATTCAAGCTCAGACATCTTGCTCCCACACTCATGATTTGCACAATGAATTTCTTCTCTTTATATAGGTTTACCCTTTTTCAATACCATGAGCCAAAACAATACCATGAGCCCAAAACTACATTACTTCCGATGGTATTTCTGGACGGGGTCATTTAGACGAATCATTACCCAATACAATGGGTCAATACCATGGTGGTTACCCCTGGTTTTGCACTTTTTGAGCGCTTTTGCCCATATGCGACTTGGCACGTACTTTACCGCGTGCATACGCGACTTCTCATAGACAAATCCGCGTATGCCTTGAAACATACTCTTTTCATCATAGATCTAGCACATACTAAATTCCTTTCTTCATTACCTTCTGTACTCACTGTAGATACATCAGATTTACATCATTTAACAAGTTCATCAAGACATATTCTATCAAGCATAACTTCATCAAGTAGGTTACCATCATCTTCATCAGGTGGGTTGCCATTCAAGAACAACACTATATCAAGTGGGTTGTCATCAAGGACAACACCCAACATCATATTGCCAACAAACATCATATCACATCAGATTTGCATCATTTACCAAGTCCATCAAGTCAAGAATAACTTCATTAGGTGGATTGCCATCAAGGACAACACATGTCAACAATCTCATGTCTTCATCTCCATTCAGTGGGTTGCCATCAAGGACAACACTCTGCATCATATTGCCAACAATCTCCCCCTTTGGACTTGATGGCAACCACGATGGTGTTTGATTACCACAACAGATAGGTACATTAAGAATACAATGACACCATGTCACTCTCCCCATTTTTGACACCATTCTTTCTCTTCATTCAAACACCATGTCACTCTCCCCCTTTGACATCAAGGGAAAAGGGCGGATCAAAACCAACACTCTCTCCCCCTGTTCTCCTCATGTAGAAGAAGCGTTCTGCAGATCTGATATATACTGAAGTGACCAAGCTCCCCCTGAGTTCATGCTGAATCTTCAAACATATTTTCCAATGGAGTACATGACTCTATGAATTTCCTATCACCAATGACTCATACTTACATCAAAGATACTTACATCAAAGATTTACATATGAGACTCAACTACCCAACCAAGTGGGTTTACAAATTTAACTCAGCTACCCAACCAAGTGGGTTTACAAAATTTGACTCAGCTACCCAACCAAGTGGGTTTACAAATTTATCAAGTCCTTACATGACTGAATATTACAATTTTACATCATGGATCTCTACATGGCCTTTTCATCAAACTACAAATATAAATTTAAGACCAACACCAGAAAGTCCTCAAGAAAGAGAACATATTTCAGAACCATCATAATGCCAACAATGCATTATACTTAGCAAAGCTAATGCTCCCCCTGAATCTGTGCATCCAAGCATCCTTTCCATATGACTAAGGCTCCCCCTTAATTTGTGCATCCTGAACACTTTCACCAACAAATCATCAAGGCATCTTTATCAAAACATTAGAAATAGAATTATGAGAACTGGAACACCACCAGAGATACCAAACAGTATCAGAGATACCAAACAGCACTGCAGCTATGCTGAAGAAAGCTGACCCCAAACAGACATTTGTCAACAACCATACATACGCGGTTTTATGTGCATGAACTCGCGTATATGCGCGACTGTGTTTCAGGAAATCCGCATATCCAATACCATCTTCTATATTTTAACCAGATCTGATCCTCTGTGAGGAAAAGACAGTGTTCAGCTTCTTTCTGAGATATTTGAATGCTTCCCTGGAATACAGATAGATAGAACAGTGTAGTTGTGTCTTCAAGCGTCATCCAACGGTTGTAGCATAAGCACATTAGTAACCAAGCCTTCAGATTCTTTGCAGCATCAATACAATCTTTCCAAGAGAGATTATCATACCAGAACAGCATCTTCAAATATGTATCAAGCAATCATCCATGTGGTCCAATATCATGAAGTAACATATGTAGGCAAAAGATCTCAACCATAGTAACAAACTCTGCATGATTTATTTCTGAATCAAACGACTTCCAACTCATCCATGTGTGAGCACAAAAGATACTTTTCAGTAAACAAGGATCAAAATCTCATCATAATAAACCATATACCAGGTCATCATCATTTGAGCATGAGTATCACAATAATCAAAGAATAAGCAGTCATAGTGCCAACAATGCAAACATCAGTATTCAACCTGCTGCTCCCCCTGAACCAGTGCTCCTCCTTAACTTGTGAAACCTGAATACCTTTATTAGCAAGTCATCAGCAACAATCTCTGCATGATCTGTCCTTATCTCTGAATTATAAGACTTTCATCTAAGCAACGAATATTCTTCATCAACAAGAAAAAAGGACTCATCCATAATCTTCAAATTAAGTAACCAAGTATCATATCATCATTATTTAAACTGAGAAATTAAGCTGATACAGAGTCAATAATACAGTTATTAACAGTCAGACTGATGCTCCCCCTGAACTTCTGTTCCAGATCTTCAGCTATCATATAAATTCTCTTATCATTAATGAATACGTGACTGTGTCTGCTGGAACTCGCGTGTATACGCGACTTTTGTTCACCGAACCCGCGTATGGAAAGTGAAGCATAGAAATTTTCACATTCCTTCATCTCCCCCTGAACTTGTACCTCCTGTACCTATATTTTCCACATCAGATGCGTTGTCAGAAATAAACATAATCAGAGTAATCAAATCAACCATGAGAGTCATCATACATTGCTCCCCCTGTGAAGATACATTACTAAATCTCATAATGTATCCCACATCATTCCTGCAGTCAATCAGAGAAGTAAGCTTCAGAAGCGGATGACTGCAGTAGGGTCAAAATTCCCTACGTTTCTGATCGGTCCTCCATCCTTTTCCAGATTTGTTTGAACTTTCTATTTGTGTGCTGAAAATTGTCCACTTTCTCAGATCTGTTCAACCTGCATTCCTTTTCTACATGTCCATACTTGTTACAAGAATAACATCTCATGTGCCCAGAGAAATAAGCATAAGAATCATAATGAGTATTTCTAATCTTCCTCCTTTTACAATCAGCTGCTTTATGTCCATACTTGTTACATGAAAAACAATATCCCTTGAAGAAACCAGAGTACCTTTCTATGTAGGAACTATTTGTTTGAGGCTGAAATGATCTGCCCCTGCAATTTGCTGCAACATGCCCATAATTATGACATTTAAAGCATTCAACATCATTGACTGATTTCCTTTGAGATTTGATCATTGTTGGTTGACCTTTTGTTTCTTTCAACACTTCAGGTTTTGCATTGACATCCTTTGAATTTTTTGCACTTCCTTGTGAGCTAGATTCTCCTTTAACAGTTTCATGGAAACCAAGACCAAGTTTGATAGCAGGAGACCTTTGATTACTCAGAATATTGTCCAAAATATTAGTACTATCTTGAAACCTCAAAAGTTTAATCTTTTCTTCTAATTTACCTTTGAGAATGTTTACCTCAACCTCCAAGGCTTGACATTGCTTTGTCATGCTTTCTTCTTTTCTTCTTCCATCTTCAACTTGATCCTTCAGATTCAGAATCTCTTCTTTCAACCAATCTTCATTTCCTTCACATGTTTGTTGCAGCTCTTCATTCTTCTTATTTGATTTTTCCAAATCTTCTTTGAGAGAGATGATTTCTGCTTCAAGGCCTTCCTTTTCAAATGGTTGTAGAGGTTCCTCATTCTTCTTACTTGATGCTTCAAGATCTGCTTGTAGAGAGATGATTGCAGCTTCAAGTCCTTCATTCTTCTTGCTTGATTTTTCGAGATCTGCATTTAGATCGTTGATTTCTGCTTCTAGTCCTCTAATTCGATTGGATGCATAAGTATGAAACCTTTGATACTTGTCCACCTGTCCATTCAGCATTTCTTTTTGTTCTTTCATTTGAGAGATCATCTCTTTGTAGATAGAATCTTTCTTATCAATTTCCTTTTGTTGTTCTTCAACTTTGATCTTGATAGCTTCTTCTAGATCCACCACTTTACTTTCACTATCTTCACTATTGTTTGCACAAACAAGAGTATTACAAGGACCCCAATCACTATCTGATTCATCTTCTTCAATTTCTGCTATACAAGTTTTCTGAGATATCTTCTTGTTTCGAGTAGCCTTCTTCTTTTGCTTCTTTGCCATGAGTACTTTCAGATCATGGTCAGAATCTTCTTCATCTTCACTGGACACTTCATCATCATCTTCATTTGCATAGTAACTCTTCCTCTTTTCAAATTGTTTCCCTTTACCATGTTTTTCTCTATAAGGACATTTAGCAGTATAGTGACCAACTTTTCCACACTCAAAACATTTGAAGGGAAGCTTACCTTTGAATCTTCCAGTACCTAGTTGGAGTTTTCTCACGAAATTCGCTTCTTCTTCTTTGGATATATAGTTGGATTCTTTGACAACTTCCTTTTCTTTTCCTTTTGCAGATACCTTAAAAGCAGCTTCTCTGATTTGGGAAGGACCTCCTTGTCTCATTTCAAAAGCAGTCAGAATACCAAGTAATTGAACAATAGTGAGAGTTTGCAGATCTTGCCTTTCTTCAATAGCTGAAACTTTAGAGTCAAATGTTGAAGTCAAGGATCTTAAGAATTTTTCCACCAGAGTAGTATCGGTTATGGTTTCACCCAAATTTCTCATTCGATTCACAATATCATCTAGATGAAGAAAGAAGCTGGCAATACTTTCATCACTATGCATCCTTAAATTTTCATATTCAATTCTGAGAGTTTGGAGTTTTGCACTTTTTACCTTTGTGTCTCCTTCATAGCTTAGATTGATTTTGTCCCATATTTCTTTTGCTGAATGTAGCTGCATCACTTTAGCAAATTCTGATTCAGACATGCTTCCTAATAAGACATTCACTGCTTTGGCATTGATTTCATACTTCTTCCTTTCAGTCGCATCAGTAGGAATACTTGCCGGATATTGATAGCCTTCTTCCACGATTGCACATACATCTGCACCAAGACTTTGTAGATATGCTTTTGTTCGTACCTTCTAGAATATCAGATTGCTTCCATTGAATAGAGGTGGCTTTATAGACATTACTCCTTCATGACTTCCCATTGCGACGGATCTCCTTCAAGCGATCAAGCTTCTGCAGAAGAACCTGCTCTGATACCAATTGTTGGGAAAAATACTGAGAGGGGGGGTGAATCAATATTTAGGACTTTATCAAATCTTTTACTTTTTCACTCTCTAAAACCCATACGCTACTTTTTTGAACCAAACTAGCGTATATACGCGGATATCCTTCATGAAACTCACGCATACACAGAGATCTAATTATGCCATTAATTCTTCACTTATATCATTCCATCATTCATTCATTAGATGTTCAATAAACAGTAAACATGTGCAGTAAGAACAGAATAAACCATCACACATAAGCATCACACATGAACACCATGATTTTAGGTGGAAACCCAAGTCGGGAGAAAACCACCGCTGCAGTTGCTCAGCCTTCAATATTTTATTATAGAGAAAACATCTTACAACATATGTACTGGCGCAGACTCATACCAGTACGCAGGCACCCACCTGCGCTCGTTTACCAGCCTCTCCTGGAAGGGAGCTACAACCCCCTGACTCGTTTACCAGCCTCTCCTGGAAGGGAGCTACAACCCCCTGATCTCGTTTACCAGCCTCTCCTGGAAGGGAGCTACAACCCCCTGACTGAAGGCTACAACCCTCAGCACCACCTTGGACCACGTTTCATCAATTTTCACACTGGATCCAACAAATTCAATAGAACAATACTTGTAGGCCACGTTTCATCATATTTCCAGACTGAACCCTTTCCATACTTTTAAGCACAAACATACATCACCAACAGATACTTATCAACACAGATCAGATAGCAAAAACACAGCAGAACAGATCAGATATTTCATACCCTTTGCTTCAGCAAACCCTAGCTTGCATACGCGCTTCCTTTCATTGATGATGTATAGACAAGCTCAAATAACATCAACTCGCTGTGATACTTAAAATAAATTCAGGAGCTGATTTCAGCGTTATACGCGTTTCTTCTCTTCAGCCAGAAGCGTATATACTGTACATTTTGAGGCGAATCCAGCTGCATGGTTCTTCCTCGCGACATTTAGTTCATTGCATTTCTTCAGAACATATACTTCACACAGATTTAACCCTTCACTTCAGACAGATGTTCGCCTCTTCTTGGATCTAATCATTCCATAAACAGATCTAGCAAATACAAGCACATTTCAGATCTAGATCCCCTTCTTCATCATTGGTGCATCATACATTCAGATTTATCATTCAAGTGTAACCCTTTCCATTCAGATCTACTTCAGAGAGAAGTATTCATTCAAGCTCAGACATCTTGCACCACCACTCATGATTTTCACAATGAATTTCTTCTCCTTATATAGGTTTACCCTTTTTTTTCAATACCATGAGCCAAAACCACATTACTTCCGATGGTATTCCTGGACGGGGTCATTTAGACGAATCATTACCCAATACAATGGGTCAATACCATGGTGGTTACCCCTGGTTTTGCACTTTTTGAGCGCTTTTTCCCATACGCGACTTGGCACGTACTTTACCGCGTGCATACGCGACTTCTCATAGACAAATCCGCGTATGCCTTGAAACATACTCTTTTCATCATAGATCTAGCACATACTAAATTCCTTTCTTCATTACCTTCTGTACTCACTGTAGATACATCTGATTTACATCATTTAACAAGTTCATCAAGACATATTCTATCAAGCATAACTTCATCAAGTAGGTTACCATCATCTTCATCAGGTGGGTTGCCATTCAAGAACAACACTCTATCAAGTGGGTTGTCATCAAGGACAACACCCAGCATCATATTGCCAACAAACATCATATCACATCATATTTGCATTATTTACCAAGTCCATCAGGTCAAGAATAACTTCATCAGGTGGATTGCCATCAAGGACAACACATGTCAACAATCTCATGTCTTCATCTTCATTCAATGGGTTGCCATCAAGGACAACACTCTGCATCATATTGCCAACATAGTGTTGCATTGTATGCACCACACATTCATTGGAGATGCCAACAAGGATTGCGTGAGCAAGGCTGGAGCTATTCGAACTCATCCAGAGCCATTCTTCAGCAGGGATTGCGCAGTAGAGGCAGGCTATCAGGAGGGAAAAATGAGTGCTGATTTTTGCTGATTTTTCTTGATTAGTGTGTAGTGATTGTATTGTACTGAGAGCTTGATATGATCAGCTTTGTATGAGAATTTTTACATGATCTCTATGACATATATTATATATAGATAGTTGGGGTTTTCAGCTTGAAGCTTTCTCGTTAAACAATTGTGTTAATGTGTGTGAATTTTTATTGTTTCATGTGTGCATTGCAATCTTGATTTAATTTCCGCAAATGATCAATGGTGGAATAGATTCTATATTTTGCATGAAGTTAAAATAGTGTGAGATCAGGAGAATCTTGGACATATAACACATAAGTTATATAATTTCTACAATGCATGTTTCTAGTGATAAAGGTAAGGATGTTGAGGGAGCATAATTCTTGAAGAGGTATCTGCTTTTACAACAGTTTCAGGATGTATTTATAGCAAATATTTTAGAGTTTCCTCTTCACAGGGAAGTGGACTTTTATATTGAGTTGGTACTAGGAGCAACACCAACATTAAAGACACCTTATGGGATGAGCATTCCAAAGTTATTGGAGCTGAAGTTGTAGTTGAAGGAAATGCTTAACAAGAGATACATTAGGCCAAGTGTGTTTCCTTGGGGTGCACCAGTGTTATTTGTGGAGAAGAAGGATGGTACTCTGAGGATATGCATTGATTACGCAACTAAACAAGGTGACGATTAAGAATAGGTATTTGTTGTCGAGGGTTAATGATTTGTTTGATCAATTGAAGGGAGAAATAATGTTCTCGAAGATTGATTTTAGATCAGGAAATTATTAGGTACGCATCAAATAAGAGGACATTTACAAGACCACATTCTGGACTAGGTATGGGAATTATGAGTTTGTTGTGGATCCTTTTGGTTTTACTAATAATCCCGCTACTTTCATGTGTTTGATGAATAGTGTGTTGTGCCCTTATCTGGACAAGTTTGTGATAGTGTTCATTGATGATATATTGTTATATTCTAAGAATGAAGAAGAGCGCAAAAAACACCTGGAAACAATATTGAGAATGCTCAGAGAGCATCATTTTTATGCCAAACTTAGTAAGTGAAGTTTCTTTCAAACATAATTCCATTACTTGGGACATGTTGTTTCCAAGGAAGGCATAGTAGTGGACCCGAAAAATATCAAAGCTATCATGGAATGGGTAGCTTCTAGGAATGTGGATGAGGTCGGATAATTCATGGGGTTAACTGGTTATTACAGAAGGTTCATTAGTAACTTCTCACGGATTGCCTATCCTCTTACATATTTGTAGAGGAAAGGAAATAGGTTTGAATGGATAGAGGAATGTGCAGCTAGTTTTGAGAAGTTGAAGCAGTTGCTTACAAATTCTCCATTTATAAAGGTTGCATATCCAAATAAAGAGTTTATGGTGTCCACATATTCTTGCAAGAGAGGAATTTCTAGATTCATGATCTAGGAGGGACATGTGGTATGCTACGGGTTAAGGAAACTGAATGAGCATGAGCAAAGCTATGTGACTCATGATCTTGAGTTGGCTGCGATCATTCATGCATTGAATATGTGGAGGCACTATCTTCTTGGCAGGAGGCTTGTGTCGATAAGTGATCACAATGGGTTGACATACTTGTTTGACCAACCTAATCTAAATGTTAGACAAGCTAGATGGTTGGCCACACTTAGTGAGTTCGACTTCAAGATCAGGTACATATTGAAGGATAAGGAGAAGAAGGTTGCAAATTATCTTAGTAGAAGAGTGCAGGTAAATCACATTGCAACTAAGATTTCATATGGGATAGATTTGAAATAGCGGATCTTGCAGGCAGGACAACAGGATGACAAGTACCAGCAACTTAAGCACAAGTTACAATAGCAGAGTACAGGTGAACATGATGTGGATTATCATCTCATGGAAAATGGTTTGGTAAGATTTAGGGACAGGATATATGTGCAAGACAGTGGTGAGCTCAAGAAGCTTATCTTAAGGGAATTTCATGTTAAGTTGTGTTCGAGTCATCTGGGATATCAGAATAATTTGACAACTATGAAGAAGTTTTACTACTGGTCAAATATAAAGAAAGAGGTAGTTGATTTTGTCGCAAGGTGTTTAGATTTACAATAGGTAAAACCAGAGTGAATAATCCAGGTGGTTTATTGTAGCCAATTCTGATTCAAAAATAGAAATGGGAGGTCGTTTCCATGGATTTCATCATATATGTACCGAAGACATCTAGACAACATGATTCCATCATGGTTATTGTTGTCAGGTTGACCAGGGTAGCTCATTTCATTCCAGTAAATTCTACAAATTCAGCTAGTGAGGTAGCTTGGGCCTTCATCAGGGAGATAATGATAATGCATGATATTCATAAGAAGATTGTATCTGGCAGAGATGCCAAGTTCACTTTGTAATATCCCAAAATTGGAACAGCACAGCAAGCCTGCTGGAATAACGCACTCTTGAGAGATATATGGACATAAATGAGTTTGCAGCCCTTGGATCCCTTTGATCAGTAGATCTGGATTCTAGATCCAAAAGGGGAGAAAAAACAAATCAAACTAGGTGGGTTAAACAGATCTCCCACAACCTAATTTAGCTTAAAAACACCCAAAGAGAGGGGATGCAGCTATATACAATGGACTGCTTCAGAAATAATGCAGTTTATCAATTCATAAGCATGAGACCAACATGGAGGTCCATATTTCAGCTATACAACAGCAAAATATATCTAAAATGCAGCTTATACAGTGTACAACAAAAATAGGATGAATGTACAAGACAAAAGACTCAAAATGAGCTGCTACAACAACATGATATGGTAGAATAAGATTGAAAACGTTATTTTCATTGTTGAAGCATGCATTAGATTAAAACTTAGATCTAGATAAGATCTGTACATAAAATGATAGATCTATTTCAGATCTGTGTACAAGATAGGCTCCTCTATACATTCCCCTTAGGGATCTCAGCAAAACATGAACAACGGTGAGTAGATCTGAGATCTAAGTCACAGATCTGCAGAAGTATTCAGAAAATTCTAAATCATAACATATACAGTAGATCATATCTGAACTAACATGGATTGGTTGGCCAATCCACGGATCACCACAGTGAAAGGAGGGATTCAATCACTAGAGATCTCTCCTCTAAAATTATGTCAAGTACCCCAGCAACTCTACTCTTGCAAATAACGCAGTCATGGAAGAGGGATTGTGTTGTAGGCCCTGAGAATGCTTTGGCCTACTGCTAATATGTGGATCTGAAGCTCAAACAGTGGATGCACTCTTCCAGGAGGTTAAAAGACACACTCACTGAGAAGAGGCTCCAATAAAATCTAGATCTGATCAGATCTAGAGTTCCACTTGCTGCAGCTTACATGGACAGCTCAAGCCTAAACAGGACTGTGCTATAGATGCAAGATGTGGCTTGGCCAAATGACGGATAGTGGACTAGGCAAACAAGACTCCTCCAAGAGCTGCTCAAGGAAGGAGGTGGGATTCCTAAACAGGAAAGCCCAACAAGGGATGTCTAAGTAGACAATACCTTCATAAAATAATAACATCAACAACCTTCTCTTGTTTTCATCCTCCATCTTTTATAAGATGATAGCCTTGCCAAACCCTAAACCACCTCAATGAGTTAGATCCTTTCACATGTGGAGCCTCCATCTAAAACTGCGTTGTCTATACATGAGGTTCATTGCATCTAGACTGCCCTGTTGACTTGGTCAAAATTGACCCAATCTCATGGTTCAAACCCATTCACATCTGCAATAGTTTATTTACATGGCCCAAATATGTCTCTGTTTACATAGGCATTGATTTATTTTGATGTTTTTAGGAGTTTTACATGTCCTCCTTCACATTTTATTTGTCAACATGAAAATCAAAGTAAGACAAAGCAAAATTGAATATTCCCATTGGCTTGGGCTAATTGGGAATATTACACACTTCCAGTTTTTGGAAGTAGTTGTTTGTAGGTTTGGGTACAAATTTTGATTTTAATACAACCTATCATCCACTGAAAAATGGACAAATAGAGAGGGTTAGCAAGATTCTTGAGGATATGTTGAGGATGGATGTTATGCACTAGTAGAGGAATTGGGAAGAGTATTTTCCACTGGTAGAGTTTGCATACAATAATGTGTATCATGAATCCTAGAGGATGAGTTTGTTTGAGGCACTTTATGGGTCGTGTTGTAATACTCTTATCATTTGGAGTGATCCAGTGAATAGGGTACTGATTGGATCAGACATGCTAGTAGAGATGGAACAAGAAATGCAGGTTGTCAAGAAGAATCTAAAGCCAACAAAGATATATAGAAGAGTTATGTAGGTCGACACATGGAATTCAAGGAGTTTCAGGTTTCGGATCATACATACTTGTGCATCAATCCCAAGAATATATCCTTGAGGATTGGATCATGTGCCAAGATGGCACCTTGATATTGCAGGCCTTTTTATATCCTTGATAGGATTGGACCAGTGGCCTACAAAATTGCACTGCCTCTGACAGTTAAAATCCATGATTGTTTCCATGTTTCATTGATTAAAATATATGTGAAGGATGTTGATCATGTGATTGAATGGTCTATATTGCAGATGGATCTAGAAGCAGAATTCCAGTCAGAACCTCAGTGCATATTGCAGTGGAAACAACTCATGCTTTGGGCCCAATGAAGCTACATGGGAGATGGTTGATCAGATGCGGGTTATATATCCTTCATTATTTTTTGGTTGAGGAAAAGGAGTTTTTGTATATCTATATATCTATGTATATTTTTTATTGTAAATACTACAATGAGTTGTGTTATAAACCTCCAATAAGCAGTATGATTGTCATGTTTTTCATGTTGGTTTTGGCTTTGAAGCAGGTTTTTATTGTAAATATTGCATTGAGCTAGGTTATAAAACTCCATAAGAAATATGTTTTTTTTTTCAGCGGTTTGTTGGTCATATGTGTCATTGAAAAATGAGCACAATGTTCCGGTGTTCCCCTAGGGGGGAGGGGTTTATAACAGCCCCGGGTTAAAATTTCATGTAATAATGGTTAAAAAAGGCAAAATAATAATACCAAGGTCATGGGACACATATTTTGAGCTGAATGTTGGGAAAAACAGTCAGCTCAAAATATGGCTAAGGAAATTGGAAAAGGTAAAGATGCATTAATTGACATTTATTTATGAAAATAAAGGAAAATAGGAGAAAAGGGAGATGAAAGGTCACAAATTTGCATGAGAGGAAAATTGTACGGAAAATAGAGGAAATTGAAGAAAATAGAGGCCTCAATGATAAAAAAGGCTTTTGAGATCAGTTCATAGTTTTTGTTGGTTTAAATTTGTCGGTTCAACCTTTGAGCTACTTATATTCTCTCTATTCTCTTGTACTCTTGAACACTTAGAGAATTCTTGGAGCACTTTAGCACTGGAGAAAGGAATGCAAGGAAAGAAAATGACAAGCAAGGAAGTTTGGATCAAGTAACTTCAGCAGGAGGGTTTGCAAGTAAAAGGTTGCATGTGTGATTTCCTAACTAGTTTTTGAATGCATAATACATGCATTTATGTATTTGGTTCTTTTGTTGTCATTGGCTTGGGTTTTTCCTGTTGTGATAGTGGTTTCATCCTTTCCTTTCCATTTCCTGATAGCCATGGTGTGATGGGATTATTTTCTGGTTGAGATTTGGATTTCCAGAAGGTTTTGGAACCAAGTAAGGTGGTCTCAGGAAAATTCCCAATGGTTGGACGTGGAGATGGTTTAATCTCCGGGAAGTCGTCAATGGGTGGGTCGAGAAAAGAAAATTCCTCAAGGTAATGGTGCAGAAACTATGAGGCATCCAAGCTTGTTTTGGGAATTATGATCTCTTGACTGATTTTGGTGAGATCACGATATCCTTAGGGTGGAGGTGGTTTAATATTTGGGAAACCCTAGTTGATTTATGTCATGAGATCCCACATTCAAGCTTGGAATATGGCATAGGGGTGATTGGTTGAAATAAATATTTGGTTCAACTCAATCTATGGTCGGGTGCTACATGGAAGTGCCTGACTTGGTTGGCATAAGTTAATAAGAGTTATTTTCCTATTCTAATCTATGAGAACTTGTACTTTTTATTATGGTGATTTGATGGTTGTTATGTCATGTTTAATAATTTGGTTATTTTTTGTTTATAAGCATGGATTTGCAATGTACTCGGGCTATGTCTTGTTCGGGATTTGATAAGTATTTGACAGCTAATTCATGCATGGGCTAACAAATGTTATTACGAGAGGGAATTAGACATTCTCAGATATTCTCAGATAATTTTCATATCCTTATGTTCAAATACTCATTCATGACTTGTAGATTACATGTTCACCATATGTTTGATGAAATGACTATCATGGTTAGGCCCGGTTAGGTCAAATCATTGTTTAAGTTTTGTATAATTACCACTGTCTTCAAATCATTTATCATTCTGGAAAGTCTCAGGAAGTTATAGGTAGTGGTTTGGAGTTTGGCCTGGAATTGTGGTTCAGATCTCAAGACCGCACCCTCTAAATTGGATAATTTACATTGGTTTTATGTGAATGAACTCGCGTATATACGTGACTGTGTTTCAGGAAACCCGCGTATCTAATACCATCTTCTATATTTTAACCAGATCTGATCCTCTGTGAGAAAAAGACAGTGTTCAGCTTCTTTCTGAGATATTTGAATGCTTCCCTGGACTACATATAGATAGAATAGAGTAATTATGTCTTCAAGTGTCATCCAATGGTTGTAGCATAAGTACATTAGTAACCAAGCCTTCAGATTCTTTGCAGCATCATACATTCTTTCCAAGAGAAATTATCATACCAGAACAACATCTTCAAATATGTGTCAATCATCCACGTGGTCCAATATCACCATGATCTTTAATCATGAAGTAACATATGTAGGCAAAGGATCTCAACCATAGTAACAAACTTTGCATGATCTATTCTTATCATAAGACTTCCAATTCATCCATGTGTGAGCACAAAAGATACTTTTCAGCAAACAAGGTTCAAAAACTCATCATAATAAACCATGTACCAAGTCATCATCATTTGAGCATGAGTATCACAATAATCAAGGAATAAGCAGTCATAGTGCCAACAATGCAATCATTAGTATTAAACCTGCTGCTCCCCCTGAACCAGTACTCCTCCTTAACTTGTGCAACCTGAATACGTTCATCAGCAAGTCATCAGCAACAATCTCTGCATGAACTGTCCTTATCTCCGAATTATAAGACATTCATCTCAGCAACAAATACTCTTCATCAAAAGCAAACAGGACTCATCCATAATCTTCAACATAAGAAACTAAGTATCATATCATCATAATTTAGAACTGAGAAACTAAGCTGATACAGAGTCAATAATACATTTATTAACAATCAGACTGATGCTCCCCCTGAACCTCTGTTCCAGATCTTCAGCTATCATAAATTATCTTATCATTAATGAATACGCGACTGTATCTGCTGTAACTCGCGTGTATACGCGACTTTTGTTCACCGAACCCGCGTATGGAAAGTGAAGCATAGAAATTTTCACATTCCTTCATCTCCCCCTGAACTTGTACCTCCTGTACCTGTATTTTCCACATCAGATGCGCTGTCAGAAATAAACATAACCAGAGTAATCAAATCAACCATGAGAGTCATCATACATTTCTCCCCCTGTGACGATACATTACTAAATCTCATAATGTATCCCACATCATTCCTGCAGTCAATCAGAGAAGTAAGCTTCAGAAGCGGATGACTGCAGTAGGGTCAAAATTCCCTACGTTTCTGATCGGTCCTCCATCTTTTTCCAGATTTGTTTGAACTTTATATTTGTGTGCTGGAAGTTATCCAATTTCTCATATCTGTTCAACCTGCATTCTTTTTCTACATGTCCATACTTGTTACAAGAATAACATCTCATGTGTCCAGAGAAATAAGCATAAGAATCATAATGAGTATTTCTAATCTTCCTCCTTTTACAATCAGCTGCTTTATGTCCATACTTGTTACATGAAAAACAATATCCCTTGAAGAAACCAGAATACCTTTCTATGTAGGAACTGTTTGTTTGAGGCTGAAATGATCTGCTCCTGCAATTTGCTGCAACATGCCCATAATTATGACATTTAAAACATTCAACATTATTTACTGATTTCCTTTGAGATTTCATCACTGTTGGTTGACTTTTTGTCTCTTTCAACACTTCAGGTTTTGCATTGACATCCTCTGAAGTTTTAGCACTTCCTTGTGAGCTAGATTCTCCTTTAACAATTTCATGGAAACCAAGACCAAGTTTGATAGCAGGAGACCTTTGATTACTCAGAATATTGTCCAAAATGTTAGTACTATCTTGAAACCTCAAAAGTTTAACCTTTTCTTCTAATTTACCTTTGAGAATGTTTATCTCAACCTCCAAGGCTTGACATTGCTTCGTCAAGCTTTCTTCTTTCCTTCTTCCATCTTCTACTTGATCCTTCAGATTTAGAATCTCTTCTTTCAACCAATTTTCGTTTTCTTCACATGTTTGTTGCAGCTCTTCATTCTTATTATTTGATTTTTCCAGATCTTCTTTGAGAGAGATGATTTATGCTTCAAGGCCTTCCTTTTCAAATGGTTGTAGAGGTTCCTCATTCTTCTTACTTTATGCTTCAAGATCTGCTTGCAGAGAGATTATTGCAGCTTCAAGTCCTTCATTCTTCTTGCTTGATTGTTTGAGATCTGCATTTTGATCGTTGATTTCTACTTCTAGTTCTTTAATTCGATTGGATGCATAAGTATGAAACCTTTGATACTTGTCCACCTATCCATTCAGAATTTCTATTTGATCTTTCATTTGAGAGATCATCTCTTTGTAGATAGAATATTTCTTATCAATTTCCTTTTGTTGTTCTTCAACTTTGATCTTGATAGCTTCTTCTAGATCCACCACTTTACTTTCACTATCTTCACTATTGTTTGCACAAAGAAGAGTATTACAAGGACCCCAATCACTATCTGATTCATCTTCTTCAATTTCTGCTATACAAGTTTTCTAAGATATCTTCTTATTTCGAGTAGCCTTCTTCTTTTGCTTCTTTGCCATGAGTACTTTCAGATCATGGTCAGAATCTTCTTCATCTTCAGTGGACACTTCATCATCATCTTCATTTGCATAATAAATCTTCCTCTTTTCAAATTGTTTCCCTTTACCATGTTTTTCTCTATAAAAACATTTAGCAGCATAGTGACCAACTTTTCCACACTCAAAACATTTGAAGGGAAGCTTACCTTTGAATATTCCAGTACCTAGTTGGAGTTTTCTCACGAAATTCGCTTCTTCTTCTTCAAATATATAGCTGGATTCTTTGAAAAATTCCTTTTCTTTTCCTTTTGTAGATACCTTAAAAGCAGCTTCTCTGATTTGGGAAGGACCTCCTTGTCTCATTTCAAAAGCAGTCAAAATACCGTGTAATTGAACAATAGTGAGAGTTTGCAGATCTTGCCTTTCTTCAATAGCTGAAACTTTAGAGTCAAATGTTGAAGTCAAGAATCTTAAGACTTTTTCCACCAGAGTAGTATCAGTTATGGTTTCACCCAAATTTCTCATTCGATTCACAATATCATCTAGATGAAGAAAGAAACTGGCAATACTTTCATCACTATGCATCCTTAAATTTTCATATTCAATTCTGAGAGTTTGGAGTTTTGCACTTTTTACCTTTGTGTCTCCTTCATAGCTCAGAATGATTTTGTCCCATATTTCTTTTGCTGAATGTAGCTACATCACTTTAGCAAATTCTGGTTCAGACATGCTTCCTAATAAGACATTTACTGCTTTGGCATTGATTTCATACTTCTTCCTTTCTGCTGCATCAGTAGGAATACTTGCCGGGTATTGATAACCTTCTTCCACGATTGCCCATACATCTGCACCAAGACTTTGCAGATATGCTTTTGTTCGCACCTTCCAGAATATCAGATTGCTTCCATTGAATAGAGGTGGCTTTATAGACATCACTCCTTCTTGACTTCCCATTGCGACGGATCTCCTTCAAGCGATCAAGCTTCTGCAGAAGGACCTGCTCTGATACCAATTGTTGGGAAAATACTGAGAGGGGGGGGGGTGAATTAGTATTTACAGCATATTCTAAAATTTTTACTTTTTCACTCTTTAAAACCCATACGCTACTTTCCTTTAGTAAACCCGCGTATATACGCTGATATCCTTCATGAAACTCGCGTATTAGCAGAGATCTAAATATTCAGATATTTATTAACTTAGTTCTTTGCACTATTCAATCATCTGATGTTAAGTTAACAGTGAACATGTGTAGTAACAACAGAATAAACCATCACACAAAGCATCACACATGAACACCAGGATTTTTAGGTGGAAACCCAAGTCGGGAGAAAACCACCGCTGCAGTTGCTCAGCCTTCAATATTTTATTATAGAGAAAACATCTTACATCATATGTGCTGGCGCAGACTCCTACCAGCACGCAGGCACCCACCTGCGCTCGTTTACCAGCCTCTCCTGGAAGGGAGCTCCAACCCCCTGACTCGTTTACCAGCCTCTCCTGGAAGGGAGCTACGACCCCCTGATCTCGTTTACCAGCCTCTCCTGGAAGGGAGCTACAACCCCCTGACCGAAGGCTACAACCCTCAGCACCTCTATGGACCACGTTTCATCAATTTTCACACCGGATCCAAAGCTTCTCAGACACCACTTGAGACCACGTTTCATCATATTTTCGCACCGGACCCACTCCATACATTTAAGCTCAATCATACATCAAACCGAAACGTATCAATTCAGACAACCTTAACCGAGAGAATACATCATTCACGTATAAAGAAGAACACAAAACAGTAACGCATCGTACATTTCATACCTGTGCTTCAAAGAATCCTAGTTTTCATACGCGTTTCCTTTTCATCGATGCCGCATATACGCGCTTTCTAATCACATCAACTCGCGTATATTTCTGTAATAAATTATAGAGTCGATTTCATCGCGCATACGCGCTTTTCTCTTCAAGAAAGCCGCGTATATACGCGCTTTATTCTCGCGGCGAACTAGCGTATGGTTCTTCGTACATTTGTGTCATTGCAATTCTCATAATGATACATTACTCGATTTTACCCTTTACTCTCGCATGTATGTCTTCGCTCTTCTCAGATCTAATCATCCCCTAAACAGATCTAGCAAATACAAGTACATTTCAGATCTAGATACCCTTCTTCATCATTGGTGCATCATGCAATCAGATCTATCATTCAACTGTAACCCTTTCCATTAAGATATACTTCAGAGAGAAGTATTCATTCAAGCTCAGACATCTTGCACCCACACTCATCCTTTGCATAATTAAATTCTTCTCCTTATATAGGTTTTATCCTTTTTTCAATACCACGGGCCGCTAATACCATGAGCCAAAACAATATCCCTGCATCAAGGGAACAAAGGACCTCACAACATAAATCACCATCTATGATAAATAAATGCCACATAAACACATAAATATTTCACATCTTACATTAAGCAGAATCAACAACCAACAAACATAAATATTCTACATCATACATCAACAGAATTGACAATAGCAAATAAACATAAAGATTCCATCATAGATCAAGCAGAATCCACATGACATAAATCATCCCACAAAGAATACCAACCACAATGAAATACATGGCAAAAATAGTTCATATACCCAACTATGATGTTGGCTAAAGAGCAGGCTACTCAATCACTAGATCCGAATGTAGCATAGAAATCGTTGTGTCGAATGGCATGAAATCAACCGTCCACACGTTGAACCGACACTACTCATTTCATTACAGAAAATGGCCGAAAAATTCAGACCGCCGTAGAAACTTGAACTCGCCTTCGTGTTTGTGTCGATGAGAGGTGTAAAATCCATATAAAAACTGTTTAATTTGGACACTAGGAAAATTTTCCCGTCTAAAGGTTGAGCTCAAATCATGGTTCCATTGCCTCTACATATCGGATCATGGTTTTGCCTCGCATTAAAAAAATACTGTCTTAACTTCCACGGCCTCTACTCGGGAACATCAAAGAATCAAGCGAACATTAAGTGGTGGGATCAAGGATTCAATTACAGAGGTGGTAAAATATGGAGGTTCGTTGAGTGGAGGTCGTGGACCGACCCCGTCTCTCAACATAGCATGTCATATTTTTAAATGGGCGCGTTATTTTTATCAGATAAATATATTGTGGTACCGCCCCGCTAGGGCTTTCTCTCGCCATGTGGGCTCTGGGCAGTTCGACCCATGTTGGCACCATTTCGTATTCATTGAAAATGGTATTTATATGGTATGGTGGAGTGGCATGGGGCTGTGTCCACCGATGGTGGTCGCCCACCCTCGTTATAATTTAATGGTGACACATAACCAACAGTCATGGCCTGCCGACCCTTTTAAATATAACATATTTGTTATGTTTGTTAGTAGGGGCGGGGTCACGAACCACCCCTTTTTTATATATATTTTATTTTTAATTTAAAAATATACCCATTTTTAAAAAATTGATGGAAACCCACTAAAGGAGACAAATAAAGAAGCTTGCAATTTCACCTAGAATTTGGCCAGAAAGTTGGCTGAAACCTAGCCACTAGAAAACTTCCAATTTGTAGCCTCCTTAATGTGCCACATCATCAAGTCATCCCAAAAAATTCTGACGAGCTATAACTTTCACATATGAACTGTTTGACAAACCATTCACACCATTGCGATCGATGATGATATATGCCTGCCAAAGTCATGACTTGAAAGCATTATGACCACTTTGGATTTTCGAGATTTCATATGCCCTATTTGCCCTATATGTGTCTCTCGAGCCACCTAGATCATTTCATTAGGGGTGTTTCTCATTGCTTTCATGGCCATTTTGCAATTTTCATACCATGGATTGGAATTTCTATTAGACTTCTTAAACGAAATCCTCATTAGAAAATTTGCTAATGGTGATGAAAGGATATTAGTGAAATGGTAATAAATTTGATCAACCTTATTATTATAATTCATGGTGCCTAAATCTCCATCTCTCAAATCCCTTAAGTGGTCGTTATTACTTCTATTGAAGCAAATATGTCTTTTCCCACCGGTTCCTACATGTGGTGGTATGCATAACAAGATTGAGGGATAGAGACAAGAGTTCGTGGTCGAGTCAAAGTTTGAATCCATTAAGAAGCTAAAATTTTGGTAATATGGTTGAGGATGGTGATGTCATAAATTGAATAATCCACAACATTTCTACCCAAATACATGGAAAACATGTCATATGACTAGAGAGGGGTCACTTATTAATACCATTAAAAGTAATTAGGTCTGGAATCAGTAAATTTTGAGGATCTCGTGTCAAATAAGTTCTCGATAATGTCTTTGAATTTTTTCTTGAATTTATTCGCTAATTTACTATCTTCATCAAGCCACAAGAATCTCTGTGGGGCTAGGAGTTTTTTTCTTAATGTATTAAGCTGTTAGTAAAAGTTTTAGCATTAAAGTTCTTCGAGTAAAAAAAGGATAATACCATCATTTCTGTGTTGAAGATGCCTTTTTCTAAAGAATTAAAAGGAAAATTTTATCCAACTTGTTCTTATTATAAGATTTAGAGTTGATGGGGAGAGGAAATAGAACATTACAAGAAAGATATTATTTGTGGTAGACCAGAGATTTTGATCCAAATGTATTTATCAAGGCCGATTTTATGAAGCCTGATGTGAGGAAAATTGTTCCTTATATAGTAGCCTATACCAATCACAACTCTCCTGGGAGGATTTATTACCCACCGAGACCATAGAGTGAGACCGTCGAGGTGAGGGACCCCAGATTCATCATGCTCCTATATTTCAACTAAGAGAATAAGGTCAATATCACTCAATATCCAACATAAAATAGACCTTACGCCATGGAAATCCACGTCAATTCTAGAAGAGGATCTGGAGTGATGCAAATCAGTATTTATCACTTGTGCTTGAGATTCTACCTCTAATAATATATTTCATATTCCTAATGATTTGCCATTTCCTACTATCCTCAACCTTTTGGACTTATTTGCTAAATTAAACTTGGCATTCTCTTTTTAATGAGATACTCATTTATGAAGATCATGTTCCTTTAGTCTTGGGGATTTAGTGATATTCAGTTTATATTGATGACAATTGACCTTGACATGGATGAGTTTGTAGTTTATGCTCAAGTATCTTTCCGAATTTTTATTTCTTTCCATATATGAGATAGGTTGTTCTAATTTGAGATTTTGTTTTCAATTATTCATTAACCATTTCTAATGTGTTTTCTTCTTTTTTTCATATATACTTCTGCAACTATAATATTTAAGGCTCATTTGTCGCACTCATAGTCAATAACAATTAATTCAATAATTTCTCATGGGTTTAATATCTCAGTTACTTATGTTATTTAGGGTTGAGTCATTATGATTTTTCTTATAGACTTGTAAGTAGTGTCCCTCTTTCAAGGTGTCATTTTCTGACCATTGTTTTTTACCATCTTATATTTCTTGAATTTTACCTTTCATTTATTGGAGCTCAATTTGAGTGTGGTTATTTTATTTTCTAGTGATTTGTGGTTGTTATCAAGCATTGCCATTAGTTCTAGTTTTAATAATTTCTTACATTCTTCTCTTTGTTTTCTAATTACTCAATGTACACATAGAGAACTATCTAATGTAATTTTAATTTGTCTTCCTTGCTAGAGGGGGGCTTTGAAATATGAGAGGAAGTATTCATAGTGTAATAAAATAAAAATTAACATGAGTAGGGTAAGAAAAACTTGCACAATTGTAAAGAAGAACCAAGGTGATTTTTCCACTCGAGCCTGAGGTTGAATCGGGAAAATATAAATCTTGTGCTTTCTCGTCCAAAATTTGGCTGCCCGAAGAAGTTGATGTCACCAAAATCGTCATGGTTGTATTAAGTGGTTGTAGAACCAATGCCAGACTTCAAATATTTATATAATTAAGTGATATAAAAGCCCAAAGGTATTAATAATCCTAAAATGGATCAACCGCATCATAGATTGTGTGGTTTGCGACATAGAATTTTTTGAAAATGTATCAAGTGCCAATGCAGATTGGGGTTAGTCGCAGAGATCTATGAATCACTAAAGAGACCCACCACAAATTCATAATCGAGCCCTCACCAAGACTGTGTTGAACTCCTGCGGTGTAACTGCAGAGAAAATAACCGTTCGTACAATAAACTATAGGAAGAAGTGATCATAAATTGGCATTGCCCTTCACACATAAGAGGAGGAAGAATTGGAGCACATAGACAAAGAATATTTATAATACCCTCTCAACTCCTCTTTCCATGGAGAATCACCCACAAACCCTCTACTCTATGTTTAGTTTTTTATTCTAAATAATGCTTGAGAAGCCATGATCGATTTGTGATTCGAGGCAGACCAAGAATATTTGGATAGTGTAAATATATCAATTTAAATAAAAAATGTATTCATAGTTTAACTTCATTATTTTCATAATTATAATTAAATAAAAATATTAATCCTAAATTATAGTAAATTAGTCCAAATTTACAAATCGTAAAAAAAATTAAAGTTGAATTGATAAAAAATTTGACTCCTTTTCACTTATGCACCCACTCTTTTTAGCTTAGATTGAAAAAAATAAAGTTCGAAATAAAACGATGGAAAAAATATAATTTGGGGATATCCATGAGGATCGGTACGAATGAGAGAAAAATGAATATATTTAGTAGAATATGATCCTAAATGAAGAACATGTGCTCTTGCCATAGAAGAAGCAAATACTCGCCCCTAGAAGAATGTAGGAAGCAAGAAGAGATATTATGGAAGTGAAAATCTAGGGTACAATGGCTAAAGGAAGGGGAGAGGAACACAAATTTGTTTCACAAAACAATGATACAATAGAGACAAATATAATAGAATTTTCTTATCAAAAGATCAAATGGTAATCGTATGCTACAACATGAAGATATGGAAAAGGTACTTGTTGATCATTTTGAAAATATTCTTACAAAACTTGATCTGAATAGGTAGACAAACAATTGATAGATAACTTGCAACATTCCTTCAAATTTCTGTAACTAGAGATCAAAACTTAGCCCTATTGAGATAAATTACCATGGAAGAGGTAGAAGAAGTAGTTAAGAACATGCCTAAAAACAAGGCCCTCGACCGGATGGTTAATCACCCGAATTATTTAAGGCAACCTAGAACTTCAAGCCGAAGACATTTGGGAATTGGTAGAGGAATCAAGGAGGAATCAAAAAAATTTCCCGACACTTAATGCAACATTCATAACACTTATTCCAAAACAGAAAATTTAGACACTCATTTAGGGTTTAGGCCTATAGCTTTACGCAATGTAATTACAGACTTTATCTACAATTATGGTTAATAGGTCAACCACTCCCACCCAACGGATTCCCAAAACAAAATTCGTGAAGGGTAGATATACATTACAGACCTTATTTCCCAAGAAGCAATCCATTCTTTAAGGATGCTCAAAGTGAAAGGTATGCTTTTAAAATCGGGATCCGGAAAGCTTATGATCACATAAGTTGGCCTTATTTGATAATTGTGCTCAAAGCATTTGGTTTTGATAATAGATGGACAAGGAAGTGGTTGCAATCATTCATATCGTTCTCCAATTTTCCAATTTTCCTAAATGGAATACCATCTCAACCTTTTAATATTTCCATAGGAATTCGACAGGGGGATCCTATTTCATTCTTGTTTATTTTAGTTGTTGAAGGATTGGGAAGATTAATTAAAGTCATGAAGGGAGGAAAGTTACATGGTCTAAACCTCGTGGGGAAATGTCACTTCTCCCTCTCACACATCAACAATTCATTGATGATATATTTCTATTTTTTCGTGCTTTGTGGGAGGAAAACTAATTTTGGGAAATGTTTTGAAAAATTTTTATTCAAGCCTGTGTACCTCTATTCAACACTGATAAATAAAATTTTTATTTCTTCAATATTAATGACGCTATCAGATATTTCTAAATTTTTTAACACCGGGTTTTAATATCGGGTACATTCTATTAAATACTTGGGTGTTCCTTTAAATACATATTCTTTAAGAATTGAAGATTGGAAACACCTTATTATTCGTTTGAAAAAATAACAAAATTGGGGATTCGTAGGCTTGAGTGCTCCAAGAAGATTATTTTTTCTCAAATCGATTCTTAAATCATTACCGTTTATCAATTATCGTGGAGGTGGCTCCAAAAAAATATTTGTAATCAAATGGTGAATATCTTCAAGAAATTTATTTGGCAAGGAACACAAGATTCTAGGAATTGGGCACTTATGTCATGGGATAAACTAATAAAATTACAATCCTGGAGTGATTACCAAGATCCTTATGTTTTAAGTCAAGTTATGGGAGAAAAATTATGGTGGAGATGGCTTCAAGAAGGACAAGAGCTTTCCGGAAACCTATTTGGGAGAGGAAATATGATATGCTACTAACAAGAATAAGAAAATTAAAAGTTGATATTGTTACCCTCGAAGGGTCTAATATCTTAATCTAGTGCCAGCTTAACAAAGATTTAATACGTCAAAATCGTTTCTAGAAGTAAAGTGAAGCAAGAATGTCTTTATTTAGAGAATTTATGATAACAAAGAGAAAAATTTTAGTTGGCTAGACTTAGGAACTCTATTATTCACAAATACCGATAGGAGAAAAATAAATAATTATCGGGTGTCGCAAAGAAATTAGTCAATGGAGAGTTGATCAAGTGATCAAGTCCTGTTGAAAAAATGCTCAAAATGGAATTTATCAAAATTGGTTGAGACATGAACCACTAGATAGGCCTCCTGTCGCGATTTTGGCGCCAATATGAACGACACTCAAATCCGACGCCGTATGTGAAAGTTATGTAGGTTTGAAGTTTTTAAGAATCTTCAAAAATCTAGTTCGACTCGTGGTTGACTTTGACTTTGGAAAATATTAAAAAAAACATTTCTTGGAATATTGCGAGAATATTCCTCAAAATATTCCCCATAATATTCCATATAATATTCCATCAAATCAATGGGTGTTTCACAAGTTGCAACATTAGATTCGTCATTGCTGAATGTGTACTTCGAATTAATAATAAGGCCGCTACTTGGCAAGAGCCCCTAAGGTCGGCCATGTGGCCCTAGGTTGGACAAAAATGGCGCATGTTAAAATTATCTGGAGGTCTCATGATCAAACACATGACTCCGTGCCTCCGCCGTGCCCACAAGTTACCATTGGGCTGCAAGAGTGGTGGTTGTTATTATGCATAGTTCACATAATATATTTAAGGTTTTGGCTAAAATTTTGGGTGGTGGAAAAAAGGGGCTACCTCTGCGTCAGCGGCCTCACGTATCGCATGACCTTTGCACTATGACCCTGCCTGGAAGGGGCTCAACTTCATGTGAGCACATGGTTACAAAAAAATGATTACCATGTGGCCATGTCTACAAATTTAATATGATGGTTAATTTTAGAAAAATTTAACTACAAAGATGGGCGAGGTCACCATGTGACTACCCCAATCAATATTTAATGCCATATCTAACCACCGCTAAACTGGAGCACACCACGGAATTTTTTAGGTATTTTCCAAAATTGTCGAGCTTAACTTCAGTTCTCCGGCATTTATGGGTTTTCTACTTGACATTGGGCAGAATCTTGTCTTTATGATAACTTCTTCAATATTGGACCAATTTGGACAAAATTTTGGTCAATTTTGGGTATTATGAACATTATGGAGCCGTTTGGGATAGGGTTGCAGAGCTAAAAGAGGTATTTTTAGCCATTTTTTTTATTTAGGGAAGCTTGAGAGCCATCGTGGCCATCGTGAAATGTAGCGGCATTGGGCTACACTTCACCGTTTTATGTGAAATAAAAGTCATATTTAGCTTATTTATGTCTTATGAATTCATTTTCATAGCCGTTTCGAGCCTTTTTATGGTTCTCTATTGTAAAACCAATTTTAGAATCATAATATATCAAGGACATGCTCATTGGGAGCCTTGACCCGGCAGATGTAGCCCAGGAGGGTGAACCACCTCATCATGTTGATGTGTTGTTATGGTGAAGTTATTCTCGTTGTGTATTTCATATTTAATATATTAAACAATAATTATAATAAAATTCCCTCACACATAAACTCAAAAACAGCTATCAAAAACACTTTGTTTAATTTGCAAGACATGACAAACACTTTGCACACTTAATTAAATGGAAATGAATACTTTTCACAACATTAAAAATACTTTCTTATCACGTATCATATGTATCGTAGCAAAGATTTCCGATTATTAAGAGCTTATGTGATTTGAGCCTTAGGAGTTATATTTTAACTCAAAATTTGTTTTGTGGCAAAGATATAGTTGACTTTTGCAAGTTTTGATGCTTACTAGGCTTAAACTCAAGAGAGGTGAAGGATAGTTGGTTAGTGCACAAATTAATCCACAACCAAGAAGGCCGTAGAGCCACATCCAAGAGTCAGTCAAGAAGCCTCAGCATGTCCCCCAAGAGAAGGAGAAGTCTCTAAAGACACATCCCAAAGAAGAAGAAATGTGGGCTCCGAAAGCTTAAATTTCTTGGCATGACAGCGACAAGGTAAGGACATATACTAAGAAAGTAATGATAGGCTTGTCCGAGAAGGGTCGTAAAACTAGAAATAAGGAGAGGGTTCTTCAGAGGAAATAAAAGTGATGAAAATTCAAAGAAAGGACATAGAGGAATGGTGAGATCCACAATCCCCATCTTCATCCTCTTCCTCTACATCGTCATCCTCAATTTCGCTGAACCAATCTCACAAGCCCAAAAACCATCTGTAAAATTCCATTTTTAAAGCTTAATGTTAAATTTGGAGTTGCCTATGTTTAATGGTGAAGCTTTCCAATGCAGAAACTTCGACAATTGGATACAAGACAATGGAAGCATTTCGAGGATACAAAATCTTCATGAAGACGACACCAAGATTTAGTTGGGCCTCTTTAAGAATGGAAGAAGCAAAGATTGGTATGATGGGGCCAAGATCAAGGACTTAAATTAAAAAACATGGTAAGATCAATTCTATCATGTGCTGAATTTATTTCTCCGAAATTAAGTAGCAATTTATCCATTAGCTCATTTACAAAAGGCTATCATGAATTGGAAAATTTTTTAGACAACTTAAAGGACAAAGTGTTCAAGATTACACCTTCAAGAGTTTAGAAGAAGTGCTCTCGTTGTTAGGAAATGATTTGCATAGTCAATATAATTTGCTAAAATATATAGGTGGTTTACACAATTATTCATACATCCTATCTCATGTTCAATCATACTAGCTCCGTATGAAGTTTAAAAATAAGCCACGCATTTGCAGAGGCCAGAGGTAAACAATTTTTTGATGAGAATATGGATAGTGGAATTTAAATGAAAAAGGAGCAGAAAAGAAATGAAAAACTGTGAGGGAAAGAAAAAAAGCGAAGTTATTTTGTAAAACTGCTCCAAAACAAGCCACGATGAAGACCATTACAGAAGCTTCATTCCGTAGCCGAAACCAAAGAAATTTAAAAACAAAGATAAGGCCAAAGAAAAGGGAAAATTGTTGCAACTATTGAACAAGGCTTAGGGTCTGAATCAGTGATGAAACGAAATCATAGCCATGGTAGTAAGGAACATAAAGGGAAAAAATACATTGTTAATGAAACAAATCCTAGTCCTAGCACTTTAAACTATCACATAGAAGTCAAAATAATGAAAGGAGGAGGATAGAGTTACCATATAATGACAGTTCCCAAAAGACACAAATATAGATAACACTAATTGATAGTGAGTCTCCACAGAAAATCTCATCTCAAAAGACTGACTACAATGCAACCAGAGACCATACATCATTCAAAGCCATATCCACTTGGATGGATTTGCATGGATGCTAATTTACAAGTCTCAAGAAAGTGCATATTGTGCTTCACCATAATAGCTCATTATGTTGATTGGGTTGAATTAGATGTGGTACCCTTGAAATTGCTGTGTTTTATCGTGTTCTGCATTTATATGATAGGAAAGTGATCTTCCATCGCCATGAGAACAATTATCATATATTCAAGGATGGAAAAGAGTTTATTTTGAGAGTACATCGAAGAAGCTAGAATCTTCTTTAGTCAATGCAAGGTACTGAAAGGCTTGTCAATGCAAAATTTACCTTGCTGATGGTTAAGAAAAATATTTTGTACATAATCGTTTTCATGTTATTGCTAATGTAAATGATGATATGTCTCATCTTGAAAGAAATTCATCTCTGGAAGATGAAAAGATGTTGCAGAAAAGTGCCTTTGTCATTAATCGTGCAAAGAACGGCGGTCGTGCAAAGTGGTGCAAGAATCCAAGAGAGGGTAAAGCATGCAAGAAAAGAGGGCAAAAATTTCAGTGTCAGTCATTGCTGGTTTCGAATGGTAGGTTGGTATTCCTGTGAAAATTGGCTTTTCTAGATTTGATTCAAGTATATGGCTAATTTGTCAAAAATTCGCCATGAGGACAATTGGCAAGGAGAATCTTATTTTCACTTCCCCCTTTGAAGTTTGACCAATCGTAGAAACAATATGTATTCCTGCAAATTATAGTTGTTGTCTCCGCAAATTTCAAAATTTGTATTATGACTTAGTCAAAGTGTGTGCAAAATGGGCCAAGAAGTGATTCAAGGAAGAATTTATTTTTTTTAGAAGCCCAATTGATGAAGTCAAGAATATTTTAGTGGTTCAAGGCCGGAAGAGTGGAGAATCAGCTTCCTCATCTTCAATTTCTCGTAATCGCAGAGCTTAGGTCCAAAATCTTCCTTATTTGGGAGGTTTGATCAGTAGATCATGTCCTAAGTTGAGAAAAATTCTCAAAATGGAATTGCTCAAAATTGGTTGGAACCCGAAAAATTGAATAGCCTTGTTGCTACAATTATGGTGTTAAGAACGACACTCAAACTAACGTCGTACGTGAAATTTATGCAGGTTTGAAGTTTTCAATAAATTCTTATAAAAATTTAGTTTGACCAATGTTGACTTTGACTTTGGAAAATATTAAAAGAATATTCCTCGGAATATTCTAGAATATTCCTCGAAATATTCCCCACCACGTAGTGAATGGGTGTTCGACAAGTGGCAAGATTAGATTCGTCATTGGGTTGACTGTAATTTTTGACTAATAATAGGCTGCCACATGGCAGGCCCATAGTGCCGCGATGTGGCCCAAGTTGATAGAAATGGTGTATGTTAAAATTATTCCGAATTATGGGGGATCAACGACGATCCGTTGGCCTAAAGCGTTGACAACTTACCATTGGGCTTCTGGTCCTATTTTTCATAGTTCACACAATATATTTAAGGTTTGTTAAAAGTTTGGTGTAGGAAAAAGGGGGCTAGCCCCCTATGTATAACATGACCGCACTAAGACCCAGACCTAAGGCCTTAAGTGGCGAGTAAATGGTTACAAAACTCGTTACCATGTGGCCATGTCTACACATTTAATACGATGGTTATTTACGCGATTCCGGATAAAGGACAGGGCAAGGTCACCATGTGATCGCCCTAATTAATATTTAATGCCATATCTAACGCTCTGTATAAACTGAGCATGCCACCGAAATCGTGCGCGATTTGCCAAATTTTCGAGCTCAACCTAGTTCTCACACATTTTCCGGGTTTTCACTACATTGGGCAATCTTGTTTTTATGACAACTTCTTCAATATTGGACCAATTTGGATGAAAGTTTGGTCAATTTTGGGTATTCAAGCCATTCTAGAGCCATTGGGATAGGTTACAAAGCCAATAGAGGTGTTTCTCAACCATGTTTCTTTAGGGAAGCTTGGAGAGCCATTAGGGCCATGAGGGAAATGGAGCTAGATTAGGGATACACTTCACCGTTTGAAGTGAAATAAAACCATAATTAGCTTATTTATGTGCTATGAATTCATTTTCACCGCCATTTCATCCTCTTTAGTCTTATTTCTCACTATAAACCAATTTGAGCATAATAATATATCAAGGACGTGCCTATCAGAGCCTGGACTTATGTATTATAACCCCGCAGGGTGAAATTCTCATCATGTTGTTGTGTTCCTATGGCAGCTATTATACATGTGCTCGCATTTAACATGTTAAATAGTAATTTTAATTAACATTCCTCAAAACATAAACTCAAAAACAGCTTACCAAAAACACTTTGTTTAATTTGCAAGACACGAAAAACACCTTTTCACACTTAATTAAATGGAAATGAATAATTTGCACAACATTAAAAATAATTTCATTATCAGATCAAAAATGGAATGAAAAAAAATTCATCAAGTAGGAGCCCTTAAAATGCTACAATGGAATAATCTTGAAAAATAATTGAAAACAAGAAAATTAGTTGCAAAAAACTCTGAAGTGATATTCTTAGATGGGGATATAAAAGTAAAGACATGTTTATCATGTGCATGAGGGATAGGACTTTTCATGCTCGACTATACCTAAAATTTGCCAGTCGAGAGAGGAGAAAATTTCTGACAAATCATTGGCTGCAAGGGAATATTTCCTATGGCTTCTAAGTCATAGAATTTTGTTAACTTCGGATCGGTTACAAAGGAGAGGAATGTATGGGCCTTCCATTTGTTATATGTGTAGGAAAACATATGAATCAATAGAACATATTCTAAACACATGTGAAATAACGGAGATTGTGAATAGCAATGTGCAAGGTTATTTAAAAATGGATAGAGATAATACAAACATAAATGAAATGATTTATTAAATGGCAAAAATGAGGTTTTAAAGGGTGAAGTCTTGAATAGAGCATGGCATTTGTCCCTAGGATTTATATTATGGGTTATTTGGAAAGAAATAAATCATCATATCTTTAGAGGAGAACTAAAGGATAATAATCAAATATGAAGAAGATTATTGAGAATATACAAGAAACCATATTGGTTGAGAGAAGTGGACAAATGATGAGTGGAAGACTCGGAAGGCATTGAAACTAATATCCTGCTGCATTAAACTTAAAACCTCAAATGCTAGTAAGCACTCCGTGGAAATATAAACCCCTTTGCAAAATATAGAAGATAAATGGAAGGAACCTCAAAAATGATTCATTAAACTTAATTATGATGGGGCATCAAAAGGAAATCCAAGTCGGGCATGTGTAGGAGCGATTTTTAGAAAGTATCATGGTAGAGCATAGGTTTATGCCATGGACATTGGTTATGTAACGAACACAATGGCTAGTAAATAACAACAATAAAACAATATCTAATAATAGAAAAAATAAAAAATTACCGTCGACTCATTGTAGAAGGAGATTCGGCAAATGGTCACACGTGTGTTATGTAAATTGTAGCAAGGATGCCATGAGAATATAAGCAAAAGTTGGAGGATAGCTAGCCTTATTTAGGAAATAGGATCTTTTATTCGTGAAATTTAGTATCTTATACCTTCACATGTTCAGAATAGGTAATGAGGCAGCAGATTATTTAGCAAATCAGGGATGTTGCAATGTGGCAAGATAGTTGGAAGTGATTCCAAGTGCCAAACACTTGGGATATTGAATTACATCCCCCCATTATTATATATCGAGTTATAGCTATGAAGACCTCTCGATCAGGTGCCCATCAAGTAGGTGCCACATGGCATGTGGAGGGTGGTCGTGATGAATGGGCAAGAGGTTCATCCGTGAGAACTTCTGGGCCATCATTCATTACACCGCATGAGGAGGTATGTGGCATTCATATTTATGATGGATTAACATAGCAAGACAACTAGCAATGTGAGGAGGGCATTGAAACACAGAAGAAGGAAAAGTTTCAAAGACGAAATTTGAAACGAAGAAATCAATTCATTCTAAGGAGAAGCGACTTCAGGTGACCAACTCGAACTATTGCATACATTGTTGAGAGGCTTCAATATTGGTTCGATGGGTATACTATTCTTCATTCCAACCTTATTCTTTTTAACCATAAATTTTTTTACAAGCCAGGATAGAGGTGGCATTGAAGTTCGGGAATCGCTTTCCGTTACTATTTGTCAGTATGCTCAAGAATTGTAATTTTTTGATACTACGTATATTATTCAAATTCTTTTTCGCAATCCTTATAGGAATTTGAATTTCTCTTTCATAATATCCACTTCCTTCATGCATGCTTGTGAGTTTAATTACTGGCACTGAATGTTCTAAAATTGTTCCATTTCCTTCATGCATGGTTTAGAGTTTACCTCTATTGAGAAGTCGCCATTGTTCGAGAATTTTTTACAAGCATTATGGCTCTTGCTTGGTCTATTCTAATGGTTTAGGGGATAATTGGGCAGCCTTTGTCATTTTTTCTCTATGCCTCGTCCGGGTCTTAGCAGGGGAAAATCGTAAAACCTCTTTTTTTGTATTCTATAAAGGTTTAGGGGATATTAAAAGTAGCTTGTGTTGTTGTTATGTTCCGGCTTGCTTAGTCTCAGGGCAAACCTTGCAAGCCCTTGGTAGTCATAGTGAAGGTAATTCTCATGGCCTTTTTTCAACTTTTATAAATCATCTTTGTCATACTTGGGGTTCTGCTTCTACTTAGTATGGGTTTTTAGTTGGTAAAGATATCTATTCAATGCATTCATCTCTATCTCCGTCAAATGACTATAAATCACTTTGTGAACTATCTATGTAAACATATTTGTATTTATCACTCGCAAATCATGTGCCTATTCCTAAAAATGAAAATTTTAACGTTATACTTCTGCCCTCCCTTGGATACGTATCTGCTCTGATAGTACATAAAAGTTTAACTCAACAGCATTTAGTAAAATAACTATGGTTAAGAGGAAATCGAAGAACTCTATGGAAAAAATTTGAGATAAAGGAGAGCAGAACATTTTAAAACCGAGAAATAAACTACAGTGCTTATGTTAAAAGAAGACAAAGCAAGAGATATTAGATAATATATCGCAAGATTACCTCCGTAGGTAGTACTCACAAATCGAAATGTAATCAAGATGGGAAAAATAAAGTCACGTAATGGGGAATATAATGAGGAAGAGGAGGAAAAGATGGATTTTGTTACCGATTTGAGGCAATACTAGAGGTTGCGTCTCGTTCTTTTAACAAAATTGTTCATACATATCGGATAATGAAATGTGTCCTGTACAAAGCAATGAAAAGTCTTCATCCGTGTCAAGGGAATGCAACACCAATTAAAGATTGAACTTCATCAAGACATCAACCTTCGCTCCAACACATCAAGGTGTCATAGTATCACAACAACTCAAATTGGTCGAATTGTAATGCGTATTCAATAAAGGCAAGTGGACATTCCCGGTTCCACCGCAAGGGATCCAACACCAATAGACTCTTGTGATGGTAGTAGCCTAGATTAAGTTTTTTATGAATCTTGCGAATAGTGTTTTTATTTCATTGTTACTTAGTTAATGTGTTAACAAGAAATGGACATTACGGTAAGTAGAAGAAGGAAACAATATCAATTTTGGATGGCTTTCAATGCATTAAGGTGGCCAAATGTGACCTAGTTCCCTTTGCGAAAGTTGAGGCCACTAACTTTAGAGAGGAGGTAAGCAAATTGCTTTTATGATAAATAGAAAAATATTAAGGACCTACCAAATTTACAAAAAACTGCCGAAAATATGTTTTGATTTCGTGTTGTATTATGTCGTTGAGTGTCTTTTCATATAAGAAGAATCTCGTATACAATACAACGCCTTAAAGCATTTATAAATAACTAATATTAGTGTTCATGTATGAAACTATAACTAAAAAATAGCTATGATTTATGAACTATAAACTAAAAAAATTATGATGCATGTTAAAAAATGTGTTAGAAGAGATGGAATTGTGATTGATGTTAACCCTTTTTCTTTAGGTTACCATTTAAATGTTATTTTATTATAAAATACTAGTTGGGGTACTAATGCCTCTTCATAATCCTATGCTAAAATATAAACTTCAAACATTTGATGTTCGAGTTAGAACCTTTATGATTTTACAATGATATTGGTTTTACATTTATTCTATATTTTATATTTATTTAACCTCATATATTACATTTTTATATTTTAACTTATGATTAGAAAATACATCAAATAAATCAATAGAAGGTGCACTCATTAGTTTGATAATCAAACATCATAGTTTTTTTTTGGTTTATTTGCTTCATTACCACACTACATTCAAGATGCAGCTCTTAGAAGCAACCTATGAATGAAGAAATTGCAAGGAGATCAAATATAGGGCATGAGACACCAATATCATGGTGCTTTGAGAGTATCGTCTGTGGGGCAACTGATTATAATATTATTAATAATGATTAATAATTATTATGATGATGATGGTTATTGGTCTATCAAACTCAAGAGAGGAGAAAGAATCTAAGTTTGATTTTCAAAATCTTGTTTTGGTCAAAGCTATGAAATAAGTGCCCCAATAGGTGATTGGATGAATATTGGAAGTGTGGCATATGGTGTAGCAATTGAGTGAATGAAGATTCTATCATTCTAATGGTCTTCTAATACACCACGTGTCTCATCAAGCTCATGGAAATGTTCATTTTTTTCTTATCGTTTTTACAACACAGTAGATAATTTCATTGCGTATTAATAATTATTAAAAAGTATAAATTTCATTAAGAGAAAAATGGTTATTATAAATTAATAATAGTTTATTCATAATTTATAATTTATAGCTAATTATAAAATTTAATAAATAATAATATATAAAAATAAGTAAGAAATTAAGATAAATATCGAAATTACAATCGCAGTATTGTAAATATGTAGTAATAGGCACTATGGTAAACATGTAGGAATATAAAGATTTATATTTTGACTAAGTGAAATTAAAAAAAAGTAAAAATAAAATACAATTAAAAATATAAACTAACTAAAAGAGTTAAACATTTTAAGCCGATCAAAATAAAAATAACTTTATAAAAAATAAAATAATAATCAATAATGGTCCATGATATTGATCTAAGCCTTATGGTATTCATGTGAATATAACATATTTAAAGGTTTAAGTTAAAACAAGCATAGATCCATGCTTACCGTGAGTCTACCACGCACACCTACAATGATCAAATCTCTTGGGATGCCTCTAGTGGGTGTGGCAGATCCAAAATGAAGATTGATATAGGTTAGGTTTTAATTTTTCTTTTTAAAAGGGCTATATTCCATATGCATCTATAGGGTTGCTAATACCAGGCCTATTGTTATGTTTTTTTTTTTTTTTCAATGTAATATAATGGTGCTACATAAATAATATAATGTAATTTAATAACTAGCCAACCTAATGGAATTATAAGCATAAATAATTATACAACAAATGATCTCAACATGAAATGACAAATATTGGCTAACAGATGGAACATTTGGATTTATTTATATAAAAAAGTCACTAGAAGGTAACAATTATTGTAATGTCAATAGTTACGTGCATAATACATGCTACAAGGGAGGCCATAGTAATTTTAATTGGTTCATCTACAATGTTTGAAGGAATGGTAATTACAATTAGGAAAGTTAATTTGTAGCTCATGCATGTGTGTGATTGTCACTATATATTAATGGGATGGAAAATATGGTGGGGTAAGTGGCTATAGACACCCACAATATTTATGATTCGATGTAGAACCATTGGGGACTAGACATATTCTTCAAGTGTTGGGAAAAATGGTGGCCAAGCAATGAACAAGTCCTCCTGCCTAGGTGCATACCGCTTCTATATGAGAATAATTAAAGGGGTGCATTGATTTATGAATATTTTAGAACTCTAGTGGATCTGTACTTCCAGAAGATTCCAACATAAATAACTACAAACTAAGATTAGCCAAGTAGCTAGCTCCTACTAGGAAGGGAGAGGGCTCTCTCTAAGGCATCTTACCCAAAATGATGGATCAAAATAGGTTTTAGGCTAGGTATAGTATCACAAGGGTTTTGATTGGTTGATTTGGGTGCAAGATGAGTGAATTAGGTCAAAGAGGTAACTAGGTCGTGGAAAATAAGATCGTAATGGTAGGCATCTAATGGGGAAAGGTAGGTAATGATAGTGAATGAATTCCTTTTAAACTAAAGAAATTCAAACAACCATGGCGATTCCCCCAAAATGTAGCGTACGAGATGTATTTTTCTCATAAAACTTGAGAATCAAACATATCATAAAGACTAATGAACATGATAGTACGCAAAAATTATACATATGCGAAAAAATACAATACCACATAAATCCTAAAACAATAGATGCAACTCATCCAAGATATTCCTACAAAATATCACTTCGATCAATACAACAACATCCAACTCCATGAAATGATTTAAGAAGTGAAAGATATAGGCATGAGAAAATTTCTCCCAAACTTTGAATCCGTGAGTTGTGGAGCTAATCCACCAAAGTGTGAAAGAAAAACCTATAAAGTAGGGCTACTAAACTAATCATCCTTAACTTAATTTTAGTGAAAATAATTCATTCATCCTCTCAAAGAGTTTATTTTTTATATATTTTTATTTTTTTAATGTAAATTGACTTTACCAAAATATCAAACATTACATTACATATCCCGTAGGAGAGGCCTTCTAGACAAAACTATTAATAATATGATATATTATTAATGATAATTATATTTATTAATATCTATCCGAATTTTTAATAGTATATTAAAATATAAATTCTATTCATAGAAAATGGTTTTCATTAAGTAATAATATTTTATTCATAATCTATAGTTAAAAAGTTATATTTATTAATTAATAATTATTTTCATAATTATAATTAAATAAAAAATTAATCTAAAAATTCCGTATAAACATAATTTATAACCAATAACATAATCTAAATTTACAAATAAAAATCAAGATAATTTATAACCAATAAAATAATCCAAATTTGCAAATAAAATCATTAAAGTTTATGGTTGAGTTGATTAAAAAATTGGACTCAGTTTCACTTATTAACTAGTTCTAAATGCAACCGTGTAAGCTAGGGATTTTGGTCTCCGTGATTTTAAATATCGTGAGACAGGAGAGAGATGAGTGTGTTTGATTACCCATGTCTTTGTCCGTACTTGGAATTTGTGTGAGCCACTGCTTGGGCTTAGTTGTACAGAGTTTGGCTTACCTAATTTTTCATTTGGTGTTATAACCTGTGCACTTTTAACCGCAAGCGTGCGTCTTTGATTATTGCCTTCTAAGAAAGCCCTCTTTAACCGGAAATTGTAGGCTCATATTAAGAAAAAATTGCCTTCATGTCTTGCTAAATTTCCGTAAAATTTCTAAGGATCCTCAACTTATCAAGGCCTTGGTATTACATGTGTTTCTATTGAAATTATTTCCAAACTTTTGGTAATTCTGAGGAAATCTCACTACATGGATTTTTCTACCTTCTTTCAGTTGGAGAGGCTACCAGATTTCTTCGGCAGCTTGACCAACCTCCACAGCCTTGAACGTGTCTTCATGCTCTCCCACCGGGAGAGGCTACTCGCATTCCTTTAGGCGAAATTTTGACAAACCCACAACTTGAACCCGTCTCCGAGTGCTATAAATTGGAGAGGCTACTAGATTCCTTCTATAGCTTGGGGAACCTCCATTGTACTGGGACTCACGAAGGTGTGAGAAATTGGAGAGGCTTCAAAATTCCTTCCGTAGCTTGTCGAACCTCCACAACTTGAACCGTCTAGGTGAAAGAAATTGGAGAGGCTACTAGATTCCTTCCCAACTTGAACTCCGGGAGTGGTGCTCTCAATTGAGAGGCCGCGTATTCCTTTTGCATATTGTCGAACCTCCACATCTTGACCGTTTCACATGCAAGATATTGCGGTGAGGTCGCGCATTCTTCGTAGTTATAGCCTGAATATTTTAATTTTTCCTAGATCGGCTAATCAAGATGTTGAATTTTAAGTTAAATTCTAGAACAAAACAACAGAGAGAATAATGCTCTTCTAGACATAAGAGAAATTAAAATATTTCTCACTGAAACAGAGTTTCAACTCATAAAACAAAATTTTATTCCATAAAAAATGTTGTTACAAATTCTTCCTCTAACAGAGGGATTTACAAAATATGATTGACTGCTACAGACGCAGTGCTTCTCAAAACAAATCTCTGTCTCTCTCTCTCTGAAAAAATACGCTGCTATGTATTTTCCAATTCTGCACTACTGTGCTTACAAAACGACTATGTTTATATAAAATAAAACATTGTATCAAACAGGCTCTTGGGCCTTTCTTTTATAAGTGGCGCGCACATATTAAAAAACATAAAAACAAAACATATAAACTTATCAGGTCCGCGTGTTAAAAACAATTTCAAATGGCCCAACTTAAACTGCGATTGCGATTTTGCGATGTGCGATGGGATCGCATCGCAAATATCTACGATCAAACATATGGCAGAATAAATGAAACTTGCGATTGCGCGATATGCGATATGCGATGTGTGATGCATGATCGCATCGCAAATATCTGCGATCAAGCGTATGGCGTAACAAACAAAAGTGCGATGTTGCGATTTGCGATGGCGCGATCGCGTGATCGCATTGCGGCTTTCAACCGATGCAACACATATATATATATATATACTCCTCCGTTCCTTTGCGATTTGCTATGATGGCATCGCATCGAAGCTCTATCACATCCGCAAGACATTTGAACTTCGGTCATTGCGATATGCGATTTACCGCCTCTACCATTACTCCACCGTTTTAAATTGGTAAGGCTTTAAAGCCTGATTCAACCTGTAATCAAAGCTCTGCCCGCTGGCATGACTTTGAGTCTTGGCCATTAACTATGTTGTTAATGAAAACGGCTACCGCCTTATAAAATATCAAGGGGATCAAATCCCAACTGTTATGTACTGCACCTGTGCGGCTTTCCAATCCTTTTGCAATTTGTTCAAGACATCAGCGACCGCCTTTGCCTTGGCATCAATGTGCTGCAATCTTTCACTTCTGCATTTATTGCTGATTGACTTCAGCAGTTGGAATTAATTTCCAACACTCCCCCTTAATTTCAACTGCTGGGTTTTTCTGCATACCCAAGCATTTCCTGAAATGTTCAAAGCTTTTCTGCGCAAGTGGCTTTGTGAGGATATCTGCAAATTGATCCTCTGTTCTGCAATGCTGCAAAACTATCTCACCATTGTTAACCAATTCACGTATGAAGTGAAACTTGGTGTCAATGTGCTTTGTCCTTTTATGAAAAACAGAATTTTTAGACAATGCAATAGCTGAGCTATTGTCACAAAAAATCACTGTCCCTTTTACCTGTTCTTGACATAAACTTCTCAACATTTTTCTCATCCAAACCGCTTGACACGTTGTTGCTGTAGCTACCACATATTCTGCCTCTGCTGTAGACAATGCTACAATGGGCTGTTTCTTAGAAGCCCATGAAATGGCTCCTGAACCCATATGAAAAACATAACCGGAAGTGCTCTTCCGATCATCAACACTTCCAGCCCAATCACTGTCTGTGTATCCAACTAAATCTGAACATTCTGAAGTAGTATAAAAAATACCAAATTTCTTTGTACCTTTAACATACCTCAAAATTCTTTTTGCTGCTTGCCAATGTGCATCTTTTGGCTTTTCCATGAACCTGGAAATCAAACTAACAGCATGCATTATGTCCGGCCTAGTTGCAGTCAAATACATGAGGCTGCCAACTATGCTCTTGTATAAACTAGGATCAAAATCCTTACTGCTGTCCTCTCTACTGAGCTTTAATCCCATCACTGTTGGAGTGATTGTTGCTTTGCATTCCCGCATGTTAAATCTTTCAAGTACCTCATTAACATACTTTGCCTGTGAGATGAAAATCCCACTTTCATCTTGCTCTACTTCTATTCCCAAGAAGTATCTCAACAAACCCATGTCAGTCATTTCAAATTCTTCTTTCATGACTGTTTTAAAATGTTCAATAAGGCAATCATCATTACCTGTAAAAATAACATCATCAACATATAAAACTACAATCAATATTTTTCCATCTTTTTCTTTGATGTAGAGGGTGGGTTCTCCCTCACACTTTTCAAAACCATTTTCCAGTAGATATGAATCTATCCTACTGTACCACGCTCTTGGCGCTTTTTTCAGCCCATAAAGAGCTTTCTTCAACTTACACACTTTGTTTTCTTGGCCTTTCTTTTCATAGCCGAGAGGTTGTTCAATGTAAACCTCTTCCATTAACACTCCGTTTAGGAATGCTGACTTCACGTCCATTTGGTAAACTTTCCACTTGTTTTGTGCTGCTATGGACAGCACTGCTCTCACGGTTTCCATTCTAGCAACCGGTGCGAAAGTTTCCTCATAATCTATCCCATGCTTTTGCTTATACCCTTTGACAACAAGCCTTGCCTTGTGTCTCTCTATTTTGCCTTCAGCATTACTCTTAGTCTTGTAGACCCATTTAACTCCAATGACATCTTTACCTTTTGGGAGTTCAACCAAATCCCAAGTCTTGTTTCTTTCTATGGCATTAATCTCCTCATCCATAGCTTCTATCCATTTCTTATCTTTAATAGCTTCTTCGAAATGAACAGGATCATCAACATGACAATATAAAGCAAACAAAGAATTGATACCTTCGTTTGTTGTCTCTTGTTCTGGGTTTCTTTCAAACTTGAACTTCTTACCTCTATCGGCGGTGTCAAATGTGAAGAAGCACTTGAATTTCCTCCTTGTGGTGTGCTTGGAGAAGAACTCTCATTTCTCCTCAAGGGTGTCTCTTGCTGCTCTTGTGTTGGTGCTGCTGTTTGGGGATGTATTTCAGCCAATTCATCATCATCTTCATCATGAGATAAGCAGTGTTTAACATTCACTGTTTTCTCTATGCTTCCATCCCAAGCTTCCTCCTCAATAAACTGAACATCTCTGCTCACAATAAACTTCTTGGTGGATGGGTTATATAACCTGTAGGCCTTGGATTCCTCACTGTATCCAATGAAAATACATTTCTCCCCCTTGCTATCCAACTTCTTCCTTAGCTGATCCGGAATGTGTGCATAAGCCACACATCCAAAAACCTTCATGTGTGTGACACTTTGCTTTGTGCCACTCCATGCCTCTTCTGGCACTTTGTTCATAACTGCTTTTGTAGGGCATCTATTCAAAATATACACTGCACAATGTACAGCTTTAGCCCAATAATCATTAGACAAATTCTTTGCCTTTAACATACTCCTTTCCATGTCCATTATGGTTCGGTTCTTCCTTTCAGCTACTCCATTTTGCTGCGGAGTATATCTAGTTGTAAACTCCTTGTGAATACCATTTTCTCTACAAACCGTAGAAAATATTTAGAGATATACTCACCTCCTCTATCAGTCCTTAAGACTTTGATATGCAGCCCACTCTGGTTCTCAACAAGTGCTTTGAAATTGCAAATTTTTTCAAACACTTCACTTTTGTTTTTCAAAAAGTAAACCCAAGTTTTTCTTGTAAAATCATCTATGAATGTTAAGATATAGTGGCTGTTAGCAAGTGATGGAGTTTGCATCGGTCCACATACATCTGAGTGGACAATCTCTAAGGGTGCTTTTGCCCTTATGCTTTTCCCGGAAGAAAAACTTTCTCTGTGTTGTTTCCCAAGAATACAACCTTCACAAAGGCTGTCCGGTTTCTCTATCAATGGTAAACCACTTACCATTCCTTTTATGTTCAACAAATTAAGACCTCCAAAGTTGAGATGTCCAAATCTCAAGTGCCATAACCAATTATCATCCTTTGGTTCGCTTTGGAAAGTCTCCTGTGCAACTGCTGCTTTCTCTTCGCCATTCTTCAAATCTGCTCTCATTATGAGAGGGAACATCCTGTTCCTTGTCATCTTCACTTCAGCAATACACTGTTTGCTGGGTGGTTTATCCATGATGGTACAAACATCATTATCAAAGAAAACATTATACCCCTTATGGACAAGCTGTCCAACACTTAAGAGGTTACACTTCATTCCTGGAACATAATAAACATTTGTTATGGTTTTCTTTGCACCTAATCTTGTTAAAACATTCACATCTCCTTTTCCCATAACAGAAACTTTGCTATCAGTTCCTAGTGTGACTTGTGACTGCACACTTTCATCTAACATAGAAAACATTGCTAAGTTTCCTGTCATATGGTTACTACAACTGGAGTCTAGAAACCATAAATCCTCATTCTTTTCTTTAGCCATATTAAAAGCTAAAAACAAATTGTTTTGGCTGCTATTTTCTCTAGTGAAATTTGCACTAGTTCTACTTCTCATATCTTGCTTCTTCGTTCTACATTCATTAGCATAATGACCATATTTTTTACAATTGTAACATTGGACATTGGATTTATCATACCTTTGTCCTTGATCATTCTGCTGTCCACTTTGCTGGCTGCCTTGGCCGTGGCTGTGATTTTGACTGTTGCACCTTCCATGTGAATGTGAAGGGCTACTCCTTCCACCTTTGTTCTGGCTTCTGCCTCTTCCTCTTCCTTTGCCTTTCCCTCTTCCTCTTCTGAAAGACATCTGGATCTTAAAAGCATGTTCAAGAGGTGAGTTTTCACTCCTACCCAATCTCTGTTCATGGGTCATCAGTGATGCATGAAGTTCATCCACTGAAAACTTTGTGAGATCTTTAGTCTCCTCTATGGTGGTGACAATCACATCAAACCTTGAGGGTAAACTTCTCAAGAGTTTTTCCACAATTCTCTTGTCCTCAAGAGTCTCTCCATGAGATCTTATTTGTGTGACCATTCCAATCACATGAGTGAAGAATGAGTCAATAGTGTCTGACTCTTTCATACAGAGAGTCTCAAAGTCTCTCCTCAGCAACTGAAGTTTTGTTGTCTTCACCTTCTCCATACCCTGATAAGTTGTCTTGAGAGTTTCCCATGCTTCTTTGGATCTCTTAGCTGCTGCTATCCTTGGAAACACACTCTCATGCACTGCTTGATACAAAAAGAAAAGAGCTTTGGAGTCTTTCTTCCTATTGCTCTTCAACAGTTCTCTTCCTGCCTGAGTTAACATCTCAAACTCTTCTACATCTGTTGGCTCTTCAAAGCCTTCCTCAACAAATTCCCATAAGTCTTGGGAGACAAATAATGCTCTCATAGTTATTGACCAGTAGTCATAATTTTTCCCATTAAATTGTGGGAGATGGATATTTCCCATACCCATACCAGTGCTGGCTCCAGCCATTCTGCACTCTTAACTATGATTTAAAAACACTTGAATGTGTATTTAAAATGACTGACTGTTCTGCAACAGTAACACAAAAATTGTCTAGAGAAATACCTTTGGATTCTTTTTGGCTGAGACTTCACTCTGCTGGAGAAGCTGCTACAACAAAGAACTCCTTTCCTTCAGCTTATTTGATCTTCAAATAGCCTAGACTAGCTTTGATACCATGTTGGAATATTGAAAATTTCCAAAATAACAATGAAGAGAATAAACTTCCTTCTTTTAACACAGAGAAATTAAACTATTTCTCACTGGAAACAGAGTTTCAACTCATAAAACAAACTTTTATTCCATAAAAAATGTTGTTACAAATTCTTCCTCACACGAAAGGATTTACAAAATATGTATTGCTTCAAACCTGAATCACAAAACCTTCTGTCTCTCAAACAAAAAACTCTGTCTCTGCGAAATACGTTGCTCTTGTGTATTTTCTATTTCGCAGCTGTTGTGCATAAAAACAACTCTATTCTATTTAAAACTAAAACATTGTATACAAAGCAGGCTCTCGGGCCTTTCTTTTATAAGTGGCGCACATTGTAAAATATAAAAACTATATTTCTCTAGCTTGTAAGTCCCGCGGCTATTTGGAAAACATAACACACGGCCCGCTAATGAAATTCTGATTTCGCGATGTGCGATGGCACGATGTTGTGATGTGCGATGGGATGCTTCGCAAATATCTGCGATCAACACATATGGCGGAACAACAAAAAATGCGATGATACGATTTTGTGCGCCACGATCGCATCATCCTGGCTTTCAGCGGGCATACTCATATATATATAACATATAGATTTTTTTGTTCCGCACGCGAAACTCACCATATCAACAAGACACTTTGCAAGATATTCTTGCGTTTTACATTGCGTTTTACCTCCTATGCCATTACTCCGCAGATTTAAATTGGTAAGGCTTTAAAGCCTGATTCAACCCTGTAATCAAAGCTTTGTCTGCTGGCATGACTTTGAGTCTTGGCCATTAACTCTGTTGTTAATGAAAAAAAGCTACCGCCTTTGATAAAATATCAAGGGGATCAAAAATCCCATCTGCTCTGTACTGCACCTGCGCGGCTTTCCAATCTTTTTGCAATTTGTTCAAGACTACAGGAAACCACCTTAGCCTTGGCTTCAATGAGCTTCAATATTTCACTTCTGCATTTATTGCTGATTGACTTCAGTAGTTGGAATTAATTTCCAACATTAA